>JARQOC010000002.1:622295731-622324659 GCA_033576535.1 Allobates femoralis
CAACCCCACCGGGAGAGGCAAACCAGAAGACCGGTAAGCCTCCTGAATGGGAGCCTTGATCCATCTGGCCAAGGTCGACTTTGAAGCCGCGGACCCCTTACAGCGACCCATCGTGAGGACAAATAAGGAATCCGAACTCCTAAAGGAGGCGGTCCTGGACACATAAATGCGTACAGCTCTCACGAGATCCAGAGTATGGAGGTCGCGCTCAACCTGATGAACGGGAGCGGGGCAAAATGATGGGAGAACAATCTCCTGGTTCAAGTGGAATGTCGAAACCACCTTCGGCAAAAATTCAGGCCGTGGGCGCAACACCACCTTGTCCTGGTGAACCACCAGAAAGGGTGACTTGCACGAAAGTGCAGCCAATTCTGAGACCCTTCTCAGAGACGTAATCGCCACCAGAAAGACCACCTTCTGGGACAGACGAGAGAGAGAGATGTCTCTCAGTGGCTCGAACGGCGGTTTCTGCAATGCCGCTAGGACCATGTTGAGGTCCCAAGGGTCCAGGGGCCGCCTGTAGGGCGGAACCACCCGAGACACCCCCTGCAGAAATTGGCGGACCTTCGGGAGGAGCGCCAAGCGCCTGTCAAATAGCACGGAAAGTGCTGATACTTGACCTTTCAGAGAGCCAAGGGATAATCCCAACTCCAAACCCGACTGTAGGAAGGCCAACAATGTCGGAATAGACAACGGCCACGGTGAGCGACCACCAGATGCACACCAGGTAAAAAAGATTTTCCACGTTCTGTGGTATATCTTCCTGGAAACAGGTTTCCTTGCCCGATTCATAGTGGCAACCACTGTAGGAGAGAAACCTCTGGATGTCAGCAGCCAGGCCTCAAGAGCCATGCAGTCAATCTGAGGGCCCTGGAATTGAGGTGGAAGAATGGGCCTTGCGCGAGAAGATCTGCGCGCTCTGGAAGAGCCCACCGGTGTCCGCCTGACAGTTGCCACAGGTCCGGGTACCAGGACCTCCTGGGCCAATCTGGAGCCACTAGAATGGCTACTCTGCATTCCGTCCTGATCTTCCACAGGACCCTGGGAATCAGAGCTAGAGGCGGGAACACGTATGGCAGCTGGAAGCTGGACCAACTCAGGATCAGGGCATCCGCCCCCAGAGACTGAGGATCCCATGATCTCGCCACGTATTGGGGCACCTGATGATTCAGCCGTGAGGCCATCAGATCCACGTCCGGAGTGCCCCATCTGCCGCAGATGTCCCGGAAGACGTCTGGATGAAGGGACCACTCTCCGGCGTCCATCCCCTGTCGGCTCAGATAGTCGGCCTCCCAGTTCTCGACCCCTGGGATGTGAACTGCGGAGATCAGGCAGCCGTTTTCCTCCACCCAAGCTAGAATGCGGTGGACTTCGGTGAGGGCCTGAGCACTTCTGGTCCCTCCCTGATGATTTATGTAGGCGACGGCCGTCGCATTGTCGGACTGTACCCGAATGGGTTGTCCTGACAGGAATTTCTGAAACGCCAGGAGCGCCAGATAGACCGCCTTGATCTCCAGCACGTTGATCTGCAACGCCGACTCCGACTGAGTCCAGAGGCCTTGAGCCCTGTGGTGCAAGAACACCGCACCCCAGCCCTTCAGACTGGCGTCGGTGGTCACCACTAACCATGACGGTTTTAGGAAGGACCGTCCCCGTGACAGATGATGTGGCTGTAGCCACCACTGTAGGGAATCCCTGGTTGGTTGTGACAGCGTCACCAGCCGATTCAAAGAAATCGTCCTCTTGTCCCATCTGCGAAGAATCTCCAGCTGGAGAGGACGGAGGCGAAACTGTGCGAACGGCACCGCCTCTATCGCCGCTACCATGCGACCCACCAGTCTCATCAATACCCGTAGGGATGACTGTGGAGACAGGAGGACATTCTGCACCCCTGATTGGATCGCAAGCTGCTTGGCTTGAGGTAGGGACACCAGGGCCGAGTCCGTGTGGAAGTCCATGCCCAGATATGTCAATGACTGGGTCGGAACCAGGGTCGACTTTTGAATGTTGATAAGCCACCCGAACCGTTCCAGGGACTTCATGGTCACCTCCAGGCTCACCCGACAAAGGTCTTCCGATGGCGCCCTGACCAACAGGTCGTCCAAATAGGGTATGACGGCGTGTCCCTGCGCATGCAGGAGAGCCATCATGGAGGCCATCACCTTTGTGAACACCCGTGGTGCTGAGGCTAGCCCGAATGGCAGTGCCACAAATTGGAAGTGCTCTTCCCCCACTGCGAATCTCAACCAGCGCTGATGAGCTGGTGCAATGGGGACGTGAAGGTAAGCGTCCCTGATATCGATGGACGCTAGGAAGTCTCCCTGTGACACAGCCGCGATCACTGAGCGCAGGGATTCCATGCGGAACTTCCGAACCAACACGTGACGGTTGAACAACTTGAGGTCCAACACCGGGCGAAAAGAGCCGTCCTTCTTTGGGACAATAAAGAGGTTGGAGTAAAAACCCCTGAACCTCTCTTCCGTGGGCACAGGGACCACCACTCCGTCTCTGCAGAGTCCCTCCAACACCAGGTGAAAAGCCTGAGCCTTTTCTGGGGATGGAACCGACCGATGGAATCGGTGTATTGGTCGTGACGTCAGCTCTATCCTGTAACCTCTTGAGACTACGTCTCGAACCCACTGATCGTGAATGTGAAGAAGCCACTTGTCCTGAAAGCGGGACAGGCGGCCCCCCACCTGTGGGGAGGCAGGATGAGAGAGCGAGTCATGTCGAGGCGGGCTTGGGGGTGGCAGCCGCTGCCCCCGCCGGCTTCTTCTGACGACTCTTGGAACGCCACTGAGTAGCAGGCTTGCCCCCTCGGTCTGAGCGAGTGGACGCCGTTGATGACTGTGAACCGGAGCGAAAGGACCACTGCTTAGGGTTCCTTTTCACGGTGTACCGTGGCTTAGGCTTGTTCTGCGGTATCTTAGACTCAGCAGAATCCTTTATCAATTTGTCCAGTTCGGTGCCAAAAAGCCTGTCACCAGCGAACGGAAGATTTTGTAAAATCTTCTTAGATGTGGCATCTGAGTCCCAAAGACGCAGCCACAACAGCCTGCGGATCGCAATTGCATTGGCCGAGGCCACAGCAGAGCGAGTGGCAGTTTCCAAAGATGCCGTCCTGGCATAGTCCGCATAGGCCCTTGCTCTCTCAGTGAGAGCCAGGACCTCTGGACTGGACCTAGCTAGATCAGTGATACCATCCAAACAGATAGTAATCGCTTGTAGGGTCCAGACCGCGGCAAAATTAGGGGCAAACGAAGACCCCACAGCCTCATAGGAAGACTTGGCGAGTTGCTCGACCTGTCTATCAGTAGCATCCTTCAACGAGGAGCTATCAGAGGCAGAAAACAAGGAGCGCGCAGCAATCCTAGTCATGGAAGCATCCACCTTGGGGGACTGCGACCATTCCTGGAGCGCCTCCTGGGGAAAGGGAAAACGATTGTCCTTAGTTTTACGGACATAACGCCGCCCAGGATGCAACCTGGGAGCTTTAATCACCCTTCCGAAATTAGTGTGGTCCATGAAGGAGCCACTTGGTCTAGCCTCTGGCCGCAGCCATTGGTATATCTCCTTGGGGTGTACAGTCACCTCCTCAGGAGGAGTGACAAGACGCAATGTCTCATTGATGGAGGACACCAGATCCTCCACCCCATCTGGAGGTTCAGACATAGACCCAAGAGTAGAACCCCCATCATCTTCCTCACCATCAGAGGAACGCTCCTCCTCAGAGCGAGTCTGGAGCTCAGGAGAAGCCTCACGGGCTCGCTTAGGGGGTCTTACAGCAGAAGTAAGAGACACCCGGGGGTAACTAGGAGGAGTAGCTGGGTTCTCCAGTCTCCTATGCAGTGCCTCCAGGGTTTGCGACATGGAGGACATCTGGGACAGCAGAGATTCATTAATCTTATTCTGCGTTTCCCATGGCCCTGGGATCACCTGAACCTCAGGGTATAATCCCGGATTTGCAGACTCAGTAGTAGCAGACCGGGCCTCTGGGCGTCCGCAGTTATTGCAGGACCCCTCCACCAGTGTCCCGTTGCATGTAGCGCAGGTAACGGTGACCACTGCCGCCTTAGCAGCATGCTTCCCAACTGAGGACATCACCACAGTGAGGGGAATATAAGCCAAAGTTCACAAACAAACCGGGAATCCCGGTGGCTTACCGACCGCAGTAAAGCGGTAGGAGGAAGCGGTGTGTGTGTGTGACCTCCGCGAGTTCCGGTCTCCCTTGCAAGTGCAGACACGCGCTGCAGCCAGATCCCAGCCGGGAAGTGAGGGAGAAGATGGCCGCCGACAGTGAAGATGTGGGCGGAGCCAGGAACACGCGGGAAGAACACACAACACGCCCAGCGGTGATGTCACCATAAGGGCTGCCTCCTCCTCCTCCAGACTGCCTCAGCAATGGAGGTGCCGGAGCCCGCAGCGCGGGAAAAGAATGTGAATATCACCACACACACTCTCAGACTGCATGTACACATAAAAACACTCGCAGTCTACAGCCTCAGCCCCTGTGACACACAGGGCGGTCAGCCAGGGCGACCCCAGCACAGGGTCACCGCCAGAACCGCGGACCCGAGGGTAACCGCGCGGTCTGAGTGTCATGACACCACAGTGACAGACACTACCCCCAGGCACACAGGAGACACACCAGGTGCCTCAGTGCCGGTCCGGTCTGTAAGCACCTTTAGGGAGGCCTCGGACGGGGGTACAGCACCAGTCCGGAGTGTAAGCACCATTTAGGGAGGCCTCGGACTGGGCTGGCTCCGTCCGGTCTGTAAGCACCATTTAGGGAGGCCTCGGACGGAGCGGAGCTGTGCAAGGCTCCAGGCTCCCCCTTACCAGAGCCTCCATGGAGGGATGGAAAGGAAGGAGCGCGACAGCGTACCGGGAGAACACTGAAGTGTCCAGGCTAAAAGCCCTCCGGTACCTCCACCAGCGTGTTCCGCAGAGGGTGAGCGGGGAGGCTGTCGGGGATCCCGAGCGGGACCATTTTACCTTGTCTTCATACGCCATCACGTAAGCTGTGAGAATGCAGTGAAGTGCAAGCAAAGCGTGATCCTCCGAGCACACTAAGTTTAAAACTGAGGATGTCTCCTACGGTGGGGGTTTATAAGCGGAGGAGGCGGTGCTACAAACTTGTAGTACCTAGTGTGACCTCCGGAGGGCAGCGCCCTAAACCCATTGTCTGGGTCTCCCATTATGATGATCAGAAAAAGGCAAACATAATTCTGGGATGTATTAACAGAAGTATACAGTCTAGATCACATAAAGTCATTATCCCCATCTACTCCTTTTTAGTCAGACCTCATCTGGAATTCTATGTCCTGTGCTGGGCACCACATTTTATAAAAGACATCAACAAACTTGAGCAAGTTCAGAGAAGAGCAACCAGAATGGTGACCGGTCTGCAAATCATGGCCTATGAGGAACAGTTACAGGATTTGGGAATGTTTAGCTTGCAAAAAGAAGAGTGAGAGGAGACTTAATAGCTGTCTACAAATATCTCAAGGGCTGCCACACTGTAAAGGGACCAACTTTATTCTCATTTACACAAGGAAAGACTGAAGGCCGCTTTACACACACAGATATATGTCCAACTTCAGAACAGATCTCTAGTTGCAGTGAAATCATGGACACATTGTTACATTTGTACACAGCCACAAAATAGAGCAATGTGTCCATGATTTCACTACAACCAGAGATCTGTTCAGAAGTTGGTCACAGATATCTGTGTGTGTAAAGTGGCCTTAAAAGCTATGGGAGGTAACTGAATGGGAGGAGACACAGATTAGATTTTAGAGAAAACTTTTTGATAGTAGGATGATCAACAAGTGGAACAGGCTTCCACAAGAGGTGCCGAGTTCCCCTTCGACGGAAATCTTCAGAGGCTGGACAGACATCTGTCTGGGATGATTTAGTGCATCCTGCTTTGAGTAGGGGGTTGGAACAGATGGCGCAGAGGATCCTTTCCAACTCTACCATGATTCTATGATAATCTACAGAATAAGTTTATGAAAACAGTGTTGGTGACAACTAATACTGAAGACATCAAAGCCAAAATATTCAAAAGCCTTCATCCCCGGAAGAGGCTCAGTCCTCATAAAACATACAGTATGATATGGAATAGACAATAATGATGAGATAGGTAAGCAATCAGGTGGAATAACTAGGTTACAGTATACTTGGTAGTTAAAGAAATTTAGCCTTGTTGCAGCCATTCAGGGGGCCGAGGAGAGGTGGGGTACTGTCAGCCACTGCCAAGAAATAGTTTCCTATTTATGGAGGCACAAATCAGGCAGTGAGAAATGACTGAACATTTTGGCTGGAGTTCTGCAAGTCACACAGAATATCGGGAATGAGTTGTGAATGACATTATGGAACAAAATTGGTTTAATAGCCTTACAGGTGACATAATATTTACTGTCAGAGAATACAGGTACACTTATTGTGAAGGGTGAAGTCACAAGTAATGTTGGCTCATGTATACCAGAACCATGCATGGGTGGAATTTTTTTATATTACCGTATATATATTCAAATATAACAAAAAACACAAACCCACCCTCCCAGACCTAGGCCTTTCATTATTCCATTATCATTAGTTTTCTTGGTCTGTGTCCAATTAACAGTCAGTGTGGATTTTTTACTTCTAGTATGCACAAAAAAACAAAACAAAATTTCTAAGTGTTTCCAATCCATGGGGACAAATTTGCACGTTAGTTTGAGCACGTACATGAAGAAAACAGTACCAGTGTCATTACTATACAGGCCAAGAGTCCGACATCATCAGTGTCATCACTGTACGGGCAGAGAGTCCGATATCATCAGTGTCGTTACTGTACAAGCCGAGAGTCCGATATCATCAGTGTGTCATTACTGTACGGACCTAGAGTCCGATATCATCAGTGTGTCATTACTGTACAGGCCGAGAGTCCGATATCATCAGTGTGTCATTACTGTATGGGCCAAGAGTCCGACATCATCAGTGTCATCACTATACGGGCAGAGAGTCCGATATCATCAGTGTCGTTACTGTACAAGCCGAGAGTCCGATATCATCAGTGTCATCACTCTACGGACCTAGAGTCCAATATCATCAGTGTGTCATTACTGCACGGGCAGAGTCCGATATCATCAGTGTGTCATTACTGTATGGGCAGAGAATCCAATATCATCAGTGTGTCATTACTGTACAGGCAGAGAGTCCGATATCATCAGTGTGTCATTACTGTATGGGCAGAGAATCCAATATCATCAGTGTGTCATTACTGTACAGGCAGAGAGTCCGATATCATCAGTGTGTCATTATTGTATAGGCCGAGAGTCCGATATCATCAGTGTGTCATTACTGTATGGGCCGAGAGTCCGATATCATCAGTGTGTCATTACTGTATGGGCCGAGAGTCCGATATCATCAGTGTGTCATCACTGTACGGGCCGAGAGTCCGATATCATCAGTGTCGTTGCTGTACAAGCCGAGAGTCCGATATCATCAGTGTGTCATTACTATACAGGCCGAGAGTCCGATATCATCAGTGTGTCATTACTGTATGGGCCGAGAGTCCGACATCATCAGTGTGTCATTACTGTACAGGCCGAGAGTCCGAGTGTCGTTACTGTACAAGCCGAGAGTCCGATATAATCAGTGTCATCACTGTACGGACCTAGAGTCCGATATCATCAGTGTGTCATTACTGCACGGGCCGAGAGTCCGATATCATCAGTGTGTCATTACTGTACAGGCCGAGAGTCCGACATCATCAGTGTGTCATTACTGTATGGGCAGAGAGTCCAATATCATCAGTGTGTCATTACTGTACAGGCCAAGAGTCCGCCATCATCAGTGTGTCATCACTGTATGGGCCGAGAGTCCGATATCATCAGTGTGTCATTACTGTTTGGGCCGAGAGTCCGACATCATCAGTGTGTCATTACTGTACAGGCCGAGAGTCCGAGTGTCGTTACTGTACAAGCCGAGAGTCCGATATCATCAGTGTCATCACTGTACGGACCTAGAGTCCGATATCATCAGTGTGTCATTACTGTACAAGCCGAGAGTCCGATATAATCAGTGTCATCACTGTACGGACCTAGAGTCCGATATCATCAGTGTGTCATTACTGCACGGGCCGAGAGTCCGATATCATCAGTGTGTCATTACTGTACAGGCCGAGAGTCCGACATCATCAGTGTGTCATTACTGTATGGGCAGAGAGTCCAATATCATCAGTGTGTCATTACTGTACAGGCCAAGAGTCCGCCATCATCAGTGTGTCATCACTGTATGGGCCGAGAGTCCGATATCATCAGTGTGTCATTACTGTAGAGGCCGAGAGTCCGATATCATCAGTGTCATCACTGTACGGACCTAGAGTCCAATATCATCAGTGTGTCATCACTGTACGGGCCGAGAGTCCGATATC
This sequence comes from Allobates femoralis, assembly GCA_033576535.1. Classification (NCBI taxonomy): domain Eukaryota; kingdom Metazoa; phylum Chordata; class Amphibia; order Anura; family Aromobatidae; genus Allobates; species Allobates femoralis. The sequence continues at coordinate 622,304,154 of JARQOC010000002.1, forward strand.
ATCAGTGTCGTTACTGTACAAGCCGAGAGTCCGATATCATCAGTGTCATCACTGTATGGACCTAGAGTCTGATATCATCAGTGTGTCATTACAGTACAAGCCGAGAGTCCGATATCATCAGTGTCATCACTGTACGGACCTAGAGTCCGATATCATCAGTGTGTCATTACTGTACAGGCCGAGAGTCCGATATCATCAGTGTGTCATTACTGTACAGGTCAAGAGTCCGACATCATCAGTGTCATCACTGTACGGACCTAGAGTCCGATATCATCAGTGTGTCATCACTGTACGGGCCGAGAGTCCGATATCATCAGTGTGTCATCACTGTACGGGCCGAGAGTCCGATACCATCAGTGTGTCATTACTGTACAGGCCGAGAGTCCGATATCATCAGTGTCATCACTGTACGGACCTAGAGTCCAATATCATCAGTGTGTCATTACTGTACAGGCCGAGAGTCCGATATCATCAGTGTGTCATCACTGTACGGGCCGAGAGTCCGATATCATCAGGGTGTCATTACTGTACGGGCCGAGAGTCCGGTACCATCAGTGTCATCAGTGTGTCATTACTGCATGGGCCAAGAGTCTGATATCATCAGTGTGTCGTTACTGTACTGGCCGAGAGTCCGATACCATCAGTGTGTCGTTACTGTACGGGCCGAGAGTCCGATACCATCAGTGTGTCGTTACTGTACGGGCCGAGAGTCCGGTACCATCAGTGTCATCAGTGTGTCATTACTGCATGGGCTGAGAGTTCGATGTCATCTGTGGTTTTCATGGATGGATAGAATAAGAAATTATAAGGCTTCTCATACTTTGCAGTGTTAAATTCGGACGGCACTCAGATGTCATCTGTGTACTGTACATTGCTTTCCAAAAGTATTCACACCACATGACCTTTTTCACATTATGTCCACAAAATTAAATGTATTTTATTAGGATTTTATGTGATACACCAACATAAAGAAGCAAGTATTTGTGGAGTGTATAAACAATGATGCATGCTTTCCTAAATATTTAGAAAATATAACTTTGAAAATTGTGATGGGCATTTGTATTCAGCCTTCATGTAGTCTGTTAAAGGGAACCAGTCAGCTACTTTATCCCCCCAAACCCATGACTACCTGTCCCTGCAGCTTCCAACTACATCCCTAAGCATCCCTGTCTGACCTGAATGTGTAGTATAATGGTTGAAATTATATTATGTAGGATAATGGTTGAAATAACCCTTTTTAGAACTTACACTTTCCCCCAGTTATGAGGCATCGTTTAGACGTGAGGGCATTCACTCCCTCACTCCGTGGTATCACGGCCAGGTAGGCATACTAACCTAATTTCCAAGCTGTGAGCTCCTTCCTGGTATGACACCATGGCGCATCAATTCCAGTGTTGTGCTTCGTGGGGGTGTATTGGGTGTTCTTGCCAGCTCCAGAACATGTGCAATGCGCACTCTGAAGCCGACAATTACTCACCCACATTGCACAAGACCGAAAATGACACGCAGTTCCGTCATACCAGGAAGGAGCCCAAAGGTTGGGAATTAGGTTAGTATGCCCTATTGGGTGTGATATCATAGAGCAACGGTGGAGAATGGATCCGGAGTGAACACCCAGACATCTAGAAGATGCCTCATAACTGGGGGAAAGTGTAAGTTATAAAAAGGTTTTTTTTCAACCATTATACTTCACATTTGGGTCAGACAGGGATGATTAGGGATATAGTAGGAAGCTGCAGGGACAGGTAGTGATAGGTTTGGGGTTCTGATGTCAGCCAGGTCCTAGAGGCTGCAAACCTGATGGTAGAGCACATGTGAAGAGACCAGGCCTGGAGTTGGTGGTGGCTCCTGGAGCCGTGGACTGACAGGAGTCAGTGTGGACCTTGACAGACAGTTGGTGATCCCAGTCAGACAGTGTATGGGCAGCCATTCACCTGAAAGGTAACCTCAGAAACAGGAGGTTGTATACTGATTGAGGGTCAGTCTCTGGACAGTGCAATTTCTCCACTGCATTAACGCAACAGTGGAGGTATCCAAAAGCCATGCGGGTGTACCCCACAATTGAGATGAACTGAGTATCGTTTTATAATACCAAAGTTTGGTGCATGTTTAATTTGCATAATGCAGTTTATGCCGTCTCTAAATAAACTGGCTGGACGTATTTAAATGAAGAAATGTGTTTTGCACATACACAGCCCGTGAAAAAACACAGACATGTGAATAGCACCACACATTATGATGGGTATGTGTTGAAATGGTAAAATTGCATGAAGGGATCATTTTGATTTGCAAATCAAAATTGGACCAAAAAAATCCAAAAAGAAAAATATATAAAAACAAAAACTGCATGACAACAGCACCAAAGACATGGGTACATGATCTAGGGCAAACCTTTCTGACCTTCACAGCCACAATAAACTGTGAGCCACATTGAGCAATGTGTTGTGGTACGTGCTGCTGTATAAGAATGGAGACCACAGGATCTTCAAACAATGATGCTGTTTAAACGCGTTTCAGAGCTTCCCCAGAGATCACAATAGGAAAGTTAACCAAGATCCCGGGGTTCCTTACCCACATTCAGATCCATTCTCTGACATAAAGTCACTCACAAAAGTCACCATCTGGAGACCTGCTCTTCATAGCTGTTTGCTAGACCTGGAGCTGGAATATAGCCGCAAGCCACACATCACAGGTTAGCGAGCCACATGTGGCTTCCAAGCCGTAGGTTGGTGACCCCTGTTCTAGGGTTGGGTCCCTTTTACATGGCAGTATTTGTCATTATTTTACATCAGTATTTAGAAGCCACATCTACATTATACTTTTCTTTCTATTACTTTTACTCCTTTTATTAAAATTCAACTGAGCAACATAACTTTTTAGTTTGTAAGATTTATGCTTCTGTTAATAAATCCTACTCTCGTTTGCAGTTTGAAGGCTCTAACTTATTTGCATCTTATCAAACCACCTAAATCTGCAGGGGGTTGAATACTACTTGTAGGCACACTATATCAGAGGCAGGATTGTAGTGTGACTATGGGGCTGGCGGCCACACCCCCTGCCCATACAGAAGTATGACAGAGCAGGAACACAAGATGATCCTGGAGCCCCTAGGGTCCACGCCCCCGACACCTTCTGATCTCTGCTGCAGCATGAGGCTGTATTTCTCTGTCCTGCTGAGGAGCAGATATGATTTTATTGATTTGTAAGCGATCTATAGATCCTAGAATTATTGTACCCAACTCTTCATCATGTAAGAGGGCAGGGACAGTACAAAAAAATGTTTATCTCCCCAGAGTTCCCCTTTAGCCTCAGAGCAGCTCAGAATTTATGGTGAACATTTTTCATCCGTGCTGTAAAACACCCTGAAAAAGAAGAGGTTTTGTCTTGCGTACAAACAGGTGTATGATTTTTATTGCAGCATCCCTTCCACAGAATGAGAATGTGGCCACATCTGCTTGAACACTAATTTTATATTTCACCGCAGCTGTTCACCTATGCAGCCAAGTAACACAAAATCACATCACACATTGATAATCACAGCTCTAGAAATAATCTTAACACCTAAAGGTACTTCTTCTACATTTGGGTCTGTCACTGATAATATTTTTTAGTGCTAGCTAATGGAGTTAATCGCAAAATGAGCGAACAAAAGAATACAAACATAAACATGTGGTAGCAGTCGAAGAATGCTGACAAGCACCGATAAGTTCAGTATGAACATCAACCAACAATAATGTATTGAATTGTAAGAGGGGGATCTCGAATACTTAAGCCGGCTAAAAACATTAGATGGCTCTCAGAACAATGCCTCGGACAATCCTTCAGCCAACAAACTTCTCAGCTGACTCTCCATACACAGATCCTTCAGCCAACAACCTTCTCAGCTGACTCTCCCATATCCAGATCCTTCAGCCAACAACCTTCTCAGCTGACTCTCCCCATATCCTAGTCCTTCAGCTAACAACCTTCTCACCTAACTCTCCATACACAGATCCTCCAGCCAACACCCTTCTCAGGTGACTTGCCCATACACAGATCCTTCAGCCAACAACCTTCTCAGCTGACTCTCCCCATATCCAAGTCCTTCAGCCAACAACCTTCTCACCTAACTCTAATACAAACATAAACATGTGGTAGCAGTCGAAGAATGCTGACAAGCACCGATAAGTTCAGTATGAACATCAACCAACAATAATGTATTGAATTGTAAGAGGGGGATCTCGAATACTTAAGCCGGCTAAAAACATTAGATGGCTCTCAGAACAATGCCTCGGACAATCCTTCAGCCAACAAACTTCTCAGCTGACTCTCCATACACAGATCCTTCAGCCAACAACCTTCTCAGCTGACTCTCCCATATCCAGATCCTTCAGCCAACAACCTTCTCAGCTGACTCTCCCATATCCTAGTCCTTCAGCTAACAACCTTCTCACCTAACTCTCCATACACAGATCCTCCAGCCAACACCCTTCTCAGGTGACTTGCCCATACACAGATCCTTCAGCCAACAACCTTCTCAGCTGACTCTCCCCATATCCAAGTCCTTCAGCCAACAACCTTCTCACCTAACTCTCCATACACAGATCCTTCAGCCAACACCCTTCTCAGGTGACTTGCCCATACACAGATCCTTCAGCCAACAACCTTCTCAGCTGACTCTCCCATATCCAGATCCTTCAGCCAACAACCTTCTCAGCTGACTCTCCCCATATCCTAGTCCTTCAGCTAACAACCTTCTCACCCAACTCTCCATACACAGATCCTCCAGCCAACACCCTTCTCAGGTGACTTGCCCATACACAGATCCTTCAGCCAACAACCTTCTCAGCTGACTCTCCCATATCCAGATCCTTCAGCCAACAACCTTCTCAGCTGACTCTCCCCATATCCTAGTCCTTCAGCTAACAACCTTCTCACCCAACTCTCCATACACAGATCCTCCAGCCAACACCCTTCTCAGGTGACTTGCCCATACACAGATCCTTCAGCCAACAACCTTCTCAGCTGACTCTCCCCATATCCAAGTCCTTCAGTCAACAACCTTCCCACCTAACTCTCCATACACAGATCCTCCAGCCAACACCCTTCTCAGGTGACTTGCCCATACACAGATCCTTCAGCCAACAACCTTCTCAGCTGACTCTCCCATATCCAGATCCTTTAGCCAACAACATACTCAGCTGACTCTCCAACACAAGGTCCTTCAACCAACAATCTTCTCAGCTGGCTCTCCCATACACAGATCCTTCAGCCAACAGGAGCAGCAAATCATCTGTGTTTAGTGCATGGAAGTCTAATTACAATTGACTGAGCTGGTGGGTGGTAATTACAGATAGAGCCACAGAGGAAAAAACAGCAATTTCAGGACAAAATCTGAATAATTTGGTGCACATTTTGCTGCTGTGCATTTTTCCCTACAGACAATCCATAAACAAATCGGTTCCATGTTTCTGTTGATCTACCTATTACTAAGAAAAATGGATATAACCATGCAGTTTATTTAGAACTAAAATATCAATCCCAGTGACATCTGACTATATGGTGTACCAACAAATTCTACAGTTTATGGTTAAGGTCAGTTCCCTGAAGTGAATAGGGGCTAGCTGCAACAAGACACACAACCTTTGGACGCACATGGGGCTATATCATTGCATGTTCTCCCTGTGTTTGCGTGGGTTTCCTCCAGGCACTCTGTTTTCCTCCCACATTTGAAAGACATACTGATAGGATGTTTAGATTGTGAGCCCCAATGGGGACAGTGTTGCAAATGTATGTAAAGTGCTATGGAATTAATAGCGCTATTTAAATGAATAAATATTATATTAGAAAATTGCAGCCACGTTTTTTGTAACCCTGGATTACTGGTGAATAATTTACTACAGTAACTTCAGCCAAAGCATAGTTCAACATGTTTCTTTTAGTTTAAAGCAAATCTGTCACAAGAAAACCTAAAATGAACCTTACAAAATATTAAACAGATCTTTTAGACCTGATGAGGCTGATGTAAGTATTTTGACAATCCACATCAAAATGGCTGTATAACGCGCATATGAAAATGCACATTCAATGAAATGCCCCTTTTAACACCAGGCTTGTCAACTTTGAAAAAGGATTATCTAGACATATGGAGACATTTTTAAGTAAGTACATCAGCCCACAATAAACTGTATTTTGAGGACTATAAGACACATCAGACCATAAGACGCACTCCAAATTTAGAGGGGGGTAAGTGGAGCGCATGTGCCGCCTCTGGCACCATTTACCTAAAGCACACCGCCAGATCAATGGCTCCTGCATTGCACCACCGCCATTTCACAGAAAGCCCACCACCGGGATGTCAAGGACTAGAGACGAGCACAGCTGGGACACCCCCTCCTCCCAACCCAGGGCACGCAGCATTGGCCCACTGCTGCCGCCACTAACAGCTTCCTGGAGAGGTGACCATGCCCCCAGTGACCCTGCTCAACTGTTACCTCCCCATTAAGCTACACTGGGACTAAAAGATGCACCCCCACGTTTTCTCCCAAATTCTGACGAAAAGGTGTGTCTTATAGTCCACAAAATACAGTAGCTAATAATGGATGCCTTTTAGCTTATGGGCTTTGGTGATAATAGTTACACCAGCGCAATAGAACATTTTTACTCAATTCTTAAAGGGAACCAGTCACCCCAAATAAGCTTTCTAAACTATTAATACCTGCCCCTGCAGCGTCACTTCCGGTCAGCAGGGTTCGCAGGCAGACTTCGCGCATGCGCAGATAGCATGCTGAAGTCTGCCTGTGTGAGACCGGAAGTGACGCGCGAACCCGGCGTCACATGACCGAGTCGCAGCGGTGACGTGGCGGGCGCGATATAGAAATCGTGCCTGCGGTCTGCTTTTGTATTATGACGCCCATTAGGGCGTATTACAGCAACGAGGCAGGGGTAGCGCGGCACAAGGGGACCTGCCTACCGGTCAAAATGCCTTCAGGAACGCCCCTATGACAACATTTTCTTAAAGGGAACCTGACCCCACAAACGGACCCCCCCACGCATCTTGCTACCCGTCCCTGCACCCCCTCTTATCATTTCTAGCCATGCCTTTTGCAGAAAAAAATCGATTTTGTAAAGTAGTGAAGAGGTAATATTTACCTCGTCCTGTGTGAGTTCTCTGTTTCTGAATTAGTCTCAATAGGCAGGCCTGTCTGCTGCAGCCTTGTAATTATGCACGCCCCTCCCAGGTTGCTGCCTTGCTAAGAGCCTGGCCGCGTCATGAAAGGGGGCGGGGCTCCGGTATGACGCTATTTAGCCCCGCCCCTTTCATGACGCGGCCAGGCTCTTAGTAAGCAGAGAGGGGCGTACATAATTACAAGGCTGCAGCAGACAGGCCTGTCTTTGAGACTAATTCAGAAACAGAGAACTCACACAGGACGGATCACGTGATTAGCCCGGCTTCAATAAGCGCATTGTGCATGAGCACAGTCGGGCCGATCATGTGATCGGCCCCATAATGCACTGAGGCTGATCACGTGATCGGCCCCATAATGCACCGGGCCGGAAGTGACGTAGCGCCCGATGCATGACAAGCTTCCAGAAGGCGGGAGATTCCAAATAGAGGGGCAGAGAGGAAGAAACAATAACGCCGCCCAGCGGGGCGTGCACAGCCGCATAGAGGAGTGCTGCATGGAGCCTGGCACCTCCTTCTCAGTCCCCTTATACACGGACTTATGCAAGTTACAATTCATTTTTCTAATCATTTATAGGGCCATTTTAGCACAGATAGGGATCGATAGGGAGCAGCTAGGAAGGTATAGGGACAGGTAGTGATAGTGTAGGGACTTAATTCCAGGTGACAGGTTCCCTTTAAGGCTTTCAGGTTTTTGGAATAGATTTGTTGTCAGTTACATAACACAACTACCCCCGTTATCGTATCTTCTCATTTCTCAGCTCTAATGCCTTCCACATGCCAGCTTTATGATGGTATATTTCACTTCTTTATATGGCAAGGACTGTACATGGTGCCATCTAACTCCATACAGCTTCATAAAGAACAGCTGCGGTGTTGAAACCTGTGCTTTTCTGAGGTGTCACAACTGAATTACAGAAACTTTTCAATGCCATTATAATCATTGTAGTATTATTTATAATCCAGATAGAACAGTTTTTTTTCCAGTTGTCATCTTCAGTTTAAAAAGAAACTTTCTAAATACCTTGCATTTATATTCTGTAATAAAAGACTTAAATAGCCCCGGGAAGCCAGCGCAGCGGGAGAACAAACACTACATTATAAGCCGGCATGGAAGAATCCTGTTTATGTATAAGACTGCAAAGACGATTATTTCTTTACGCTTATTACAATGACCACAAATGATCCATCACCACTGAGCAGTCTTTTTATCCTTTATTTTCCATAATGATTTGGAAGTTGCATCGGTGAACCGTTCTTTTAGAAGTAAAATGTGTATGCGGGGGAGGTGAAGTATGGATCCAAAAACATATCTTTTTGCTTCTTACCTGGTGTAGTTTACTTTTATTGACTTGGAAATGTCTATTTTTTATGTATATCTGATGTTTCTTCTGACTTACATTATTATTAATCTCTATTTTACACTTAGATTAACCATTTTTTCTTACATATCTAAATACTTTTTTTTCCAAAAGGAATAACAAAAATAAACAGTTTTAAAAAAGGAATTTTGTTTACTTACCGTAAATTCTTTTTCTTATAGCTCCTATTGGGAGACCCAGACATTGGGTGTATAGCTTCCGACCTCCGGAGGACACACAAGGCATTACACCTAAACGTGTAACTCCTCCCATACTGCCTATACACCCCCTCCCGGGAGAATCCCATCAGTTCGGTGCACAAGCAGGAAGGAGGAAAGACCACCCGCGCCCAGTCCAACAGGACTGGGAAACAAGCAAACGGCCAACAGGGCCAACACGCGAGGTGAAACGACACAGGCACTAGCAGAGACACAAAGCCCCAAAAAGGCATAGGGTGGGAGCTGGGTCTCCCAATAGGAGCTATAAGAAAAAGAATTTACGGTAAGTAAACAAAATTCTCTTTTTCTTTTGCGCTCCATTGGGAGACCCAGACATTGGGATGTTCAAGAGCTATCCCAGGGCGGGAAAAACCCCAAAAGCAGGCCCATCAGAAGTGAGCAACCGCTGCCTGAAGGATCCGTCCTGCCCACATTGGCATCAGCCGATGCCAAAGCATGGACTTGATAATGCTTAGTAAAGGTGTGAAGGCTAGACCATGTGGCCGCCTGACACACCTGAAGAGCTGAGGCCTGATGACGCAAAGCCCACGAGGCCCCCACAGCTCTGTGGAATGAGCCTTGATACCCGCAGGTAAAGGCAAACCAGCGGAGACATAAGCCTCCCGAATAGGAGACTTGATCCATCTAGCCAGAGAAGACTTGGAGGCCGGCTCACCCTTCTTCTGACCCATAGTCAGAAGAACAGGGTATCCGAATGGCGGAATGACGCTTCTAGAAACGTAGATCCTGAGAGCCCTGACCAGATCCAAAGTATGGAGAGACTTCTCATACTGGTGAACCGGATGCGGGCAAAAAGATGGAAGGACAATGTCCTGATTCAGGTGGAAAGGGGAAAGCACCTTAGGCAAGAACTCTGCCACAGGCCAAAGCACCACCTTATCCTGGTGAAACACCAGAAAAGGCGACGGCAGGACAAGCAGCCAACTCCGAAACTCTCCGCAGAGAAGTGAGGGCAACCAAAAAGGCAACTTCTGTGAAAGCCTGGAAAGAGGAACCTCCTTAAGAGGTTCAAAAGGCGGCTTCTGCAATGCCGTCCAGGACCAGGTTAAGATCCATGGTCCAAAGACGTCTGTAGGGAGGAATGATATGACTCGCCCCCTGAATAAACCTCTTCACCTGAGGAAGCGTAGCCAAACGCTTATCAAAAAGAACCGACAGCTGCCGAGATCTGACCCTTGATGGAACTGAGCGCCAAACCCTTATCCAACCCCGACTGAAGGAAAGCCAGAAGGGTTCACAGAGAGAAAGGCCAGGGAGAATCGCCGTGGATACGGCACCATGAGAAGAAAATCTTCCACACTCTGCGGTAGATTCCTGCAGAAACCGGTTTCCTGGCCTGTCTCATGGTATCAACGACTTTAGTGGAAAAACCATGAGACGTCAACAACCAGACTTCAAGCGCCACAAAGTCAGGCTCAGGGCCGAGGAATTGTGGCGGAAGAAAGGACCTTGAGACAAGAGATCCGGTCGATCCGGAGCCGCCATGGATCCCCCACCGAGAGACGCAGCAGGTCCGGGTACCAGGCCCTTCTGGGCCAGTCCGGGCGATGAGAAGGGCTCGCCTGCATTCCGCCCCGAGCTTCCGCAGAACCCTGGGTAGCAAGGCCAATGGGGGGAAAGACATAGGGAAGACGAAAGCGGGACCAATCCTGGACCAGCGCGTCCGTCCTACTGCCAGACTGTCTCGAGCGCGAGACATGAATGCTGGAACTTGACATTCCGCCTGGACGCCATCAGGTCCACGTCTGAGTCCCCCACGTGCTGCAGATGTGCCGAAACACCTCTGGGTGAAGCGCCCATTCTCCCTCGTCCATTCCTTGCCGGCTTAGTAGTCGGCCTCCCAATTGTCCACCCCGGGGATGTGGACAGCCGAGATGGACGCGTCGTTGTCTTCTACCCACCGAAAGGATGGGTTGGATCTCCGCAAAGGCTTGACGGCTGTGAGTGCCTCCCTGGCGGTTTATGTAAGCGACGGCAGTCGCGTTGTCGGACTGGATCCGAATTGGATTCCCCGACAGAAACCTCTGGAAGGCCAGGAGAGCCAGGTATACAGCTCGAATCTCCAGGACGTTGATCTGCAACGATGAATCCTGCGCCGTCCAGGTGCCCTGAGCCCTGTGATGCAGGAACACCGCACCCCAACCCAGAAGGCTGGCGTCCGTAGTGACCACCAACCAAGAAGTGGGGAGGAACGACCTGGCTCGGGACATCGACCTGGGCAACAGCCACCATCGGAGAGATTCCTTCGTCGCGGAAGAAAGGGCAATGCACCGATCTAGAGAGGACGGGTTCTTGTCCCAGCCGCGTAGGATCTGTAGCTGAAGCGGACGCAGGTGAAACTGCGCAAAGGGACTGCCTCGATGGTCGCCACCAACTTCCCTAGAACGTGCATGAGACGTCTGATGGGAACCAAATCCGCCTGCAAAATGGAGTCGGACTTCCTCCGCAATCGAGGACTGCTTGTCCAAGGGAAGGATCACCATAGTCAGGACAGTGTGGAACTCCATGCCCAGATACAAGATCGTCTGAGTAGGGCTGAGGACCGACTTCGGGGAGTTGACAATCCAACCGAAGGTCCGAAGAGTGTCCAAAGTGGCCGAGAGACTCATCTGACACTGTTCCGCAGACGAGGCTCTGATCAAGAGGTCGTCCAGATACGGAGTGACGCGTGACCCTGCAAATGCAGCACTGCCAACCATCGCAGACATCACCTTGGTGAAGATCCTCGGAGGAGTAGACCGAAGGGCAACGCCACAAACTGGAAATGTTCCTCTCCCACGGCGAACCGCAGCCATCGCTGGTGAGCAGGGGCAATGGGGATGTGAAGATAAGCATCCTTCACGTCCACCAAAGCCAGGAAATCCCCTGAGACAGGGACGCTATCACCGAGCGTAAGGATTCCATCCTGAAGGGCCTGACTCTCACGTGCCGGTTGAGGAGCTTGAGGTCCAACACCGGTCGCACTGAACCGTCCTTCTTCGGAACCGTGAAGAGGTTCGAGTAAAACCCCCGAAACCGTTCCTCTGACGGAACAGGAACCACAACTCCGCTCTGAAGCAGAGCGTCCAGCGCTCGCTGAAAAGCCGCAGCCCTCGCCGGAGGGGGCGAAGAGGTGCAGAACCGAGTCGGAGGACGTGACTCCAGTTCTATCCTGTAGCCGTGAGAGACCACGTCCACTACCCACCGGTCCTGGATGCGACTTTGCCAGATGCTTCCAAAGCGGGAGAGCCTGCCAACGATTTTGGACGCTACCGAAGGAGGCGAAGAGTCAGGAGGATGCAGGCTTGGCGGCTGAGGCCCCGGCGGGTTTCTTCTGCTGGGCCTTAGACTTCCAGGATCTATGAGACCTCTGGTCCTTGTCCTGACAGGAGGAGGAGGAGGAGGCTGGCTTGGAGGAGGGACGAAAGGAGCGAAACCTAGCATGCAGCTGACGCTGACCGGTCTTCTGCGCCTTAGATTGCGGCAAGGAGGTGGATTTCCCTCCTGTAGACTCCTTGATGAGATCGTCAAGACGTTCCCCAAATAGCCTATCTCCCGAAAACGGGAGGCCCTGGAGAAACTTCTTAGACGTAGCGTCCGCCTTCCAGTCATGCAGCCACAACATCCGACGTGCTGCCAGCGAGTTAGCCGAAGCTACCGCAGAACGGCTAGCCGATTCCATGATTGCGGATCTAGCATGTTCCGTAAACGCCTCGGCCTGAGACGTCAGAACCGCCACCTCAGGAATCCCCGAAGCTACCCTAGGGATCTCCGAGATACAAGCCGAAACCGCTTGAAGGGCCCACACAGCCGCAAAGGCTGGAGCAAAGGAGGCCCCAGTGGCCTCGAAAATGGACTTCTGCAGAAGCTCAATCTGCTGTCCATGGGATCCTTGAGAGAGGACCCGTCCGCCACCGACATAACGGTATTGGCAGACAACCGAGACACTGGAGGGTCCACTCTCGGAGAAACAGACCAACCCCATACCACGTCAGGTGGCAAAGGGTAACGGGAATCCTTCTGCTTCTTAGCAAAGCGCTTGTCAGGACAAGCCCGAGGAACCTGAACCGTGGAACGGAAGTTAGAATGATCCAGGAAGGATCCTCTGGACCTGGCCAGGGGAAGAAACTGATAAAGTTCCTCTGAAACGGAGGGATCCACCGGCGGCACAGGTGCCGTCAAATCCAGCACCGTATTGATAGAGGACACCAAGTCGTCCACCAGAGAACCCTCGTCCGGATCCTCATCAGGAGCCCGGAGGGAGTCTAAGTCCTCCTCCCCCTCCAACAGAGAGGCCGCCGCTCGGGAACCCGCCTGCGAGGGCGGAGGGGAAACCGCCCGGCGTGGCCACTTAGGAGGTCGCGGAGACGTTCAGAGAGGCCGGAATTGTCGCCAGAGTCCAAACCTCTAGTAGAGGAAGAACCACTCCGACGCCTACGATGCGTGGCGGAGGCCCCAGGGGAACCCTCCCATCCACCTGACAAGGACTCATGCAATGCTCTGGTCATAGCCGCCATAGACTGAGACACAGAGTCAGAAATGGACTGAGCAAATACAGCCGTCCAAGGCGGCGGCACCGCTGGATCCACAGGGTCAGGGGCAGACGCCACAGAGCCAGAGCTAGGGGGAGCCTCATGCACCAAGGCAGTCACCTGGAGTGCAGGGGCAGGGGAGACGGCGGTCTCATGCATGGCACAGGCCGTGCAATGAGGGTCAGAGGATCCAGCAGGCAGCTGGGCATGACATACTGTGCAAGCATGATAACGTGTCTGCACCCTAGGAGCTTTGTTCCTGGAGCTAGACATGGTGCCTCCAAAGTGAACCTCAGTGAGAGAACTCAGAGGAGGAAAGATGGGGTGTGATTGAAGACAGGGGGAGATAGCGCACCACCAGAGACTGTGGTGACCTACCGGACCTTGTGTGCCCTTCAGAGACGCGCAGCCCTGCAGCCAACAGCACAATGCAGGGACTAGAAGCCCCCAAGATGGCCGATGGAGCTGAGGGAGAGGGCGTGACCCGGGAGTGTCCCCAGCCAGCGCGCAAATCCGAAGGGCAGGTCCTTTCCCCCACTGAGACACCGCCTCCCAAGCTGCAAGGCAGCATTCCCCATAGGGGACCAAGGATCGGCCTGCCGCGGCCGTCCTCCAAAGGGCGGGCACAACCCGAGGGGCGGCACCGCCCCCTGAAGCCCCGGCGCGGCTTTAGAGACACTAGGCCGCAAGCCGGGGCCTAAATTTATCTCTGCGGCCGCCTGTCAGCAGGGGGTAAGCGCGGAGCACCCGCGAAAATCGCGGGAACCTTTGGCCAGGATCCCAGACAGCCGGGGGAGGCAGCGCTCCCTTCCCAGCTGTATAGAGTAGCTGCAGAGGCAGCACGGACCCCACACAGAGTACCTCATTGGTGGTGCAGGGTCAGGTCCCTGTGGATCCTCACGCAGGCCAGCAGACACCGGGGGAGCCGTGGACTGAGTGGATGAGCCCAAGTGTGGGGGCCAGGGGGATCCCACTTCCCCAGAGCCCTAAGGGTTGGGGAAGGATAATCAGCATGAGGGCTCCGGCCCATTGTACCCCAGGGGTACCTCAACCGCCTCCGCCCTGGGGAAGAGGAAGGAGACATGCTGGGGATCAAAAGATCCTCTTTGCTTACATCCGACACTAAACAGTGAGAGAGCATGAGTGTAGAGTGTGCCTCATTCAACACAAAGCAAAGAACTGATGGGATTCTCCCGGGAGGGGGTGTATAGGCAGTAGGGGAGGAGTTACACTTTTAGGTGTAATGCCTTGTGTGTCCTCCGGAGGTCAGAAGCTATACACCCAATGTCTGGGTCTCCCAATGGAGTGCAAAAGAAATAGGCTACGTGGTTGTTAGAAGGTGGTTCTTTTAGTGGAGATTGTGTTGGACACCATACAGGCATCTTTTCCAAGGGAAAAAAAAAAAACAGGCTCAAGAGGAAGTCAGGGCTGCGGATGGCCCTGAAGGCAGGGAAGTGAAGACGGTGATTGGCCCATGTGACATAATGTTACGTGACCTTCCAGGGGAGCAAGTGCCAATTTTGACATCACAGCATTTGACCACTTGTGTCGGAGGTTTTCGTTTCTCAATTAGGCCAGACATATTGTTCTTTTGTTTGGTAACTCATTAGTCCTTGTTTTATGTCAGACTAACCAACGTCCTAATTGTCTGTTAATTTGTGCAATACTTGCTAAATTTGGATTGCCTCATGCCCACTGATGGCCACTTTACACGTCCCGATATCGGAGTCCGACTCCGACCAAAAGTCACGTGGTTCGTGCGTTGGCCCCGATATCGTTTGTGCGTTCTATGGTGTAAATGTCCAATACGATGCACGAACGATGCCAAAACGATATCGGGGATCGAATGAGCCTGCTCTCCCAACGGCCCGATATTGGATGGACGTTGTGGCCGGATCGTGCTGTGTGAAAGCCCAACAACGATGTGCAGTACAACTTCCCCTATTCTCTCCCATGTTAAATGGTCGTTCCTGGGTCGGCCGTACAAGGGGGCGTACACATCGCTGTTGCGTTGCCTGCCGATATCGCGCTGTGTAACATCTCCTATGCGATCTTAAATACAAAAGGGGATGGGGGAACAAGAGGCGCAATAGTGCCCTTATCACTAGACACTAAATCGGCAACCTGGTGAGCAAAAGGGATCCACTCACCTGATCCAGTTGTGTCACCCACAACTGGTTTGAAGACGTGGTAGGAATAATATCCTGATGGCTGCTGCTGGACCTTCACCGAACCACTCAGACGTGGAGGAACATCAAGTTACTTGGGAAAAGGTGTATGGCGATCCGCGCTGCCAGACTGACTCGCATCAAAGAAGACACTTAGAGATGAAGTGTGATCAGATCCTTCTTTTATTCACCGACGCGTTTCGGTGCCCACCTGGCACCTTCATCAGGGAACTCATGATCCCTGATGAAGGTGCCAGGTGGGCACCGAAACGCGTCGGTGAATAAAAGAGGGATCTGATCACACTTCATCTCTAAGTGTCTTCTTTGATGCGAGTCAGTCTGGCAGCGCGGATCGCCATACACCTTTTCCCAAGTAATCCTGTGTGATCTTGGAATTCTGCCCAGAAAAAGCGCGCTCCCGCGCCGTTGGATACAATATCGTACCGATGTTGGGACGTGTAAAGTGGCCATGACTATATCATTCAGAGAAAAATTATGCAGTCGGATTGAACAGTCGAACAATGAAAGAACAATCTTATCCCACCAATCCTGTAAGAACACAATACCCTGAAGTGAAGGCTGGGGAATATAAAAAAAGGACTTATTCCTGCCACCATGGTCTTCATATTCTACAGGACTTCATCTTTGTATCAAAGGATCCGGTTGGAAGATCAGAGACAGCTCGAAGAACCCAGATTGGAACAATTCGGTCATTTGGTAACATACTTTGCTGTGATACTTCAGCCTAGGATCCAAGGATCCAGCAGGAAGATTAGACTGCTTGAAGAACCAAGGTCAGGACAATTTGGTCACCTGGCTACAAACTTTGATGCGCTCGGTCAGCTTCCTAAGCTTGCCGTTATCTATTCTTGGTGGGTGCCCGCCAAAAGAAAGCATGGTCCTGCTGGACTGGGATAGTTGGCCTTGAAGCCCCGAAGAGCTTAATCTGTGGTAAGTTAGCGGAACTGTGAGAATCTGTTGCTTGTTCCATCTTGTGTTATTGTTGGAAATGTATTACTGGCCTTTGATTGTTGGTGATCCAATAAAGACTTACCATTGTCTGGTTCTCTCACCCTGTTTTGTCAGAGTAGTGTTCTGCCCACAGGGAAGAAATGTGAGCGTTAAATGGGATTAGCCCTGGTCCATCCAGTCTTTCTCGAGACAGCCAAGGCCAACAGACGAGAGTACCCAGTAACTCTGACCCACAACTGGTGGAAGCGGAGAGATTCTACTCAGCCTGGCTGATCCAGGGGTGCTGCAGGGATCTGGTGTTCGTAGATACCGTTCAAGCGCTCAATAACGAAGGAGGCATATAGGAAAGCCCAGCAGGCCATAGATGAGGTATACGCCACCATGTCCAATCCCACCAACTCGGCCCTGGGAAAAGGACTGGACAGGACATACAGCCTCAACAGTAAGCTTCTGCAGGAGCTGTGACAGATTCAACAAATTGAATACAAGGCCACTGACACCTGATCGGATTTCATCCAGGAATTAGTCTGTTGGGATCCCAAAATATTGTGGAAGACAATGAGGACCCTGTGGAGATTAATGCAGAGGATTTAAACTGCATGCCCAGTCCAAAGCAGCCCAAATATGTACACTGTGTGCAGAATTATTAGGCAAGTTGTATTGTAGAGATTATTTTTATTATTGATCAACAACTACGTTCTCAATCAACCCAAAAGACTCAAATATCAAAGCTTAATATTTTTGGAAGTTGAGTGTTTTTTTTTTTTTTTAGATTTTCTATCTTAGGAGGATATCTGTTTGTGCAGGCAACTATTACAGTTCAGAATTATTAGGCAACTTAATAAAAACCAAATATATTCCCATCTCACTTGTTTATTTTCCCAGGTGAACTAATATAACTGCACAAAATTTAGAAATAAACTTTTTTGACATGCAAAAACAAAACCCAAAAAATTATTGACCAATATAGCCACCTTTCTTTATGATGACACTCACAGCCTTCCATCCATAGATTCTGTCAGCTGCTTGATCTGTTTACGATCAACATTGCGTGTCAGCAGCCACCATAGCCTCCCAGCATATAAGGGCAAGTGTCGTATGATCGCGCTGCTACCAAAGAAAGACCAGGACAATGGATCGTCTGGTTGAAATGGTTCTTTAATCCGACGCGTTTCGGAGCTATCTCCCAGTTCCTTCCTCAGGGACATTACAAATATTACATACAGGATGCTTTTATACACTTGAGAAGGCGCCAAAACAATTGTTGATGAATCATTGTGACGTCAGTGAACAGGGAGGGACAATGTGTCAAAGAACTATTTCAACCAGACGATCCATTGTCCTGGTCTTCCTTTGGAAGCAGCGCGGATCATACGACACTTCGCCTTATATGCTGATTTCTGACTGCGGTGACCCGTGGATGTGTGGATCCAGCTGCAGCTACTGACTAAGCGTTCATACTGGTTGTGGGTTACACAACCAGATCAGGTGAGCAGGCCCTTGTCGCCATACATATACCTCTATATTATAGAGATAAGACCCTATTGCGCATTTGTCTCATTTCTATAGACCATAGCCTCCCAGACACTGTTCCGAGAGGTGTACTGTTTTCCATCCCTGTAGATATCACATTTTAAGAGGAACCACAGGTTCTCTATGGTGTTCAGATCAGGTGAACAAGTGAGCCATGTCATTATTTTTTCTTATTTTAGACATAAACTGGCCAGCCATGCTGTGGAGTAGTTGGATGCATGTGATGGAGCATTGTCCTGCATGAAAATCATGTTTTTCTTGAAGGATACCGACTTCTTCCTGTACCACTGCTTGAAGAAGTTGTCTTCCAGAAACTGGCAGTGGTCCTGGGAGTTGAGCTTCACTCCATCCTCAACCTGAAAAGGTCCCACAAGTTCATCTTTGATGATACCAGCCCATACCAGAACCCCACCTCCACCTTGCTGGTGTCTGAGTCGGAGTGGAGCTCTCTGCTCTTTACTGATCCAGCCTCTGGCCCATCCATCTGGCCCATCAAGAGTACACTGTCATTTCATCAGTCCATAAAACCTTTGAAAAATCAGTCTTAAGATATTTCTTGGCCCAGTCTTGACGTTTTACTTTATGTTTCTTGTTCAAAGGTGGTTGTTTTTCAGCATATCTTACCTTGGCCATGTCCCTGAGTATGGCACACATTGTGTTTTTTTGATACTCCAGTAACGTTGCAGGTCTGAAATATTGCAAACTGGTGGCAAATGGCATCTTGCAGCTTCACGCTTGATTTTCCTCAATTCATGGGCAGTTATTTTGTGCTTTTTTGCCCAACACGACTTCTTGCGACCCTGTTGGCTATTTGCCATGAAAACTTGAATGTTCGTGATCACGCTTCAAACGTTTGGCAATTTCAAGACTGCTGCATCCCTCTGCAAGACATCTCACAATTTTGGACTTTTCAGAGCCCATGAAATCTCTGTTCTGACCCATTTTTCTAAAAGGAAAAGGAAGTTGCCTAATTAAATTTTGCATACATCGATAGGTATGTTTAATCGCTAACATTGGGGTTCCAAATAGTGTAAAAAGAAGGTAATGTGGATTGATTGTGTTCTGAAATTAGTTTTAGGAGTTCCAGTTCACCTGCTGCCAGCACCAACCACTTTAGTATTATAATCCCGCTACGCAACAGAAGCCCAACTTAGGGCAAAGGTCTACAAAGAGGGCCTGTGACTTGCACAATCCAAGGCATTGTTAAATATGCAGGAGCTTTGGACTTATGAACAAAGATTGTCTCCAAAGCCATGGCCTCATTACCAGAGCCCTTCTGCTGGCCCAGGCAGTCAACGTCTGTTGAGACGGGCCATCAGAATCTGAGGGATGCTAGCCCGAGACAGCCAAGCAGCGGAGGTGGTAATATACCATGTCCACAGCCCATGACGGGTCAGACGCCCTACACCAGTCAAACTCCATCACCGCATCCAGCCCATCTATATAAGCGACATACACGGCCCAGGAACTTCGAGACACTGGTTCTTACATCACTCTGGTAAGGCCAGATATTGCTTCCCAGAACACCATTTACCATTTGCCAAGTGACCATCTCCCTGCTGAGGGTCTGCGCTCGGAAATCCCTCTGGCATGTGTGCAGTTTGACTCTGGGACCAACCAGGAAGAAGTTGGGAGGTGAGGCTCATGTAAGGCCTTCCCACATCTGTTATTTTAGGGAACGACCTAGGACAAGGATTATCCAGCCAGTTTGTCACTGACAGCACATGCAAATCCTTCAGAAACCAGACGTTTACATGCACTATATAAAAAGACACACATGCATGTTTTTCTCACTATCTGACATGAAATCAGAATAAACCTTTCCCATTTGAGGTCAATTAGGATTACCATAATTATTTACAATGCATTCGCCAAATGCCGGAATAATGAGAGATAGTGTTTTAAAGCATTTTATTTCTGCATAGTCACAAGTTTATATCCATTTCATTAGTATTTGTTACATAGCCCTTAAGGGCCTGTCACACGTGTCAATGTCGCCTGCGATATCGCTCATGCGTCACAAATTATTAATCGCCTGAGCGATGTGGAATTATCGCAGGTAAGATGTCACACGCGTCAATATGACCCAGCGATGCGGTGATGTCGCCATCTTGCGAGCGATTTTATTTAGTCGCTTGTACAGTGTCAAAATAGAAAATACGTCGCTGAGTTTAGCGTTCACGCAGCGATGCACAAGGTCTACTGAGCGATGAGCGACAGGTTTTACGTCTGGCAGTGAAACTGCGATCGGCGATCAGCGACATATCGCTGGTTGCATCGCTTGGTCACACGCTTCAATGTCGCTCCTGCATCACTTTTAAGTCGCTTGAGCGACTGAAAATCCGTGACGTATGAGCGACATTGACAGCGATATCGACGTGTGTGACATCCCCTTTACACTTAGGATTCCAAGTTTCTCCCTTTTTCCTCCAAATGTAACAATGGTCATTATGGTCAAACAGTTCAATTTTAGTTTAATCAGACAACAGGACATGTCTCCAAAAATGTAGGTGTTTGTTCCTGTGTGCACTTGCAAACATTAATCTGGCTTTCTTAG
>JARQOC010000002.1:622333982-622356560 GCA_033576535.1 Allobates femoralis
AATTAGTCATGAGTGAGCATGCTCGCCACTGCTTAACACTGGATTGATTGCTCAGGTATGCTAGGTAGTTTACCAAGTATCGCAGGTGCTCAGATGTGTCATTCGTGAACAATCTGATACAAAGAGCCAACACCTTCCAGAGACCGATGGGAGCCAGCTCCTCTGTGAGATCCTCTTGCAGTCTCTAAATGGCCCTTACTGAGGGTAAAATCAACGTGTTCAGATGCTGTTGTATGTTTAAAAAAAAAGTGCCTTGTGTAATGTGTCCAACCATGCAAAAACAGGTCGGATATACCATATCTCCCTCCCAAAATGCTGTGCTTTTCGTTGGCTGTGTGTGGTTAGAAATCCGAACTTCCCATTACAAATTGACCTCCATTATTCTCACAACTCAAGTCGAGCCAGTCACAGCTTCCGACCTGCTCATTTTGAGTATCGAGCACTTTAGTGCTTTCTCATCATTGGTAATAATATCAACTAGTGTGGATGATGGGGTAATATTATCTGCTAGTCTGGATGGTGAGGTATTACCTATCAGATATTGGGACAAACAGTGATCTATCTGAATAATTTCATACTGTATATAAGATCACAATGACATAGGAGGAAGAATGTCATGAGAGCTTCTGAACTTCCCATAATTCAAGACCATGGGAAAGTGAGACTTTATGGTGGTTAAGAGATTAATTCTAATTTTGTCCAGAAGGGAAGTTCCATTTTTTGTCCAGGATTACTTCTTGGGTTTCAGTGCATAACTAAGAGTGCGCCATATGGTTTATTTTTCCTGTTCTATTATTTCACCCATTGAGGAGAATCTCTTCCTGAGCACATTAGTATGACTCGTTCGGTGCTGAGGGTGTACCTGAGCTAATATAGTGTGTGTATCAGCAGAGAGTACCCGGGGGACCTGATTCATGCTTGTAGACGACTGCACCGAGTCTCTGCTGAGATTCTCATCTGATTGAGATGACACAAGGTGCAGCATCTTGGCTGTGTTAGGCTTTCATTGTCTTCGGACCCCTTGGGTACAAATCATAGGCCAGAAAAAGGATGTTTAGCTATTTTAAGTAAAGCATTGCCAGTCTGGGCACAAAATTCTCTAGAGTTCTAATAGGGAAAACCAGAGAAGTCTCAACCTGAGAGTCACAAGACGGGATCTCTCAGAAGAGTGAATTAGGACTAAATTTATAGCTGATGTTTGGAAGCAGAAGTCATTATCATTCTGAAATGTTTTGTTACTTGAGAAAGATTCAGCTACTGAGGAAAATGCTCTTGCACACAAGATATGCAAAGGGCAGAAGTGAGATATGGTGGTCATGTTCCTGTGTGTAGTTAGTTATATTTTAGAGTAAAAAAAAAATTGATGTTGTCAGGTTGATATTTATTTTTATATCTAAAAATATCTATTTTAATTTTTCTGATATTAAAATTACCATCTTTTAAAATTGTATTCTCAATTTATTGAATTGATTTATTTAGACAGCATGAAAATAAGCAAGTTTACAGTTGACTTGCTTTTCCTATCTGCTGTCAACCTTCCAATATGAGAACGGTTATCTTACATAGCGTACAAGATTCTTTGTCACCAGAGCCTGGCAAGTATGTGCAGTAGCTATACTTCTGAGTAGAAGGAGAAGCTGTCACTCAAGGAGCAGTGCCTCCCACTAGCAACCAGGAATTAAGGAGACTGCAAAGCTGAGGACTGCTCAAGGCAGAGTTTGAGAATACCTCTTTAAGGCTGGTTTTATACTACTGTTTTTCAGTACCCTATGTGAGGCACCGCCGGCATGGTCCCCATGGCCGGGGCGCATCACATGCAGGATCAGGGTACATTCCTGTTCACACTGGCCGGTTTTATAGTAGATGACGCTGGGTGAACCTATCCGGAACACAAGGAGTTAAAAATGATTGTTTCAGCTTTACAGCACACACTGTCATGAGACTAGTGAGTGGCTCATGAGATCGATGAGGCCCTGAGGAATGTAATGGGTGCTGATTGCTGACAGCCCAGGTGGGTGTGTCAGGTGGGTGAGTCCTGAGTAATAGCAGCCCAGCTGGATGAGTCAGTGTGGGAGTAGCAGGCACGTTAAGAGCCTGCCAGCTGAGTGATTGAGAGAACTCAGAACTCAGAGACCACAGAGAGATCAGTATCAGCCTGAGAGCATGTGGGCTGGATACCAGCCAGAATGCAGAGCAGTCCAGGGCTCTGAGTTGAGTGTGAACATGATAGGAGCATGCTAGCTCCATACCGGTGCCTAGGACCGAGGTCGGGATAGTTCCTGGAGTGGGGAAGCCGTGGCTGAACCCTGTGGATACTGGTCCGGGCGTGGGGTGAAACACGTCCGGGAAAGGAGCCCTTGGGGACGCTTGGTGGACCCATGACCCAGGTAGCGAGACCCGGATCCGTGCCCGGTAAGACAGCAGTTCCCGTGTGATGGGGTGAGCTGTGTGTAAATCATGCCTGGCGAGCGTAGCCGCCATTAGGTCCGACTAGTTAGTCAGTGAAGGACCTGTTGAACCGTATCAGTATTGTATGGCTTTTTAAAAGACCCAGCGAGTGTATGTAGCCCTATAGGGGCAGATGTATGAAGTGTGCCAGGCGGGCATAGACCGCCCTTGGGACCGACTCAGTGTAGTCAGTTAAAGGTCCTGATGAACCGGAATGTATGTAGCCCTTCGGGAGGCGATTGTATGTAGCACTTCGGGAGGCGATTTGTATGTAGCCCTTCGGGAGGCAGATGTATGAAGTGTGCCAGGCGGGCATAGACCGCATTTGTGTCCGACTCAGAGTAGTCAGTTAAAGGACCTGATGAACCGGAATGTATGCATGTACTAGAGGTCAGATGCAGGGGTTAATAGGGCTCCTATATTAGGGTAACGGATGGTTGTCCCGGATACTAAGGTTTGCCAATCCCTGTTCTGAACCAGATGTCCCACAGTCCATGGATGTCTATATGATGGGCTGTGAGCGTGTGAATGGACGCGTGTGGTCCATGGTGGCTTACAGGATGGATCACATACTGTGTGTAAGAACCGGTCAGGCTGGAGTCCTGACTCCGGAGTAGTATGAAGCTGGGGAAATAAAGCCAGGCGGCTGGTTCCGCCATTGGGACCCATAGGGCCCATTGATATGGTAACTGATGTATTGTTAAATGTATGTGAAATGTAGAGATAGGCCGGAGGCCGTAGCCACCATGGGAGCGGTTGTTAGCGCTCCCATGGGGACAGAGAGGTGGTTAAAGGTCCCGGGTAACTATAAGATGTTATGTGCAATATAAGTGTTATGTAATGTTATATGTAAATGTATGGTGTATTTATGTATGGTGTTTATAATCAATGTGATATGTGTCAAACATGCTACCGGGTTATGTTATTATATGTGAAAAATAAACGGGTAGACATTGGTTAAATTATAAACACGTGTTCTTGTCGTCATGTAAGCGGGTTCCCCGGGTGCTACCTCACACCTTGTAAATCCTGCTGAAACTGTATGCACTTGCATCTGTTTTCAGCCTCATTGACTGGCAATGGGGCTGCAGGCACTTTCAGGTGCATCCAGCTCTTTACAGTTCCCCCTGATCTGGGTGTCCATGGTTTTTGCACTGAGACCAAAAAGGCATTTTGAGCGATTTTGATCTCCGTGACAAAATCGTGAACACCCGGGTCAGGGGAAAATCATGTTAAAATACAATGAGGTTCTATTAAACCTGGGTTTGCAGAATCCGGATCCCGTCGGATCTGGGTATTTGGTCTGAGCATGCCCAGAACCAAGTTTGAAATGACACGCCCGACAGGGGGCATGTCATTTTGCAGCAGATCCAGCAAAAATAGGTACACATCCGTGAGACGGATCAGTGAAAATACCGGTGCGGGTGCATCAAGTTTGTCAATTTAGAAGGATTTCGGGGGAATCCGGGACATGCAGTTTTACCTGCATACCACCCAGGTTCCAAAAAACAGTAGTGTGAAATCAGCCACAAACTGTTACAAGGGTATGCCATCCCTTTATGACAAGTGTAGATTCAGATTCTGAGACATTATTACCAAGAGTAAACAAAGCTGTGGCCCCAAATGGTGAAGAATTACTGAGGTAGCACTACAGCCCCTCTACTCTTATAACTTGTGCTGTTGAAGTCTCCCTTCTTCTAACCCCCTTCCGCCCAACCATAAAGGATGGCCTATCATGATAGTATATTGTGTGAATACGCCATCACTTGGAAGAAAAACAAAACAATGAACGTACCATGAGAAGGACCTGAAATTAAGATTAAAGTTGCCAAAAGTGTGACTATTCACCAAACAGGTGTGCAATTTTGCACAATCCCAGTTAAGGCAGTTACAGGAGAACCGGCATTGAGGGAACACTCAGACACCAAGGCACGGAGATCTTTCCAGCGGCAATAATGGGAACCGACCTCGTGAACAGAATGGACGTTTCCTATTGACGTCCCGGCAGTTCCTTGACTTCAGATTTGGAACGATGCGTCAAGCAGCTCACACGCACAGGAGGGAAACCGTATGTGACATAAGAAAAAAAAATGTGCGGTGTTCGTTGGAGCGCTAAGGCACACAAGGGGCAAAGGCACACAAGGGGCAAAGATTAGAGTGTTTAAGCGCAAACCTTTATTAAAGGCTCAGTATACGCCACATGTTTCAATAGCCAACCGCTATCTTCCCTCAGGTGGTATAGAGAGCCCAAAGGGGAAATGACATATTTAAAGGGGTAGTGTTCAATAGGGAATCTTAAACAATTATGACATCACAAAGGGAACTGAGAGGTAAACATACAGTCATGGCCAAAAGTATTGACACCCCTTCAATTCTGTCACATAATACTCATTTTATTCCTGAAAATTATTGCAATCACAAATTCTTTGGATTATTATCTTCATCTAATTTGTCTTCAATGAAAAAACACAAAAGAGAATGAAGCAAAAAGCAAAACATTGATCATTTCACACAAAACTCCAAAAATGGGCCAGACAAAAGTATTGGCACCCTCAGCCTAATACTTGGTTGCACAACCTTTAGCCAAACTAACTGCAATCAACCTCTTCCGGTAACCATCAATGAGTTTCTTACAATGCTTTGCTGGAATTTTAGACCATTCTTCTTTGGTAAACTGCTCCAGCTCCCTGATATTTGAAGGGTGCCTTCTCCAAACTGCCATTTTTAGATCTCTCACAGGTGTTCTATGGGATTCAGGTCTGGACTTATTGCTGGCCACCTTAGAAGTCTCCAGTGCTTTCTCTCAAACCATTTTCTAGTGCTTTTTGAAGTGTGTTTTGGGTCATTGTCCTGCTGGAAGACCCATGACCTCTGAGGGAGACCCAGCTTTCTCACACTGGGCCCTACATTATGCTGCAAAATTTGTTGGTAGTCTTCAGACTTCATAATGCCATGCACACAGTCAAGCAGTCCAGTGCCAGAGGCAGCAAAGCAACCCCAAAACATCAGGGAACCTCCGCCATGTTTGACTGTAGGGACCGTGTTCTTGTCTTTGAATTCCTCTTTTTTCTCCTGTAAACTCTATGTTGATGCCTTTGCCCAAAAAGCTCTACTTTTGTCTCATCTGACCAGAGAACATTCTTCCAAAACATTGTACGCTTTCTCAGGTAAGTTTTGGCAAACTCCAGCCTGGCTTTTTTGTGTCTCGGGGTAAGAAGTGGAGTCTTCCTGGGTCTCCTACCATACAGTCCCTTTCATTCAGACGCCGACGGATAGTACGGGTTGACACTGTTGTACCCTCGGACTGCAGGGCAGCTTGAACTTGTTTGGATGTTAGTCGAGGTTCTTTATCCACCATCCGCACAATCTTGCGTTGAAATCTCTTGTCAATTTTTCTTTTCCGCCACATCTAGGGAGGTTAGCCACAGTGCCATGGGCTTTAAACTTCTTGATGACACTGCGCACGGTAGACACAGGAACATTCAGGTCTTTGGACATGGACTTGTAGCCTTGAGATTGCTCATGCTTCCTCACAATTTGGTTTCTCAAGTCCTCAGACAGTTCTTTGGTCTTCTTTGTTTTTCTCCATGCTCAATGCGGTACACACAAGGACACAGGACAGAGGTTGAGTCAACTTTAATCTTTGTGAACTGGCTGCAAGTGTGATTTAGTTATTGTCAACACCTGTTAGGTGCCACAGGTAAGTTACAGGTGCCTTTAATTACACAAATTAGAGAAGCATCACATTATTTTTCTAACAGGTCCAATACTTTTTTCCACCCCCTTTTTTATGTTTGGTGTGGAACTATATCCAATTTGGCTTTAGGACAATTCTTTTTGTGTTTTTTTTCATTGAAGACAAATGAAATGAAGATAATAATACCAAAGAATTTGTGATTGCAATCATTTTCAGGAAGAAACTGAGTATTATCTTACAGAATTGCAGGGGTGTCAATACTTTTGGCCATGACTGTATGGAGTCATTAACCCTATAAAAACAAATGTCATTCAAATATATATATATAAAAACATAAAGATACTTAAAAATGTTACATTTGTTAATAAACATACAATAAAATTTATTATAAAATTTATTTTGTTTATTCACAAATGTAACATTTTTATGTATCAGTTTTTTTTTTTAAGATATTTGAGTGACATTTTTTTTATACACACTTTATAGGGTTAATGACACCATATGTTTACCTCTTGGTTCCCTTTGTGATGTCATAATTGTTTACGTTTCCCTATTGGACACTATCCTTTTAAATATGTAATTTTCCTCTTGGGCTCTTAATATCTCCTGAAGAAGATAACTATTGGCTATTGAAACATGTTGTGGCGTATACTGAGCCTTTAATAAAGGTTTGCGCTTAAACACTCTAATCTTTGCTCCTTGTGTACCTTAGCGCTCCAACAAACACTGCACAATCTTTTTTTTGTTTCACGTCACTTTGACACTGTCCCCATTGAAGCTCACACTCTGAAGATCCTATCAGTATGTCTTTGGAGTGTCGGCAGAAACCCATGCAACACAGGAAGGATGTACAAACTCCTTGCAGATCTTATCCTGGCCTCTGCATATAACATGGGTTAGCACACAGCCGCTTATCTCAACTGTTAAGCACGTACATACCCAAATTTAGG
Source organism: Allobates femoralis (assembly GCA_033576535.1). Taxonomy (NCBI): domain Eukaryota; kingdom Metazoa; phylum Chordata; class Amphibia; order Anura; family Aromobatidae; genus Allobates; species Allobates femoralis. Next base: position 622,341,078 of record JARQOC010000002.1, read on the forward strand.
TTGCCGAAACAAAGAACAGGGTAATGGTGTGCTCTTGATAAGATGTGATGACCTTATGAGTTGGAATAGGACCTGTGCGCATACAATCTGGGCATCACATGTTCCTTTGTCATCTGTACTGCCCAGTTCATTCACAACTAATGTCAAGTTGGGTGATAGGTTGTAATAGGAGGGACACTGTTCCACCATTTTAATTTTCACTAGTAATTTTATTTCCCTGAATATCACACTGGCTTAGGGAGAATACTAATCTGCCAGCTGTGCATTGAGATTATTTAGAAAGTCCAACCAGTGGATTAGTCTATGGCTGACATCCTACACACGCATCCTTTAGATAAAGGCACTAGAACTTCTTTGTTACTTGTGTGGACATTTCAGATTTGGTATCCATAACCCATTCATCCATATAAGCCTCCCATGTATTTGTGAATGTTGGATGTCCTGTAATTTTTTTATTCTATACACATGCAATAGCAGCTTCAGGCTTTAGTCTAGATGTTTGCCGATCTTTCACGACCTCTTCCTGCCTACAGGTATGTGACGAGGTGAAGGCGTACCTGCTGGCTGATATGGCACACATCAGTGGTCTTGTAGCAGCAGATGTTATTCCATCTCCTTTTGATTACGCAGATGTTGTCACCACTACAACTCATAAGACCCTTCGTGGAGCCAGGTAAAACCAATTCCAGTTATTCTGAATGTTTGTTCTTTATAGAGACTCTCTTCTAGTTCACTAGGAAAATTAGCTGCTAACTTTTTTTATGGTGTGTAACCCTTTATGTAGTAGATGTAATAACTTGCTTATCACTGGCAGTCCAACTGATGGGGGTCATCAATGATCCTACTATGAGGTTCTCGAAATGTGATGATGGAGCACTGCAGCACCATCTTCCTCGACCTGTTTTTCGCCTTTGATACTGTAGACCATTCCCTTTTGTTACAGATTCTCTTCTCTCTTGGCATCACAGACTTTGCCTTGTCCTGGAACTCGTCATATGTAACACATCAGCCTTTCAGCGTCTTCCTTTCCCACACCACCTCTTCACCTTGCCCCCTGTCTGCCGGTGTTCCCCAAGGCTCAGTTCTAGGACCCCTACTCTTCTCCATCTACACTTTCGGCCAGGGTCAGCTCATAGAATCACACGGTTTGCAGTATCATCTCTACACTGATGATACACAGATCTACCTCTCTTGACCCGACATTACCTCCTTACTGACCAAAATTCCACAATGTCTGTCTGCTATTTTATCATTCATTTTTGCTCGCTTTCTAAAACTGAACATAGACAAAACAGAATTCATCATCTTTCCCCCATCTCACACCACCTATCACAGACAGACCTATCCATCAAAGTCAATGGCTGCTCACTTTCCCCAGTCCCGCATGCTCTGAGTTTTGGGGTGATCCTCGACTCTGCCCTCTCAAGTCACATATCCAAGCCCTTGCCACCTCCTGCTAACTCCAACTCAAAAATATTTCCCGCATCCGTACATTCCTTGACCAAGAAACCTCAAAAAACACTTGTGCATGCCTTCATCATCTCCCACCTCGAATATTGCAACCTCCTACTCTCTGGCCTCCCCTCTAGCACTCTTGCACCACTCCAATCTATCCTAAACTCTGCTGCCTGACTAATCCACATGTCTCACCGCTATTCCCCAGCCTCTACTCTCTGCCAATCCCTTCACTGGCTTCCTATTGTCTGGAGGCTCCAGTTCAAAACCCTAACTATGACATACAAAGCCATCCACAACCTGTCTCCTCCAGACATCTGTGACATGGTCTCCTGGTACTTACCTACACGCAACCTCCGATCCTCTCGAGATCTCCTCTACTCCCTTCTCATCTCTTCTTCCCACAACTGCATACAAGATTTCTCACGGGCTTCCCCTATACTCTGGAACTCTCTGCCCCAACACATCAGACTCTTGCCCACCGTGGAAACTTCAAAAGGAACCTGAAAACACACCTATTCCGAAAAGCCTTCAACCTGCAGTGATCCTCAGTCTACTGAACCGCCGCACGACCAGCTCTACCCTCCTAGTGTATCCTCACCTATCCCTTGTAGACTGTGAGCCCTCGCAGGCAGGGTCCCCTTCCTTCTGTACTTGCGTGTGCATTGTATTGCTCATGTTTATTGTACTTGTTTATGTATGCCCCTTTTCACATGTAAAGCGCCATGGAATAAATGGCGCTATAATAATGAATAATAATAATCCTGAATAACAGTCCATGGCAGGCCTCCTTAGACACTATTTCTACTGTCTATTAGACAATAAATGAAACGGAGGATGAGCATAGGCACCTCCACGTCATTCAAGAAGGAGCTGCAGAGTATCAGTCTTGTAATCACCAGTGGCTCTAGGTTGGAATTGCAGCTATTAGTAAATTATCCTGTGGAGAGATGAGGAGTTTTTTCTTAAAAAACAAAAATAGTCAGGTGTTGTGGCGGAGTTCAATAATGACCACTCCTATAAGGCTGCACGAATGTTCTGACAATATATACGTACAACCATGTGCAACCCCCTATGTGTGGTGTGCGTGTGTGTGTGTATATGTATGTATATATATATATATATATATATATTATATATATAACATACATACAGTATATTGTACACTAAAACAACTTTTAGGACCACCAAGTTTGACCCCACCATGTATGTGTGTGAATGTATATGGTTTGGTCACGCTTGGTGGTCTTGAAAACTGTTTCAAAAACTATAATGACTGTGTGGCAATAGCTAAGTAACATGGCACTCTTTAATGAGGCTATGCATATTGTATTATCCTATCCCAAATGAGGACTGTAATATTTGGGTCCATACCACTGGGCTTTTGTCAACAAGACGTGTTACGTGTGATGCCTTAAGAGAGGAGGTATAACAGTTCAGCGCCTAGGTACTGAGATTGTAGTGAAATTACGAGTGTGTTACTCACCCATTAGTACATGGAATGGAATCGTACTTGGCCCTGTGATTTCCGGGAGGACGGTAATCCTGGCATGGAGCTGTACTCTATAAAATTGAGAATGTTGAAGATTTTTTATTAAGAATAAATTGCTTGTTTGCCAACCACTTTGCAACTTTAACCACATAGCCACTTGTGATTACTCCTCTAATACCCTATGGTTGCCATGCTAAAAGGTATAATTGCCTATATATTTTTTTATTATTTTAATGGAAAATTCAAACCTCATAATGACCAGCAAATAATGTTGCACCGGTTGAAGTAAGAATAGTGGAGCGTGCGTCACTCTCTTGATCCGGCGGAATACTAATGACTAAGTACATCATCCTCTTGTTTCCTGGAAGTTGAGAACTGTCCTCGCAGCTATTCTCAGTGTCGATATTTTTCTTCCATAGTGAGATACAAGTACATATTTTTATTTATTTTGCTGGCATATAACAAGGGTGGATTCTAATAATAAAAGCTAGCAGTATTTTGCCGTCAGCTGTGTGCTACCCGGTAGTTTGGGTTATTATAATGTTGATGTGAGAACTCTGCCAGCATTTCTTCATGCTGCTCTCTTCACCTTCCAATCAAAGCAATTAACAAACCGGTCTCGGCACACGTATGTCTCTGCCCTCACCTCCCCTGCTTTTTTCCTGATCTTTGGAGTTTTTCGTTATTATTATTTTTTGCCACCTCTCTTGCTTCCTTCAGTTTCACACCCTGGAGTGGAGTGTGAAGCAGGAAACTGTGTGAACCTGAGCAGCGGGGCTCCGTAGTCCTCACGCTGGGCTTCATTCACCCTTTCTCTGCTCCAGAGATCTGCTGGATGTAACCATACAAAAATGTGTAGTCTGTGGAGTTAGCGGCCAGCAAGACGATGCGCTGACTTATATATAGTGTGCATCAGCTTGGGACCGGAGGCTTACAGTGTTTCACATTAAAAGGTCCGAAGGTTAAGTTCTACTTTATATAATTAAATTATTGATCAAAACGATATGTAGGTGGCAAAACAGATCATCCTACATTCTTATATCTGCTAATCTGCTGTGCCGGCTTATACTTGCCTAGGGCTACTGTATATTCCACTAGTATCTGAAAGCCTTCCTATTATGTAGCCTGGAGATAATTTGCTCGTAAGAAACGCCAGTGCAGCGGCATCTATAATAAACTATGTTAGTAATAAAACCTAATATTATGTGTCTCTGCTCGTGCCTTTCATATTGAGCACTGTTAGCCTGTTATGCCACAGCTGTACCCTAGTAGTAATCGTAGATCTTCTAGTGGCAATGGCTGGGATCTGGGAATTAAATGAAAAAAAGAACACAACAAAGTCTCCTTAGACAAAACCGCTATGATGACTCTATAGTGTGCAGGGCTGCGGAGTTGGAGTCTCAGTCAGATTCAGGGAAATTGAAGAGGCTGAGTTGGATGTTTGGCTTACCAACTCCACAGACCTAATAGTGTGTTCGCCAGAACAGAATGAGTGTTAAAGCAAAGCCCAGGCGCTCACTCACCCTTGGCATGGCCAAACGTTGAAATACTCCTTCCCACCTGCTTGTTTTCCATCTATCCCCACCCTACCCTCTTCTTTGATTGACAGTTCTTGGTCTGTAGACTCAGAGAAGGGCGGAGCTAGATGGGAAGCTGCACTTGATGTTTCCCATTGCTTAGGGTGCACCAAGCGTCTATACTTGTTTTGAACAGTCATTCTGTGCTGAGTCCCTTTAAATTGTTCTTCCACTCGAAAGTGAAGGAAACCTGAATTACCACCAACTTAGTAACTACAGCTTTCATGAGATTTTCAACATACCAAAAAATTGTCACTACTTATGGACCAAAACAGATATGAGCAGGAAGTGTGGACAGGGCGCTAACGGCAATGTCCGTTTTGTGTGGCTTTGCCCTCATATTGGCTTTGCCATATCTGTCGGCACGCTAGCCTTTTTGTTTAATCATTCTGATCAATGATCATTGACTCCTAAGGTACCATGGAGATTCATCTTCATCATTCACCCCACTTCTTCAGTAGTGTTTCCTGCAAATATTACTGAACTTTACCATCCTCCCCCTCATTCTTATTACTTTTACTTGGTTCATGAAATGTGTTACTCATGGCAATAAATTTATAGCATGCCCTGAAAATATCATCTTGGCTATGTAAACATTATTATTAAGGCAAAATTTTGTAAGTAATACTAAGTCAATATTAAGATCTTATACACATTGGAATCAAGTTGGCTTAACCTGCCCGTATCAAGGGGTTCAACCAACAGTCTAATGATTATGGGCTTCCCCTGTAGATGATGTCGGAGGAGTTACGGATGCGGCATGTCCTATTTCAGACTGCTGACCATTTTGTTCTGTAGAGAGAAGCCCTTGAGAGAGAGAGAGAGGAGTCCGTCAGTAGCTCTTATGTTTTACACCTGAAGTCTTCAGGAAAGAAAGATAAAAATTAGTATAAGTACATATCAATGGGTCTCCACATTGCATTTTTTTTATTTTTTTGGTAGTAATGAACAAAGCAAAAAACAGTGAAAGAATAGCGAACTTACTTTGTTGATTTCTTTTTTTCTTTTCTTAAAATTAGGTCTGGTCTGATATTTTACCGAAAAGGTGTGAAGTCGGTGGATAAGAAAACTGGAAAAGAAATTCCTTACAACTTTGAAGATAAAATCAACTTTTCAGTTTTCCCCTCCATCCAGGGAGGCCCTCACAATCATGCCATAGCAGCAGTCGCAGTAGCATTAAAACAGGTGAGACCCAAGCAGCTTTATTTAAAGCATGACCTACAAAAAGAGAAAAGACCCAGCATCAAAAACCTGATAAAAAAACAAAAACTTTAAACTGTCATACCCAAGGCAACATAAATGACTCCCATTTTATTTAATCGCTTGGCATAGTGCATGATTTCTTTATCTTCAGTTTATCATGCTATGTAATTGTGTGCCATCCTTTATCTAAGGCTGCCTTCACACTGCATAATTTGTGATCCGAGTCTATCCGTTTTAAAACTGATCCATTATGGCCTCCCATGCATCCCTATGGGCATGGATTGGTCCTATATGGCCATCTGATGCGCCTAGGGCAAGGGGTACTCAGATTCCGGGCCTGAGTTTGGTGGTTTTAACTTGGGGAATCGTGGGCGGTCGGGTTCCCGGTTCCGTGCCTTGGCTGTCATTTGTTTGGTGGGGTATTATTTACAGGGATTTAAGAGAGTACATATGGATCCCAGTAATTTGGATACTGGCGCTGCAGGCCGGCCGCTGAGGTGATGATGGGTGCAGCTCAGTGCGGTCCAGCTCCCCACAGGTGGAGCTTTTACCCCAGGGCAGCGGTGATGAGGGGAGTAGTTGTTCTTACCCCTCCGGTGAGATGATGATGCTGAGGTCCTCCATGCGTCGGCAGGAAGAAAGACAGACACCGATTCAACTCCAACTCCACTTTACTGGTACTGGCAGATGTAAAGTACACGGTACAGTCTGGTTTAACGGGTATTAGTTGTCGGCTCAGGGCACCCCTATGGAGTCTCAAGATGTTCCTTTCTGATAGTCTTTCGGGGTCTAAGTCTGTCCTTCTCTCTATTTCACCACCCTTGCAGAGCTCTCCCGCCAGTCCCCTGGTCTCATATGGTGGAGCACGGGTTTTCCTTTACCAGTACGGATGGGAGTAGCAGAAGTGCACTATCTCTCCCGCCACCGGAATCTGGACCGTTACTCCTGTAATCTTGGACCGAGTTTTGGGCCTGAGAGGCGAGTTACCTTCTTGTGGCGCCTATGGCTACCCAGTTTCAGAGGGCCCGCGGCTCTTCGGTTTATGGCCAGGGATGAACCACTGACCGCCTCGGCTTCCGTGTCTCTGGTGTTCCCTAGATGTTACCAACCGGCTCCAATTGGTGCTGGTCTGTCCCTTTCTGTCCTGGGACACCTTCCTGGAGATGGGTGATCCCTCCTGTCGCTGAGCTGTCAGGCGCGTCCTGACTGACTGCCTTCCTAGCACTAACTAAAAATCTCTCTACTTCCTGGTTTTCCCACTCTAACCTAGGCTCCACCCCCCTTGGGACCTACTGTATGCCAGTCCCCCTATTCTAAGGTGGCCTAGTGTTGTGTATACGTTCAGACTCCATAGGTTAAACCCTAAACCCACAGCTACAGAGGCACTACATATACTTGTAAGGTGTAATACCTCCCTGTGGCGCCTAGCCATAGGGGCGCCACACATCCATGTGTCAAGGATCCATTGGTGTCAGTTTTTTCATGCACCCAGAATTGAAAACTGTTCCAATTTTGAGCTTCCTTGAAAATCACTGACACCAACGGATTGACATGGATCCATAGCTGTCCGTGTCAAATAACATAGATGTCTATGGAGCATGGATCTGTACGGATCCGTGAAAAAAACAGATCCATGAAACGGGTCCGTTTTGATATACAGAGCATGCTCAGAAGCCAGGTACAGCTCCTCCAACCCCTATCCCTGGCAACTGATGACGGATCTGTTTAAAAGACGGTCCGTGGGCATCAGTTGCCATCCGTTGAACAGATCAGTGCCTGTCTGTGTGGTCCTTGAAATTCAAGGAACTACATGGATGTGAAAATTATGCATGTGAAGGCAGCTTAATACTGGTATTTCCTAGCTAACATTATTATCAACAGAGTAACTACCGGTAATCTCCATCCCAACAAATGGACCATAGAATTGTTAGGTTTTGTTCACATTTGTGATGCGAAACAATAAATGCCTTGAGACATTTGTGGGTTTGTTATATATACAGGTCCGTGTGTGTATGTGTAATATATATTTCGCTTACACAGTGCCATTAATTCCACAGTGCTTTACATACATCATCGCTGTCCTCATTGGGGCTCACAATCTACTCGTGCATCTCAAAGAATTAGAATATCATCAAAACGTTAATTTATTTTAGTAATTCAATACATAAAGTGAAACATATATTATATAGTCATTACACACAGAGTGATCTATTTCTGTAAATGTTAATGTTGACTCAGCATGTGTCATGCACACGTTGGGTATTTTCTCCTTGCAGATTTGGTGCAGAAATAAATCTGCAGCATGTCAATTATTGCAATGTTTTTCGTTCATTCTGAATTGTGGTAAAATCTGCACCAAAAATGCATGTTTCTGCCCCTGCGTTTTGTGCAGGAAGGTCTGTAACCAAATACTGTGCACACATACCGTAAAGGTTTAGATAAAAAATAGTGTGATGTTAGCATTTTAAGTGTTGTAGCACTGCTGCATTTATATTCAACATAGATCCACATATACATTGACATGTTTGTATATGTATATATCAGGATCATGTGTGCTTATATGTATAATTCATACAGACGCACATGTCGACTCCTTACAAACCGCTGCACAATGCAGACGCTCCGAAATCTTTTCTTTGTTGCATGGTATAACGCTTTCCTTGTGAAACACCTGCTGGCCGATAACCACAGAGCAGGTGATTCCAATAGGAAATGCAGTTATTAATCAAATTGTGACAGCGCTGGAGAATACTGCAGAAGCAAAACAACCGCCTCACCCTGTGAAAATATTAATTGCTTACTATAGGTACAAATTGAACCCATGTCTTAAAGGAACAATATTTTTCTTCAAAATAATAAAATGATGTAAGGTCATTTGAGGTTTCTACATTGATGGCAGACGTGAAGTTTTTGCTAATTAAAATTTCAGTAGGAAAGAAAACATGCTAGATATATGTTTTTACAGCTGTAGCTAAAATAGTTAAAGGGATTTTTCAGGTTTTGCAGAAGTTTTTGCAGTTATTCTAGGTGATTGTGTAGCACCCCAGGGTATGGGAGCTCGGATGTCTGGGCCTCTTTCTCTCCAAATGGGGAATGTCGCCGGTGGCCTGCCCAGATCCGTGGCCCCGGGGGACAGCCTAAAGGAAGGGATTTTTTTTTCGTATTTACAAGGGATTATAGTCTTTGTCTCGTGACACCACCTGTAGTACCTGGTGACTTCAGCGCCGCCACAGTCCTCCGGAGGGTGAAGGTATTGTGGCTAGAGTAGAGCAGCTCCCTACAGGTAAGCCTCCAGGGCAGTGTTACCTGTTGCCAGGACAGTGCAAACCGTTGAGAAAAGTCGATGAAAGCAGGACAGAAACACAGAGGCAATTCACTCTTCCAGGGACTTTACTTACAAAAACTGATCAAGATAGTGATACAGCTCACAGTACCTTCCCGCAAGACGGCCGGCCGGGTAGTCGCAGCAGAATGCAGAATCTGTGGAAGTCTCTGGCGGTACCTTCTTGGATCTACCCTTGTCCTGTCCCTTCTCTCTCTTCTCGATGCCTGCTTCTCGAGCAGTAGTACGTCCCAGGGAATAAACACCCTGAGAATGTCTTCGGAGCCGGGACGAGTGCGGTTGGAGGGTGTCAGACCCGTGCACTCCGGGTGAACAAGTCAGGGCCTTTCTGTCTGGGCTGCTTCTCTCTCTAGCCCTCTTTTGAATCCCCCTTTCTCTCTCGGGTAAGCTCCTGTTCTCCGTCTTTCCTCGGGGAAGACACTCCTGAAGACTCCCCGTGCGTTCTACCTACTCTTCTCACACTTCCCACTCTCCAACTCTCTTTTTGGGACCTCCCCCTGGTTGCATCAGTGGGTGTGTCTTGGGATCAAATCCTTCCACAGTGTTCTGCTTTCTACCTGCAACAGGGATACCCACACACTCATCTTTGGGTGCAGTACCCCACTTGTGACGCCTGACCAGTGGGGCGCCTCAATTGCATACTGCCAAATCGTGACCATTCCCCTGTAATCCCAGCACGACTCATTTGACTGTATGTTTGCAATTTCCATTGTTGCAGTCTTGTGCTGTCTACTCTCCTTGACTAGGAAGACACTAATGGGCCATGCACACAGTGAACAGATCTGTAGGACACTGTTACACACCACCAAAAGACTGAATCACAAAAAACAATCAGAAAAACGTGCAAAAATACTCTGTTAAAAAAGATAAAAACAGTAAAAAGCAAGTGCTGCATAAAAAAGTGATAAAAAACAGGGTATTTAGTTGATACGTTTTTTGCAAAAAATGTATACGAAGCTGCTCTACCGAACGTCAAGGTAACCCGTATCAGAGCAGTCCCTATCTGTGTGTTCAAAAAACCTGACCATGTGAATAGTTACCTACATGAGCCGGGTCCAGACAGGTCCAGTGTCTGACACGGACTGACTGCAGAAGACAGCTTCCATATGCAGGACCCAAAGGGAGTGGTGGGCGGCTCCCTTATCTTGCAAAAACAAGAAACAAACTAGGAAGACACTAATAATGTTGATACGTTTTTTGCAAAAAATGTATACGAAGCTGCTCTACCGAACGTCAAGGTAACCCGTATACCTTGACGTTCGGACTGCTCTGATACGGGTTACCTTGACGTTCGGTAGAGCAGCTTCGTATACATTTTTTGCAAAAAACGTATCAACTAAATACCCTGTTTTTTATCACTTTTTTATGCAGCACTTGCTTTTTACTGTTTTTATCTTTTTTAACAGAGTATTTTTGCACGTTTTTCTGATTGTTTTTTGTGATTCAGTCTTTTGGTGGTGTGAACAGTGTCCTACAGATCTGTTCACTGTGTGCATGGCCCATTAGTGTCTTCCTAGTTTGTTTCTTGTTTCTGCAAGATAAGGGAGCCGCCCACCACTCCCTTTGGGTCCTGCATATGGAAGCTGTCTTCTGCAGTCAGTCCGTGTCAGACACTGGACCTGTCTGGACCCGGCTCATGTAGGTAACTATTCACATGGTCAGGTTTTTTGAACACACAGATAGGGACTGCTCTGATACGGGTTACCTTGACGTTCGGTAGAGCAGCTTGGTATACATTTTTTGCAAAAAACGTATCAACTAAATACCCTGTTTTTTATCACTTTTTTATGCAGCACTTGCTTTTTACTGTTTTTATCTTTTTTAACAGAGTATTTTTGCACGTTTTTCTGATTGTTTTTTGTGATTTACTCTCCTTGACTACTCTGAACATTATTGAGAAAAGTGTAGTAACATTTCTTGGCATCTGCAGATGTTTCTTCTCTGTCCTGAAAATACTTTTTTAGAAGCATTTTACTCTTTTCTCACTCATCACGCCATTGTCATGCCTTTGCTAAAAATATTAGGTACGTCTGGGACTGACCTGTGAGGTTTCTGCTGCTGCTCCTTTTCTTTTTTGTAGCGAGCACTGCAGCTAATACCTAGGCTCAGCGGCTCTGCCAACATACAGCACAAGACACTGAGCCCAGTGATTGGCAGCAGCGATGCTGACATGTCACCGATGTAACCAGTAAACAGTCATTGGAGCAGCAATGGTGAGGGCGCATCATGGGATGGGAGCAGGGTGAGTATTGGCTATTTTAGAAGTTGGAGCTGAAGGGGTAAACATTTTTTCAAAGATAATTTTATCCATAAAATTAAACCTAGCTTGTTCCATATAAATAGTTTTGCCTGTTCGGATCTCCTGGAGAGCAGGTAGACCACCCATGAGATTGTATTCTCTGCACTCTTTGTCTATGTTAATACAGTGTGGTTTATCTCCAGTTCTACTACAATCTTGGGCTTCATTGTACTTTAAGGGTCTGTTCACGCTGCGGTATTGATCCGTTATTGCAGTGGAATGCAGTGAAATGCATTGACATTAGCTTTCCTAGCCAAGTTGATGCATTTCACTATTTGGCATTCACATACTGCACCTTTTACGGGTCCACTTTTAGGCTGAAAAGCGAGTCCATAAAAAGAAGTCACATGTTAATTATTGAGCATTTTTTCGCTGCACTTTTTACTCACATTGCCGTGCTCCCATGGGGATCTCTCCTCATCCCAAGGCTGTAGGATCTCTGAAGGACCTGGAACTGTACCATGTGACCAACTGATGTCACATGACAGGGTCCTAGAGGCAGCGCTTGCTGCGGCCACTGGGATGTGGAGAGATCACCGGCGGTCACCAAGGGTGCGAGAAGAGGTGAGTAATGCTCAAGTCAATAGTGCAGCGGCGTTCACACACAGAACGCTGCGTTCTGTGAGGATCCGTTCTTGGTGCAGGGAACGCAGCAACGTGTTCTGTGTGAATGCAGCCTAAGTTTTGTTTTTAGTTTTCTTCACCTTATTCTGCTTCTATATATATATGGCAAATCAAACTGCAACATCATTTTTCATCCCCAGGCCAATTCTCCTATGTTCCATGAATATGCTGTGCAGGTCCTGAAAAATGCTAAGTCCATGGCAGCCTCCCTGCTCAAGAAGGGGTACACACTTGTGTCAGGTACAGTAATTATTGTACACAATTGTTACCTATTGTTATGCAGATGTGGCATTCTCCACATTGATTGATGGCTCGCAATGTTAATAGCGTAATGTTGCAGCTAAGCAAATTGTGTAGCGTGCCCCCGCCACTGTTTGTTTCTTTTATTTGAGGGCTTCCATTTTGGCTCTTTATAATGCAGCCAATTCTCTCATTTACTGAAGATCTGTCAATTGTTTTATTGGAGCTATGATGGTGTTATATGTTCATTGTTTTTACAGGAGGTACAGATAACCATCTGGTTTTAGTAGACCTGAGGCCCAAAGGTATGGACGGAGCACGAGCTGAGAGGGTGCTGGAACTCGTATCCATAACCGCCAACAAGAACACGTGTCCTGGAGATAAGAGTGCCCTTACTCCTGGGGGGCTCAGGCTGGGTAAGTCCTTGTTTGTGCCATGTTACCACCCTGCACCACATACTATATTACTCCTCTGTATAGTATATATTCTTGTGTTCTTGCAACAAGCGGACACTAATCTACCTATTGTATTGCCATGTTTAAAATTGCATACATTTACGGGATTACCAGAAATTCTATTTTAAGTGTTTGGAACCCATTAGAACACTGTCATGTACTACATTCGGCCTTTTTGGAGTGTTACTCATTATTATTGATTTTAATTATTGAGCTACAGCTGCAATTGAAGGGACCGCATTGAGTTTCATGAAAACTTGTGAACTGGAGATGCCACTTCACTTTGAGGTTGGGTTCACATGTTCTGGAAGCATATTTTAAATGAAAGAGGGTTTTACTAGTGTGAGAAATGTGATGACTGACAGTCTGCTGTTCTGATCTCACTCAGAGCTGTGTGTGACTATAACTAACACAGGACAGCAGAGCGGACCTTTTTCTCATTACAAACACATTTGCAACGGCAGTTGCCTTCTTATTGTGATTTAGCTTTCATCTCTCACAGCCAGTGTGGGTGGGGAATGGCAGTACATATGAGCTGACAGCACTGATAAAAACTGTGTTTATAATGAGACATTGTTCAACTCTGCTGTCCTGTGTTAGTTGAAATTATGCATAACTCTGCAGCAGAGCTGACAGAACTATGAGAGGACAACTGTGACTGCAAATGTGTTTAAATAACACAGTACAGCAGAATTTGGACTGTCTCATTATAATCAAACACCACTCTGTAGTGAGATCAGGAGAGCAGACTGTCAGTCATTACATGTCTCACACTAGTAACGCCCCTTTTCATATAAAACAGTCTCTGGACGCAGATTGTCAAAAAGATCTGTATCCCATCCGTAGATCTTATTAGCTAATTTGCTTATTAATAAAATTTGGATTTCATCGTATCGCAGATATTAATATATCATTTTATTCAACTTGCTATTGCTGCCCCCAAGCGCCCATATTTGAATAGTATGTTAAGAAAACTTTGCTTTTTACATATTTGAGAAATCTACAACAATTGAATGTTTCCAGACCATGCTGTTTGTCACTCTCTCGTTCTGTAGTTCTTGTGGGATTTTTAGATGCGTTCATCTACAGTCTTGGCTTAGCTGCGTTCTTGTAGTCTGGATGTCACTGAGGCATGTCACGAGTTTCTACAAGTGTGGGAGACCCCCAACTGCTAGCTAGAATAAAGAGTGAGTGCAGCGTATCAGTGTTGCCCTCCTAGTGGATGTCAACATTTTCAGGAGAGAATGTCATCAGAAGACTTCACTCCTTTATAGACTGTCAAAAGGTATGTTCACACATGGCAGATTAGAAGACTGAAAATTCACAACATATGAGCAGTAACTGCAGGAAAAAATCCACGGGAGAAATCGAATCTTACCTAATGAATTGGATCCTCATAGCCCTCTTTCTGGAAGAACACAGACTGCATGTATGGGTGCAGCAGGGCGGGCCAGTAGGCACTGTGGATTCAGAAGAGACAAGATGAGCACTGGAGGAGTAGAGCAGTAGTGACAGGGCAGAAATAAATCAGGAGGCTCCTTAAAGAAGAGGATATTGATCTGGTAGAGGACTTAGTAGTGTTATAGCAGAGTTGTTTGTTGGGGGCTTAGTGTAGCAGTGTAGGAGTGGAAAGGAATACCTAAAGAATTTGGCAGAACTGTGTATGTATGACAAGAGGTGACAGTATCACTGTAAAAGAGCTCAAGGATGTAGCAGAGCTAGATGGTTCCAGAGACGCATTGTGAACACTATAGCACAACGGAGTCAGTCGGGAGTCAGGCTGCTAAATGGCCCCGATAACAGGACATCACAGGACTGTGCCAAATGGGAGCAGAGATGGGCTGGTGAGGGGGTGTGGACCTATGGTGAGGGTGTGAGGAGCTGGGTGTGGGGGTGTGGAGTTTTGGTGGGGGGTGTGGAGCACGATATGGGGGGGAGGTGTGGAGCACAGTGGGAGGAGAGGTGTGGAGCACGGTGGGTGGGAGATGTGGGGCACAATGGGGGGAGGTGTGGGGTACAGTGAAGGATTATAGTGCAGAGAAGGCGGTGGAGCGAGTTGAGGGGGGTGGAACGTGATGTGGGTGGAGCAGCACAAGGTTGTGGAGCGCAGTGAAGAGGGGTGAACCACAGTGAGGGTGGATCGCTGAATCTTGGAAAGGTGAATAACATCATGATAGTTTGTGCGGCTAATTTTCCATGTAGACTTGAACCTTCACAATGTATAAAGTAGATGTCCACATCAAGGTCTGTGACATATCCATATATTGGTTATTTTTTAAGCCAAATTGCTGAGGACTCCTTTGGAAAATCCACAGAGAAAAATGTCTGTGAACATACCATGAAAATGGACAAATGCCAAAGGGACATATTAGTGCTCAGATGAAACCTATGGAGGTCATCTACTATGTCAGTCTTCCTACGAGCTCCATCCGCCATCACTTCTTTACAACAGAAATTGTAAGAAAATCTTGGTCCGGAGTCACCATCATCTGGAGGGACCATCATCTGGAGGGACCATCACCTGGAGAGACCTTCCTTGCTGAATGCTCAACAGGTGTCTTGCGGCATGTGGCCATTAGCTGTATACTTTCAGAGCACAATCTGAACTAATCCCTAATGAATTTCTACATTATTTGACCTATTTCATTCTGTGGATGCACTTTAATGCTCCTTTTTTTTTTTAAATGCACTTTACATTGCGGTGCATGTCTCTAGCCCCCCCTGTAAGGCTTAATTAGGAACTTACAGTTAGTGGTCTCCTGGGTGTGGTTCTGTAAGAGGTCCTGGCTGCTGGC
>JARQOC010000002.1:622356660-622409836 GCA_033576535.1 Allobates femoralis
ACACATTGAGTGCTCTGCTGACACAGCTGCAGGTCTCGGGGCACTCGTGCTCGGAGATTATGCTGATAGGATGCTGCTTCTTTAATGTGACTTCCACTATACTTAGTTAATGTAAACTCTAGTTTTTGCACAACAGAATGAAATTCTGATTTGATCATACAAGTGACATTTTAATAGGGGCTATATCCTTTACAGGCTATGAAATTGGTTTATACTGACAGACTCTGTTTTAGGCTGTGGTCAGACGGTTGTATATATTCCTTTACAAGTGAATCGTGTTGATTATGCTAACTGCACTCGGATAAGAGTTTTATCAGTGTGTCAGCCTAGTGTGATCCAATTCTCTTGGATGAGAGAATTGTAGCATACTGTCAGGAGAAGGAGAACACAAATTCCATCCTATGAGTCTGCAGAAATTGGACTGACATCCGAGTGCAGTCCAATGATCTCTACGCAGCTTTAGACTTGATTGGGTGCGCAGTGTCCAGTTTGCGCTGCCAGTCTCAGCATGCTGCGCTTTTTTTTTTCTCATGTCGAGTTGGTATGTGAAAAAAAAAGTGCTGATCATCACTGCCCCATAGAGTAGCACTGGACCAAGTGTTATCCAGTAAAATATTCTATAGCACTTGTCTGAGTTACATGCTCTTGTGGGCGCAGCTTTGAAGTTGTTTTCTCTTTATAAAATTATGACTTAAGCCTTCACTCTATAATTGATATGTATCAAACTCCTGTTCAAACTGAGAATGTGTCCTCATTGATTTAGTGTTTTTGTTGCACACCATGACCCCAGTCACCTGCTGTGTAGGGGATCTACAGCTTATGGAGCCTGCTGCAGTTCTTGGAACCACTGGGTAAGCACCTTTGTGCCGGAAAGATATTAAGGTGGGGTCACACGTGGCGTGACGTAACAGCGATGTCGCGGGCGATATCACAAGTGCGTCGCGCTGTGTGACAGCGCTACGCAACTGCAAATTATCGCTGGTTGTAGGTTGACAGGTTTATGAACATGTTCATAAACCTGTCAACCTGTGACCAGCGATTAGGCTGGATCGCGCCGTCTGACACTGTTGGCGGCGCGATCCAGCCTATATCGCAGCGTTGCTGAGGATCGCTCGCTGGGCTGAGCCCAGCCCAGCGAGCTATGGCTCCGCCCACATCGCCGCCGCGTCACCGGCAACGTCGTGCCGTGTGACAGCTGGCCTGCAATGTCGGAAGCAAGCGTGCACCTGCACATCGCTTCCGACATCGCCGGCCAGAATCGCCACGTCAGACCCCACCTTTAGAGTCGCAGATTATTCTTCGGATCAGCAGGAATCCCAGAGAATTGTTATGTTCCTTCAATTTACAAGATGACTATACCTGTTTAACCTGTTTAAGCCAATTGTAGCAGGGAAGATGAAGCTGGTGATTGAATAGCATCATTAAATATGTGTGGTACAATAAAATATCCATGTAATGAATCCACTGAGTAGTTATATATTCACATTAAATGTGCATTGTCTTGCATTGCAGCTAAATTCCTCTTCCCATCATGTCTTATAAGCCAATAACCATTCCGCTTACAGCTAATGTTATTGTCTGTCTTTATTTATATATGCTCCGGGTGGTTTGTGTGAGAATTTTACGTTAAGGAAAACAGTTTTATTGAAGGATTACTAGTAGCGAACCTAAACACTTCTTTGGCCAAACAGTGGTTCCTGCAGGTCACTGGAGCGACTTTCTCATCTCGTAGAATAACAAATTCTTCTGTGGGAAACCATACAATTTGACGCATGTTTCACGTGGGGTCTAGAGATTAGTGAAATGGTTGAACTCCTAATCTGCCTGTCTGGTATTTTCGAAAAGCTACGTGATATTTTGCTGTTGCTTGAACTGAATAATTATCTGTTTGCTACATGTATCACGTTCAGTCCATAACAACTTTCTTGTTTGATGCATTATAGCAATATTTAGTAATACACTACACTATAACATGGAAGAATATACACTGGCGATCAAAATTAGAGAGCAGCACACAATTGCCTTAATATTAAGGTCATTGTATGTGAAAATATCCTAACTTTAGTTAAGTAGCAGTAATGTAAGCTTATTTCATAAACTGAATATATTCTAAAGCACAGCATAAAAATGTAAATGAGATAAATTAGAGAACACTTTCAGATACCTGCAAGTCATTGGTGTTAATGTGGCACCTGCTAATTTCATTATCAGACAAACCCTATTTGACTGGCAGCCTAACTTTCTATTTTGCACTCAATGGTGTGCCCTTCCAAAGTGACTGAAACCCTATGGCAGCAGGTTGATCAGATGAAGGCCCACTCTGCAGTGACCAAACCTCTCATTAGCAGAAAGAATCAAAAGGCTAGACTCCTGTTTGGTGAGGAGCATGTTGTGTGGATATAGGAGAAGTGGACACAATTCATTTTATTGATGAAAGAAAGTTAAATATTTTTGGGTCTGATGGAAAATATTGTTTGTGGACAAACTAAGGAAAGACTGAACCCAAAGTTTTTTGTAAAGTAGAAGGTGGTGGAGGAAGTGTCATGGTTTAGGGAATGTTTTCTGCTGTACGAGTTGGACCTCTCATACAGCTACATGGCAGAGTGAATGCAAGTGTGTATCAGAACCTTCCTCAACAACACGTGGTTCCTTACTTGCATTCAGCACTCAATCAGCCAGCAATTTTCATGCAGGACAATGCCCCCTGTCACACAGCAAATGAGTAAAGCAGTTCCTTAAAACAATGAAATGGCCAGCCCAGAGTCCTGATCTAAACCCAATAGAAAACATATGAAAAATCCTTGGTGACAAAGTTATGGCCACAAAATCCCTAACAGTCACAGAACTGTGGAAGAGACTGAAAGAAGAGTGGACTAAAATCCCCCCCAGAGCAGTGTGAGAGATTAGTAATGTCCTGTGGCAATAGATGTGCTGAAGTCATTCCAAGCAAAGGCCTGTACACTTCCTACTGATTGGTGGCTGGTGTAACTTTCACAAAATGTAGTTTAATCGTTCTCTGTGCTACAGTCATTGCTATTCTCTAATTATGATCATCACATTTTGTGCAAAATAAAGGTTTTAAGTGAAAATTTGCACTTCAGTAAGGAAGTGGATGAACTCCAGCGTCACCTTTTAAGTAGGTCCTGAAAGTCATAATCGCTTTCCAACAAGCTTTTTAATATGATTAAGGGATTTATGCCAGATCAGAACCCCAAACTACAGATGCAGCATATCGGGGTAACTGCCCCTCATCAGTGTAGTGTGTGGGATATTCTGATCTGGCTGTGTGAGTGGGCTAAGACGAGGTCTAGCAACTTGCTATCTACCTTATAGAGAGGAGTTTTCCTGCACCCATAAGAAGACCGTTAAGTAGGTAAGGAGATTTAAAGCCACATCCCTCCTCTAGGAAATATGAAAATTTGCACTTCAGTAAGGAAGTGGATGAACTCCAGCGCCACCTTTAAGTTGCTCCTCAAAGTCATAATCACTTTTTAATATGACTAAGGGATTTGTGCCCAAGTCATATTAAAAAGCTTGTTACAAAGCGATTATGACTTTGAGGAGCTACTTAAAGGTGGCACTGGAGTTCATCCACTTCCTTACTGAAGTGCAAATTTTGCATATTTCCTAGAGGAGGGATGTGGCTTTAAATCTCCTTACCTACTTAACTGTCTTCTTATGGTTGCAGGAAAACTCCTCTCTATAAGGTAGATAGCAAGTTCCCAGACCTGGTTTTAAGTGATAAATTTTGGTTATTTTGGAAAAACACTGTTCTAGTGGCATGGTTACACAAAAATCTTTAAATGTCCATCAATGTAGATTACATTCTGTCTGAAAAAATGAAGTGATCATACATTGTTCTCTAATTTTGATCACCAGTGTATAGTGAAATTTATTATACAGCGGAATAAACTTGCTGTGAAAAAAAAAGTCTAATAGACCAAGAAAAACCTGGTCCAGATCAGTGCTTGCACTCTTGAAAAAAATTTTTAATTCCATAATTTTTATTAAAAAAAACCTTTTGCACTCTGTAGTTTAGAGTCAGCAGAGTTTTGGTGCCTTTTATGCCCTTTGAGCCTCAGTACTCAGGGTCACCACTTTGTACTTGCGTGATCTACCTTGATTCATAAATTCCTCAACTTTTCGATAATATATCTCACAGCTAATATAGGAACATTTAGGAGGGAAGTTTAAGGTACTGACTGGCATCCTACTACAAAACCACCTAGTATCAGTGACCTCTTCAGAGCGACACATTCTGTCACAAATGTTACTGAAGGTAGACTGCATTGCAAGGGGTTGGATATTTAGACACCTGTAGTAACGGGACTGAGTTACAAATCCTGAATTCAACAGTTAAGAAGTGTCTAAATACTTTTATCAATTGTAGTGTATATAGTAAGACCAATTTTAACACTTCAAAATTTGGGTGTAAAAAAAATGGGAAAGACTGTAGTAAATAAAAAAAGATTAAGACGCGGTGCGGTGGGGGATGAGAATATGCATAACAAGAAATATAATAAGATTTATTCCATAACGGTTTACATGCATCAGGAACACTATCTCCATTGGGGCTCTCAATCTAAACACCCTATCAGTATGTCTTTGGAGTGTTAGAGGAAACCCACGCAAACACGGGAAGAAAATACTAACTCCTTTCAGATGTTGTCCTTGGGGGAATTCAAACTCAGAACCCCAGTGCTGCAAGACTGCAGTGCTAACCACTGAGGATCCATGAATAACATAAGGTGGAGGAGGGGATATGAAATTAAAACAAATAGAGAAATATCTGAAAGTAGGTATTTGGCCCATTATAAGAGGGAGTGACTAGTTGGCATAGATTTTGCATTGCAGCTGTAGGTGTTTCCAGTCAAAGGTTTCATGTGAAGAAAAGTTATGTAATGTAGCGCCTATGTCTTCATGTTGGAATTGTAACATCATGCTGTAAGCCTTGGTTAACTCTACTGTCGCTAGAAACTCATTCATTCCTCTGACAAGTTGACATGGAGATTTATTTTTGCTCTGGATCTATCTTTCCAAACCAATTGTGGTATAATATGTCACTTCTGAATCTGCTGAAATATATATTTCAGTGGGATTATCCAACTTCACTCACTTCTGCATCAGAAGTTATCGGGGTCAGTGATATGTCTGATATCTGCCGGCTCATGTACGTGAGCGTGAACGATATCTACCACCTGCAGACTCACTTGCGTTGCAGAAGCAAGCAGATTCTGGTTAGACCCTTAACTTAGAGATAAATGTTCTGGAGTTTAGGTATTTCATGTTAAGTAGAGTTTTGGAGTTGATATACTATAGACTGGTATTTGGTTTGTAACCCTATTAAGATGTAAAATTATGTTCTAAACTTTTGTTTTTATTTTTTACACAGCCAAATTGCAAGACTTTAAGAACTTCCTTCTAGAGGACCAAGACACTGTACAGCGCATTGCAGATCTCCGTCAGCGGGTTGAGCAATTTGCCCGGGCCTTCCCAATGCCCGGATTTGAGGAGCGTTAAACTGCTGGCTTCACTTTGCCATCTGTACTTCTATACCTCTTCCCTTTGACCATTCTTTCCTGTTACTATGCATTGCTCATTCTCTAAGCCCTTTTTCTACATCTCTGCTGTTTTCTGATGCAGACTCTTTCCACTAGGTTCACTTTGCCATATGAGCACCAAATATCGGTTTGTATGGACAGCAGTGAATGTTTCATTTGTAGACATAGTGTCAATAAAGCAATAACATTCTTTATATGGATTCCATTCCCATCATGAATTAAGACTTGCCGACAAGTACCTCAGTCAATGCTTCTTTTTTTCATCTTTTAATAAGTCTGTATTATTTTGGAATGTTAGGTGATACATCGTAAAGAACATTTATTGAAAACCTTCATTTTATCATCTCTTGCGAGCTAAATTATAGTGCATCTCCAGTGAAAAAGAGAAACTTTGCAAAGGTATTGGATCCTTATGATGTCCAGAAGAATGTATGGGAAATTGTTCAATTTTCATCCAAAAAACAGATGATCATTATCTTTGTTTCGGCTATATATCCATTTTTTATACCCATATGACATACATAAGGCATCTATTTGTACACATCTGCAGTTAAAGGTAATCTCTCATCCCTTTATTTCAAGTAGGAAGAACAGCTATATGAGGGACTTAGCCCCTATAAAAACCATATTAGCCATATTCATTTCATTGTAACACCCTTTATTCCATATGCCAATGAAGTGCTCCGGTGCACCCTTAGTGTGACCAAGAGCTTGGTGCACAGTTGCGTCCCCCGTCAATTTGCCTACTTAGCATATCTTTGACCCTGATTGACAGCACATATTTGGCTACCCAAGACCTAACTGTTGTGCTGTGAATACACACTGTTAAGGAGTCAGCAGTGTGTGAATACTATGGAGATGGGACCCCTCTCCATCATCACTTCCTGTCAGTGGCAGCCACTTACTATGCCCAGATCTTTAGTGAACAGCTTCAGAGAGAAGGAGAGGTCAGTTTTGTGCACCTCCTGTGTTCACTGCATGCTCTTATTTGCACTGATACTGACTTTTTCTCTGATGCACTGAATCCAGCTGGAGCATTTATCTGATCCTCACTAAATCCGCTCAATACACTTCTGGGTGTATCATTATAGTGGATGGCAGCTGCTGTCAGGAAGCCATGATGACAGTGGAGGTGGACCTGTATGGTGTGACTCCTCCACAATTCATGTGCACACGGGCAGCGTTTGTTCTGCAACCCCTCTAGCTGACAATACACTTGGACCCTCCTCCTCCTTCCTCTTGCTCCACTTAGTGCCAATGTACAGGTAACAAGACTTTTCTACCACATTCTTTTTACAAAAACATAAGCAGCTTGTAATTTTCTGATTGGGTAAAATAATTTAGGAGGAAGTAAAGGCTTACAGTACTTAAGTTGTGTCCTTACTTTGTGCCATATTGAATTTGTACATCCTGAAAATGGATTAATTTTTCTTTCTGCTCAAATAGAAATGTTAATTTACATTGGTTACCGGTAGTATGCTTAAAAGCACGTTATTCTCTGTATATTTAATTAGTGCGAATGAAAGCAATGCAGCATGTTATATGACACTATATGGTGAAGCTGATTGATAATCAGGTAATGACAGTAATGTCACCTTCTCATTACCTCTATATCACTGTACTTGAATGCATCAGTGAGAGCTAAGCTGCAAATTACCTCTTAAAAGTATATCTTTTTCTCACTCAGTATCGTCTCAGCACCTGACATGACAAAACTAAAAGCTTTTGTGGACAGGATGATCAGGGATGAGCGTTTCCATTTAACCGTTGATGTTTGATAAAAACATGTTCTTCGCTTGAAATAATTTTTAAGCTTGCTTTAAATGCATTGTTCTCCCCAGCACATCATCTTGTGTAAACAGGAGTTATGATGTGCTATGTGCCTGGAAGCGTTAGCGGGTCTAAACAGGTCATTTAACAGGTTTTGATTGCCTGTTATGTATAATTAATAGGCAGCATAGCAGTAATTAGGATCGTTACATTTCACTATTAGGCTATGTTCACACAGCGCTTTTTTCTGCAAGAAAACATGATCCCTGAGTATTTACTCTAAATCCGCTGCCCAACATTCTGCTTCAGTTTTCTGTAAGGTTTTCACCAGGTTTTGATGCGGTTTAAGTTGTGGTTTTCTTATGTTTTTCCGTCAATTCTCAAGGCAGGTTTTTGCTCTCTGGATTGATCTCTCTCTCGATTTCCCCTTTCTCGATCCCCCCCTTTCTCAATTCCCCCTTTTCTCGATCCCCCCTTTCTTGATCCCCCCACCTTTCTCGATTTGCCCTCTTTTTCGAT
Organism: Allobates femoralis; assembly: GCA_033576535.1. Classification (NCBI taxonomy): domain Eukaryota; kingdom Metazoa; phylum Chordata; class Amphibia; order Anura; family Aromobatidae; genus Allobates; species Allobates femoralis. The sequence goes on from JARQOC010000002.1 coordinate 622,364,511, forward strand.
TCCCCCCTTTCTCGATCCCCCCTTTCTCTATGCCCCCCTTTCTCTATCCCCCCTTCCTTATCCCCCCTTTCTCAATCCCCCCCCTTTTCTCGATCCCCCCCCCTTTCTCGATCCCCCCCCTTTCTCGATCCCAACCCCTTATCGTTCCCCCCCTTTCTCGATCCCTCCCCCTTTCTCGATCCCTCCCCCTTTCTCGATCCCTCCCCCTTTCTCGATCCCACCCCCTTTCTCGATCCCTCCCCCTTTCTCGACCCCCCCCCTTTCTCGATCCCCCCACTTTCTCGATCCCCCCTTTCTCGATCACCCCCTCTCTCGATCCCTCCTTTCTCGATCCCCCCTCTCTGTGAAGCATTGGGGATTTTGAACCTGTCAAAACAAAAACGAAGGCAAGAAAACGCTGAAAGAATTGACCTGCTTATTCCTTCAAGAACGATTCAAAAACCAAACAGGTTTCAATTTTCGTCAGTAACAAATAATGTGTGCACATGACTTCTCAATCTCATATGTTTTGCTGGGAACCAAAAATTCTTTTTTTTTTCTTTTTTAGCATATATTTGCAATACCAAGACAAGCACATGGTAAAAAAAATGCACCAAAAACGCCCTGTATGAACGTAGCCTTAGTTTATTGGTATAATAGAATTCTAATTGTATATCAGCAGGTGTTTACTTATGTTTGGCTTTTGTTAAATTTCCCTATAAAATATTATGTACCTTTCATAAAAACGAAGATCAAGTGTTAAACATAAATGTACAAACCCAAAAGTGTGTTTTAAAAGGTAGGGAATTAAATCCTCTGCTCCTTTCCAGATAATATACATAAAAATGGAGCAATAATTAATACACATGTGTATTCTAATGCAAAACAATCTGTTCACTGGTTTCATAATACTAATTTAATTGATGATATTGGCAGGCTACACACATTTCCAGCAAAGTACTTGTAAGAATCCATGCCTTGGCAGCATGCCACCCTCCTGCTTCTCTTAAAGGCATCTTCCCCGCGTGGAGCCCTAGTATGTGACGTGGTGCTTCTTCTCCGCCTCCTGTGGGGCTCACAGCTATAACTTCCCATCACAGCCAGAGTACTATTATCACAAAGCAAATTCAATTTGTTAGATGAAATTGTATTTGCCCCGAGGCTGTGGCTGTGTTTCGTCCATGGAAGGAGCAGGCAACAGCTTGGGAAGTAGACTCCTCGCGTTTTTGTTTTTTAAACGATCCCGGCGGTCAAATTAGAATCGATTAACAAACAAACGGAGTAAATGTAATGAAATGAGACTGGGTATTGGCGTAATGTTCCCATCTGCTCACTGCCTGGAGTGACACACACACTTCTGTGTTATTAACCCTATTTGCTGTAAGGGGGCAGCAGTATAACGCTCAGCCGCGCTGAACGGGTTCTCCTTCCAGGAATGGAAAACAGACTGTATGTGAATACAGGAAGACCTCTCCCACGTCTCTAAATATGAAAAAAAATTATTTTCAATTAGCCTTTATTTTTATGAAATCAAGAGTTTTACATTCCACACGTGTGTCCTCTCTCTAATATTATTCGGGTATATTAACAGAATCTATTTTTCATAACTATTATACAGACTAACGTCTTATATGTAGCAACAGTGCAAGCTTAAGATTGTGAGGATGCATTTTTCTATTCATACCAGATGTGAAATGTAGATAGGAGCTGGATATGTCGTTGCCTAGTAAGATCTGTCACGTGAATAAAAGTTTAATGTCATAAGTGACCGTGTTGATCCATGTTTATCGCAGACCCCTACCCGGTATATGTCAATTCAATTGCTCCTAACTTCCTAACCCAGGATAGTTGAAATCACAGCACATTGCACAATGGTGTAGAGCACCAATTATTTTCAGACTGATGTTCCATGTAGAAAGTCTCACAGCATGCTCTACTCAGTCAATCTTTCAGGCAAAATCGTGCTGTTTTCAGTGGTACAAAGCTTGTGCATCCTTTCACAACGTGCAGATGTGACTGAAGCATGAATCGCCTTAGGTTATGTTCTCACTTGGCTTTCTTGTAACATTGTCTTTTTTTTTTTTATTATTACACAGGAGATGTGTACATGCAGCTCAATGGCCCCATTCATTAAGCTTGATGTTTCGTACATCACTCTCAACCCCTTCACCACCCGGCAAATTTTTTGTTTTTCATTTTCGTTTTTCCCTCCCCTTCTTCCAAGAGCTATAACTTTTTTTTTTTTATTTATCTGTCTATATAGACATCTGATCGCTTGTTTTTTTGCGGGAGGAGTTGTGCTTTCAGATGCAATCATTTATTTTACCATGTAGTGTACTGGAAAATGGGGAAAAAATCCTAATTCTGTGAAATTGCACAAAACAGTGCAATTAAACATTTGTTTTTTTGGGTTTTTTAGTCGCCATGTTCACTTTATGGTAAAACTAACATGACGGTGTGATGCCTCAGGTCGGTACGAGTTCGTGTATACCACAAGTATACTCTTTACTGGTATCCAAGTGGTGAAAAAAATGCAGAAGTTTGAAAAAAAGAATCGCACATTCTGCGCCCCTTAGTATTCTCATTTTTCGGGATCTGGGGTGTGTGACAGCTTATATTTTGCGGCTTGAGCTGACGTTTCGAATTATAGCATTTTTGGGTGGATGAGCTGTTTTGATCGCCCGTTATTGCATTTTATAGTAATTTTGCTTTGACCAAAAAAACATAATTTTGGTGTTTGGACCTTTTTTCCGAATTATACAGTTTACATCTCTCATTGATTTTATATTTTGATAGATCAGGTGTTTCCGAACGTGGCGATACCAGATGTGTGTGTTGTTTTTGTTTTTTTTTACTTATTTTGAATGAGGGAAAAGGGGGTTGACTTTTGTGTGTTTTTTTTTTTTTTTTTCTTTTTTTTTTCATATTTTTATAAACTTTATTTTTTAATTGATTCTTGATTTTACACAGCCCCATAGGGCGCCACACTTCTCCAGCATCCAATCGCTTGTGACAGGTCCCGATGAGCTGCAGCACATCAGGACCTGTCACAAATGTGCACTGAGAGTGGTTGGCAGCATTTGCCAACCACTCACAGCAAGCGAACGCTGATAGCCCTTGGTCCTGCAGAGACCCCGGAAGCTATCGCGTGACAGCCAGAGATCTCGCAACATTACCATGGGATCTAAGGTCATGGCAGGGAACGGAGCATTCCCCACCACGGTGCCTTTAGATCGCGCTGTCACTGAATGAAAGCACGATCTAAGGGGTTAACAACCGATCGGATCTCGCATCTGATTGGTACTGTAAGCCCGACATCTCAGCTGATGAGATCAGCTGAGATGTCAGGTGTTTGATGTAAACGCCACACCAGAGCTCACATCAAACACCAGGACCTGAACCATGATGTTGTATTATGTCAAGTGTGGCACCCCTATGGGATGGTGCCACAGGGAGGTACTGCACCCCACCCAAAAGGTGTAGTGCCTCCGTAGCCATGGATACGGGGTTTCATACAGAGTCAGTCATAAGCACCCATACACTAGGCCACCTTAGCAGAGGGACCATATATTCAGTAGGTCCAGGGGGTGGAGCCTAGTGTAGAGCGGGAGACTTGAGTGCCAGTTGAGAGAGTTCTAGTCAGACAGTGCTGGGAGGGCAGCCAGAGAGGACGTGCCTGACAGTGTTCATGACAGGAGGGCACCTCCTTGGAGAGAGGTGACCCAGTAATGGAGGGGACAATCCAGGACCGGTTGGAGCTGGCTGGGGAGTCTGGGGTGAACATCGGCATACCGGAGCCAAGGCAGTCAGAGGTAAATCCCTGACTGCGAACAGACAAGCTGTGGGACCGACAGAAGGGAGCTGTAGCACTATAGAATGTACCTCTTCCTCCGCTCTAAAAAGGTCCAGGACACATTAAGGAAAGGATCGAATTCTGGTGGCAGGAGGCTTTGGGCTTTCACTCTCGTCCGTACCAGTAAGGAACCGACTGTACCTAATAGTAGCAGACTAGGGGACTGGCGAAGGAGCTCTTCAGAGTGGTGAATGAGAGTAAAGAGGAACACAGACCCCGAGAGTTATAAGAGGGTAACCGACAGACTCTGCAAAGTTACCTCAAAATCTGTGGCTACGTCCCCGCTAAACCAGACTGACTATGTACTGTATCATCTGCCGGTACCAGTAAAGAAACGTTTGAGTTGAAGCGGTGTCTGTGCTCTTTTCCTCTGGCGCCCCGAGGGCCTCAGCATCAAGAGGTGAGGACTACTACTTTCTCATCTACCCCCGCTGCCCTAAAGTAAAGCTCCACCTGTGGGGAGCTGTATTACTCTGAGCTGCGCCTCCATCACCTCAGCAGCTGGCCGCAACGCTGGTATCGACGTTAGCAGGTACCACAGGTGGCGTCACGTAACCATTTCTCCATCCATCATCATCCTCCACCATCCCCGCCATTGAGGGTCCAGGGCATGGAACCGGGAACCGACCAGCCATGAGCCCCCATCGAAGTGACCATCAGTCCCAGTATCCGAGTACCCCCCCTACCCTGTTGACCGACTCACAAGGGTCGGGAAGGGGTCAAAGATCAACATGCAGGACTAAGACTCGCCTGATTGATTGGATGTATCTTATCAGTGGCACGCTACTCTCCTGAAATGTTATTCCAGGATCAGGAGTAACATTTTTTTAAGGAACACCATTTTATGTTTATTAGCTAGGTATCGCCCTGTCTCACTCCAACCCTGTCCATTTTGTCAGATCTACACTCAACTAGGTTGCAGATTTTACACAACTTTGTTTTACGCAAAAATTCTGTGACATTTAAAGTGCTTTCAGCCCTATTGGCTTTAACCCCTTGCCAACCCTGTATGTCATGGTTGGCAGAGCTTTCCCTATTAAGGATGTACTGGGTACGCCATAGCTTTCATGCCCCACTGTGACTCCAGCCTCATTCATTGCACGAAAGTGCCTGCTAGTTTTGACAGCAGCACACGGGGCGTTTTGCCAACTCCCTCAAGGACGATCTCTGTGTATGGCAGTTCAATTGTGAACAGCCAATCACAGCGATTTCAATATGTCTATGAAATTGCCTGAACCTATGAATTGCAGCTATGATCGGTGCAAGAACAGCACCAATCATAGACTGGAGCCTAGCAGCGGAAGCATCACTAGCCCCATAGCTGATTGGAGTGAAGACTTGGCTAAGCATGATTGCTCCAATTGTCCCCAAAGTAAACACTGTTCTTTGCATCATTCTTGTTTAGGGACGTGAGGAAAGTGGTCACTGCTGATCTGCTGGGATTTATGGTACCACAAGCAATTTTAGCCTGTGCCACCACTGATCACTTACCCACATCAGTGATCAGTGTCTGTTCTCCGTGTTGGCCAGGACTTTTTTCTTTTTCCCCTTTATGCTTGACATTAGTGCATGCATTCTGCATCTGTTGAGCACTGGTCTGTGATGCACATCAGTGATTGGCATCCAATGGGGGTTTTTTTTTATGTTTTCCATGTTTTTTTTCTAAAAAGTGTAAAAAAAAAAAAAAAAAAAAAAAAAGTCAAAAATAATTTAGATTCGTTGATAGGACTAAATTAGGGACAGTAAAAATATACTGTAGTAATCGTCATTTACTATCAGATTTTTTACTGAATATAGTGAGTCAGTGTCAGTTGTGGGCGGTCAGTAATTTTTTTTTTCCAGATGTCTAGTAGTTGTAGGTACAGATTTGTAGTGAAAAAACTCTTGTAGCACTTTAACTACAGTTTTTTTCTACTGCATAGAATTAGTTAGTGGAGTTTAGTTGTGGTTGCTCAGTAATTCTTTTTTACTTTTGTCCATTTAGTTTTTATTTTTTTCTTTCTACATTTTCTTGCATTTTTTTCCCCACTTTTCTTCTAATAAAAGTTTACACCAAACACACACTCACACGCCTGAATGAAATTTGGTCATTTTATACACACACACCATGCAGAAAAAAAAAATGACCTGCTCGTACCAGAGCCTGCATTCAGCGGAGGAGGTGTACGCTGTCCTTGCCTCAGACACTAATAGGGAAAGGATCCCCCCTCTTCTTGCTTCGGTGAGGCTGAACCCCCACACAGATGCTGCAGGATAGAACATGAGCCATAGCCCACTACTGACCCCAACCCACCGTTAGTGACTAGCTATGGCACTCAACACTTCCCCGCCCCCACACCCCTGAAGATTTTGAGCCACTTATTCATCAATTTATGGCCCAATCGGGAATCCAATTTGACACTACTTGCCTCATAGAAATTCACTTTTTCAAAATCTTTTTTCTCTGACGATTTTGTAAATTATATGGTGGACCAGACAAATCTGTACACTGAACAATTTATTGCATTTCATCATTTGCTAACTGAACGCCTGTAAATGCAGGGTAATGATGAAGTTTTGGAGCCAGGTTCTTCACATGGGTTAGTGAAGTAGCCTGAACTTTGACAATTTTGGAGTGTTGATGTTTTATATAACACTCCAGTTCTCCACACAACTATGACCCAAACACGCTTTGAGGGCATTCACAGTTTTTTGCATTACAACAATAATGCACAATGTCCTCCCCGAGATGACCCCAACTTGACTTTTTAAAGTTAGGTAGGTCTTGGCTCACTTCAGAAACAGGTTTGCTAAAGTGTACATTCCCGAAAGGAACATCTGTATGGATGAGTTCAAGGGGAGACTTAAGTTTCTGCAGTACCTGCCCAGTAAGTGAGTCAGCTATGAAATTAAATTCTACAAGCTGTGTGAGAGTACCTCAGGGTACACCCACAGGTTTAAAGTTTATGAAGAAAAGGACACCTGGATTCAACCCCCTGAATGCCCCCCCTGTGGATTTGATGCACCCACTGCTGGATCAAGGTTCTTACCTGTATGTAGATATCTTTTAAACTATTATCCTGCTGTTCAAATCCCTCTCTGCCAGAGCTACCACAGCTTGTGGTACTGTGCACAAAAATCAGAGAGGCCTCTCTAAGACACTAATTGGGCAGCTGCTCAGGAAGGGTAAAAGCAGAGCTCAATGTAGCGTGTGGTCAAGTACAAGGCCAAAAGAGATGTCCTTGACCACAATACATTGTGATGACTGTACCCCCACCACTGTATGGAGGAGCCACTATACAGGACCACAAATCAAACTGACCTGGGGTACAATAAAAACATGGGGAGAGTTGCACAGATGGCACTATATAACGCTTTCATGTTATCACGATGTGCAGGCCAAATCAGTGCTGCCTTTTCGTTTCAGGAGGTAGTGATCCCTTATATTTGGAAATCAGGAAGGAGTGAGCCCCTGTACTTCTTGAATTGAAGGTGATCTTGTACCAGGGCAACATTTCCCTGATGAGGTCCTGAGGTCCCCCAAACAGAAATGAAAGGGAGGTTGCAAAAAAGGTGCTGAGTGGGCTACAGAAGGCGGATAAGAAAAGGCACCAAATGACAATACGATGATTGACAAACACTGCCTGTGTATAGAACAATGTTTCAAAGTTTACGGACATGCCCATAGATAGGAAACCAGCTCAGCAGGTCAGTTTACTCAGCATTAAAAAGCTCAGTAGATTTGGGGTTAATCCTATCCATGGGTGCTTGCACTGTTCTATGTAGGATTTCGGATGCAGTGAAAATGCGCCATGTTCAAAACGCAAACTGAGTGGTGCCTCAATTTGCTCTGTCCGTACCTCTGACTGAAAGCCAGGGCATGCTGGGAGGAATAAACATCACTTCCTTCCGACTGCGGGGCTCTCAGTGTGGTAGGCATACAGCTTCAGAAACAGTGCATGCAACGTTTTTGGAGTCGGCAGACAATTCCCCACTACTCCAGGATTCATCCGGCGAGCTAGCAGCCGGATGGCAGATAATTGCCACCCGGCGCGATCCAGCTCCGTGCAGCCCGATAGTATTCTATGCAGCAAAACTCCGGTCCAGGCTGTCACCCCTGACAGCCCCAGACCGGACGCTGCAGCAGTGTGAACCCAGCCTTAGAAGAACATTCCCCTCCTAAGGATTTGGGCACATCTTAGTCCACGAATGCCTTCCTAAAGACTGTCATTTAGAATGCCACTCTTAAAACTCTAGAGGTCCATTTTTATTAAGACAACTGGGTGTGGTTCTGAAAAATATTCCTAAAGAGATGAGTTGAAAATCAAGAAATGGGGCCATGTTTTAGAAAGAGAGTTTTTGGCGCAAAAGAAAAGTTCCAGATTCAAGTTTACAGCGGCATCTGCAACAGGTAAAGAAGAAATAGACTTGTTTATGGCAAGTGATAAGCTCACTTTATGCGAGAGGAGCACTTGTCTGATTGCTGATACACAGCTGCTGTGCATAAAGTGGTCTGATAGAAAATACCATCAGGATTCCTCCAGCAATAAACAATTGTAAACAATGAACCAAATATACTTTATTGTATAGCTTTTTGAACATTACCTTGCCTTGTGGAAATATCCAGCATGATCTGGAAAACCTGACTACTTATAGGAATTAAGAAATAACTTTACTACATGTTGAGACTGATTTTGCACTTCAGGTAAGGACTTCAAGAAGCTGCATAGCAGGAGTTATGAGTTAGGACGAGCTCTACAGCTTCATACCACACTATTTCTGCTCCATACTCTGCATTCAGATCCAGGTAAAATGCTAGAATAATATATAAATGAACAGATACATTTTAATTTAAAATTAGGGTTAATTGAATATAGTCCAATAATTGCTGCCTGATTATAGCTCTCAATTTAAGATTAATCCCAGTAATAACCCAGCTTTATATCGATCTGCTCTAGGGCGTTAACACTTCTAATCATTGGTTTATTTCAATCAGCTCAATAGCGACATTAATCATAGTAATTTAGTGGTTTCAGGGAGTACAGAATGAAAGGTTGAATGAGGGGCAAATATACTCACTGGGGGGAGTGGTAGCAAGACCTGTCAATCCTTCTCGGCCTGGTTTTCTCTAAAGCTGTGCAGGTGTTTGGCAGAAGTATTATTACAGTGTTTAGAAAGTTGTACACTTAAATTGGAGGGAGACATTTTTGATAGGTGTCCCATCCCTGGATATAAAGACATTGGCCCCAATTCATCAAGACCAGTGGTTTTCATACCCATAATGGCCACTTTACACGCGGCAACAGGAAGTTAGAAACCGGCAGGTCTTGGAGGCAATTGTACCTTTTAACTTCAAAACACCTTGAAGTGGCTGCGTGTAATTCAGGTATCTGCAAGGTGTTTTGAAGGTAAAAGGTACAATTGTCTCCGACACCTGCCGGTTTCTATCTTCCTGTTGCCGCGTGTAAAGTGGCCATAAGGGATTTCAGATTCATGAAGAGCCGTTTGCCTTCATATGTGCCTTGCCACAAACCTTACTCTAGTCAGAGGCAGGGTAGCCATGCTTCTATCCCACCCCATCTCCACCCAATTTGTCAGATGGATGAAAATAATGTGAAAACGCCATAAAGGCTCTAAAACATTTACTCTAAAATTCTGGCATAAAAGTTTTGTTGAATCAAAATATTTGTATTTATTTTGGCTGCAAGTCTTCCATGAAAGCCAATTATGGCTAGACGTTTCAAACAGTAGTCTCGTATAGCCGTGTCCCACTGGTTGCTACTAATTCTGAGCTGATGACCATGCTAGACACATTCCTATTTTGAGGGGATGCTTGTTGTACCTTTCATCTGCTGCATTAATTTCCTTGGCCTCAAGGGGTAGCCTTGTTTGAACCGAACTTCTATCTGCCTTTATTAGGACCATTTTGCATAACATTATTCAGCAAATCTTTCCCAATACTGTCCAGGCAGATATGGGAAAAATTCAGCAAAGTAAAAATGCTTTAATCCGTCTCCTTCATTGGACGTACCCAGTACATCATGATTGACAATGCGGTGCCAACCATGGACATAATGGCTATGTCATAGTGTTTTTGCAGGCACAGTAGCTGTGCCCATGCGATTGACACTGGGTCTTTGGCTTATGTGAAAGTTGAGACCCGACTCACAGCCAGGACTGGTGCATGTCAATATGTAACATGGTTTTGCTAATTATTCCAGCCAATTTACGTTCGAAAAGTCAAATTGAGCTTCTTTCCATCAGAGCCTTGCTGTGCGCGCAAACCGTACTTTTCCACCACGTATGGGATATCGGTATAATCGGGAAAAATTACACAACAAATTGTATGGTGCAATTTTTACTGTTATCCTTGTGAACATAAAAATTTGGAGCTAGAAGAAAATTTTGTGGGGAAAATGTGATTTCTTATTTTCATTTTTCTGTGAGGCACCTTAGAGTTCAATGTGCTCACCACACTTCTAGATAAATTCCTTGAATAAAAATAGGGTCACTTGTGGGAGTTTTTCACTGTTTATGCACATCAAGAGCTCTCCAAGCGCCTCATGGTGTCCTCTAATGATTCCAGAGAATTTTGCATTTGAAAAGTTATATAGTGCTCCCTACTTTCCGAACCCTGCTTTTGTAGTTTACCACCACATATAAGGTACTTAGGAGAACTTGCATAACAAATTTTGCATCCATTTTCTCCTATTACCCTTGTATAAATTCTAAAGTAATATTTTTGTGAGAAAAATAAAATTAAAATTTTTTCCTTTCACATTGCTTTAGTTCCTGTTAAGCACCTGAAGTGTGAATACAGTTCTTGAATGTGGCTTTAAAGGGAACCTGTCACCTGTTTTTTGCCATCCCATCTGAGAGCAGCATAATGTAGAGACAGAGACCCTGATTCCAGTGATGTGAAAATTACTGAGCTGCTTGCTGTCATTTTGATAAAATTACTGTTTTCTCTGTTGCAGATTTAGCAGTCTGTGAATATACCAGTCCACTTGGCAGCAGGCCAAGTAGACTGCTAATGATAATCTCCAGCTGTTTAAACAGTGATTTGATCAAAACTACACTGAGCAGCTCAGTAAGTGACACATCGCTGGAATCAGGATCTCGGGTCCTATATTATACTATTCTCAGATTAGGTTGCAAAAACCTGGTGACAGGTTCCCTTTAAGCAGTTTGAGTGGCACAGTTTTTGGAATGGTGTCACTTTTTGATGCCACTTCAAATGGGATGGGGTCCCTAAAAAACTGGTGGTGTAAATTTTGTTGGAAATGTAAAATGTGTGAAAGTGCTGATAATCTTTTAACTTCCTGACAAATTTATGTCTCAGAATTGAAAATTTGGCCCGCTCATGAAGAAGAAAGCCAGGCTCGGAAGTGAAAAGGTTAAAAAAATTATAAAGTTAATTTTTCAGCAATTAGCAAAATACAAAGTAATGGAACAAAAAAGTAATCTAAATCAAATCAAGATTGGGAAGACCAATAGCAATAAGCAGCGTAAGTATTTACAATTGCAAAAAGGTTTTTTTTTAAAACAATAGATTTTTATTTAAAGAAAGAACAAACAAGCATATAGAGCTGGACCCTCACATTCAGAGGGTAGCTCAAATAACAAAAAGTAAACAGAAGTTAATTAAGACAGTTGAAAGGGGAAAAAAAAAGGAAGGGGGGGTGGGGGGGAGGGGTGGGGGGAGGGGAGGGGGGAGGGGAACAAGGGCGCAGAAAAGGATACTTAGTAAATAGCGATGTTACCATTAATAATGCATTCTAGTAAGTTTGTGGATCATCAATTTGTAGACATAAGATAATCAGTGCAGCACAGATACCTTATTATACTGTGAAGACATCCACGGATCCCACCAATTCAGCACTTTCGTTCTACGAGGCATGTCATGTGACAAAACTAGCTCGTACGTAAAGTACTGGTTCAATCTGGACACAACCTCTTCCATGGAGGGGGGAGAGGGCAATTTCCAGGCAGCCGCTATAGAGTGGCGGGCAGCGATCAAGACATAAATCACCACCGGTTGCAGTATAGGAGGGATATCCTCCAAGTCCAGTCCCAGGAGGGCCATAGGAGCAGTCAAGGGGAATGTCAGTCCAGTCAGTTCCGTTAAAAGTGCGTTCACCTCTGCCCAAAAGGGTCGCACCATCGGACAATTCCACCAGATGTGAGCCTCATTACCCGTCAGTCCACAGGACCTCCAACAGAGAGATGAAGAAGGGGGAGCGTGGTCACTAAACTTAGCAATTCTCACAGGTGTCAGGTACCAGTTCATCTGCAGTTTCTTTGCCTGTTCCAAATGATTGACACATCTGGTAAATTTAGAGGCATGAGATGAGGCCTTATGCCACCTTTCCAGTGGGGCCGTGAAATTTAAAGCTGATTCCCACTTAACCATATAGGGGAGCTTAACCGCAGCACGGGCTGCAATCAAGGCTCTATATACAATTGAGACTCCCCGGGTAGATGGGCCTTGCTGTTTGAAAAAGGACTGGAGGTTAAGGTCGATCAAGCCAGGGTCCCAAGACGGGAGGGAGGAGGAGACTAAAAAGTGATGAATCCGCAGATAGGAGAAAAAGGCCGAGGAAGGAAGGGAAAATTTGCGCGTAAGTGAAGAGAAGGAGGTCAAACGGCCCTCCTGTAGAAGGTCTCTAACCAATAGTATCCCTGCCTCTCTCCATCGGGTCAAGGAGATGTCCACCATAGAAGCCTCAATAGCTTGGAGAGAGAGGTAGCTGGCTAGAAAGGGGAGGTGGATTCTCGCCAGTTTGCACCACACCGAAAGAAGTGCCTTCATGGAGCAGAGTGGAACTTGAGGGGGAGACGGACACAAAATCGCCATCTCCAGAAGGAGTCTGACCGAGTTCCGCGGAGAGTGGAGGGCTTCGATTTGAAGCCAGTGAGCGGACGTCCCGGGGGCCTCAGCCCACCATACCTTGGCTAGATCTAGTGAGATGGCTTGGTAGTAACAAATGATATCGGGCATACCCAGGCCTCCCAAGGAGATGGGAAGGGTGAGAGTACTGAGGGAAACCCGGTGGGGTCTGTCATTCCATACAAACCTTCCTAGAATAGATTGAAATAGGTTCAGGAATCTCCGGGGAAACAAGAGTGGAATACACCGAAGGATGTAAATGATCTTGGGCAGGAACATCATTTTTACCAAGTTAATTCTGGCAATCCAAGAGAGCTGGGCCTTCGAGTACAACGAGGAAAGCGTTTTTAGGGATGATACTAGAGCCTCACAATTGAGTCTAACTATGACGGGTGTCGATGCAATCCGAATACCCAAGTAGGTAAACCCCAGGGGAGTTATCTTGAAAGAAAATCGTGAGGTTAGACTAGTTTGAGACTGAGGGGAGAGATTAACCGGAAAGAGGGAGGATTTGGAAAGGTTAAGCTTATAGAAGGAGACCGCAGAGAAACTAGACAATAGGGAAACCACAGACGGGATAGAAATTTCCGGGTTCGTGCAGGTGAGGAGCACATCATCAGCATACAAAGAGATCTTGTGTTCGACTTGGCCTACTGTAACACCCGAAATCTCTGAGTGGGCCCGAACGGAAGCTGCCAGCGGTTCCATTGCAAGAGCGAATACGCAAAAAGGTTTTGAAGTTAAAAGTTTCTTGCAATTTTGCGGCTACTTTTCTTATAATGGAGTTGGGGATTTGATCAAGATTAATGGTGTTCTTAAGGCGGCCGTCACACGCTTCAATTTAATGCACGATATCGTTTAAGCGATCTGCGTTTTGATCGCTTAAGCGATATCGTTTGTGCATCGCTGCGTGCAATCAAGCGATTTTACAACGTAAAATCGCTTGATCGTGACATCGCAGATATGAGAGCCGGAGCTCATATCAAGCGATCATCGCTTGTTCAATCTGCTTCATCGTGGTGTGTGACACCACGATGAACCATCTCCCAGCGGCAGAGCCTATGCTGGGAGATGGTATCTATGGTAAACGTCGGGTTACTAAGCGCCGCGTGGCGCCTAGTAACCCGATGTGTACCATAGTAACCAGCGATCTCGCTGGCCCACATCGCTGGTGAGTCTGTCTGTGTGACAGCTCACCAGCGATGTGAGCGATATTGTTAGCGATCGCGCGTGCACGTGATCGCTAACGATATCGCTCACGATATTGATGAGTGTGACGGCCGCCTAACGCTGACAAACATAAATTCTTCTGTCTCTTTATGTAATCCCAGACAGACTTGTTGATGTTGAGATCAGGGCTTTATGGGGGGCTGTATCATCTTTTTGAGGGCTCCTTGTTCTTTTTCATGTTATAGGTCATACGAGACTATACATGTCAACACTCATGGGGGTGTCTCATGTTATAATGGAGACTGTTTTTTTGCACATGGGGCTCTGTGTTTGGGAGCTGCAGACTTCCTCAATGTGTGTAGTGACAGGAGGCTGTGTGTGGAGCCTGCCACAGCTCCTGAAAAGTCACCTCAGGGAAATGGAGTGGTGTATACTGACTGAGGTCAGTAAGGGGTGGTTGATACCTCCACTGAAATACTTCTGCGGGCTTCTATCTGAAGCCATGCGGGCTTACCCACGGATGAAACAGATCATGTTTGTTTGCTGTAAACCTGAGGGCCGGCTCATGTTATGTTCCTGGAAAGAAGTTTGTGTGCTTGAATAACCCTGAAACTTCCTGTGTGTGCTTCAATCCAGGAGCCAAGTGAGTAATCCCCATTACATTCAATGAGCAAATTCTTACAATAGATATAAACTATTAAGACTTGTTTTTTTATAACATTCTTACTTTGTAGCAGTTTTTTTCACACCTGCCTAAACTTTTTGCACAGTACTGTATATTGCAGTTTTGTTCAAAAAAATTATTTCCATTCATCATCATAGGATTATTTCTAGAATATTTGCATAGATTTCTGCAACGTCTATTCAAAAATGGTTACAACACATCTGCTATAAATAAATTGCTTGTACTACAATTGCCTATTACCATTGTTTATGTCAAACCCTTATAGAAGCTAAACTGACTAATGGGTGTAAATGTAATTTGATGAATTGTTTCCTTTTTCCTTCCCATTGGTCTGCGAGGATTTGTGACCTGCTGGCTGCTTCAGTGTTTCATGGAACATGCAATACATCTGTATAGGAGGCTCATTCTGGTCTCGTTCTGGCTTTCACAGAAATGAATTGAGAGCTTGTGACATAACTCCTTACTGGCCGTTATGGGCACAAGATGGCGCTGCGGCACCAGAGCGGCGTTGTTAGAAGGTGAAGATACTGGAAGGCGAGTATATGACCGGGGTTCAGGGGGTTTACATTTAAAGTGCCATTAAGCCATGAGAGAGAGAAAAAAATAACTTGAGTGGTACTGTAAGGGTATGTGCACACTGGCCGGGTTAGGGTCGGATTAGGTGTGTAAACCGCCGGTCGGTTTACATAAATTTCATGTAAATTTATGTTAATCCAAACCGGCGTTTGGATTAACATTGAAACCTATGTAAACTGACACCCGGTGTCCACACACCGGCGGTTTACACATGCTCATCCGTTGCTAACCCGCTGGGTTCCCAGCGGGTTAGCAAAGAATGAGCATGTTCTATAATCCGGCCGGTTCTGCAGCTGCTGCAAGCAGAATCATGTACTGCTTCCAGCCGCCGCAACACCGCCGGAGCTAACCCGCTGGCCACCCGCCCTGCACCCGCCCGTCACCCGCCGCACATACCAGCCAGGATGCCGGTGGACGGCTCCGGAGCTTCCTGGCGGGTCCGCCCAGCCGACGCCGACCAACCCGCCGGCCAGTCTGCACATACCCTTAAAGGTTTATATTTTATATATGGTGACACTAAAGAATTACACTCCTAATACCAAATGTGCACATTTTCATCACAAAGCGTGCATCATCTCGAAATAGTGCAACCAAACCTGTGCAATAGAGCCTGCATGGAATATACTGGAATGGAAGATTTTTCAAGGACATCTATATAAGAAAATGTCCAATGTATGGAGAATTCAGACTATTTTCATATTGGTTAAGTAAGGTAAGTTTTTATTTACTTATACCCAGCCTAATAAAATAGCCAGGAATATGTCATTAAAATTAAGGGTTGCTAGTGTAGACTTGTGTCCAGATGTTATCCTGTCAGTCAGTAGGAGACTCTTTTGGCGCATATTTTACTCATAGCAACATAAAATATTATTAGCCCAAAAATGTGCTTGGAAAAGTGACACTGGAACTGAAGTTATAAAGTGATTGAATTGTGGATGTAGCCCATATATTTTGCTTCCATTCATCAGCCCAATAACTTTTAGCTTTGTTACTACTGGAAAGGCAAAGGGTGAGGAGTCATCAGTAGCATGCAAGGAGACACGTTTCAAGGATTTTCACCATCTGCTCAGTGTCACAAACCTCTCCTGCGCTGAGAGTACTTAGCTCTCCTCCTGGCTTGAGCTTTTTGCTCCAAACATGGACAGCTGCTCCGAGGTCCTTAAGGTCCACTGAATTAAAAAAAAAAAATGCTTAGAGGCTTTAACTCTTGCTATGCCATATTTTGTTTTATAACCTACACCCATTACTTAAGTTTGTTCACATGGGAATAGTTGAATTTATCCTCAGAGCATGACATCTATTACAGATGTAGCAAAGCTTAATTTGCGATAATATTGTCTTTATGGCTGGGTTCACACCTGCATTCACCGCCGCTGCGTATTGCGGCGGGCGAATGCAGGCTGAGCGCATACACCGCCCATCTCTATGTTTAACATAGGGATGCACGGTGTATGCCGTGCGCACCCATTGCCCACCATATGTGATTTGTACGCATGCAGAGGCTTGCGTACAAACCATACATTCCTGTCCGCACCGAATGTGCAACATGTTGCAGATTCGATGCGGACGGGAATGTAGGATTTGTATGCAAGCCTCTGCATGCGTACAAATCGCACATGGCGAGCAATGGGTGTGCACGGCCATGCGCACCCGAGCGCATACACCGTGCGTCCCCATGTTAAACATAGGGATGAGCGGTGTATGTGCTCGGCTTGCGTTCGCCCACCGCAATACTCAGCGGCAGTGAACGCAAGTGTGAAGCCAGCCTAAGATCAACTTTAAAGATTTGTAAGGTCTCTATAAACTGTCTATTACTTGAATGTCCAAGCTCTAGCACTGGGCTTTTTGGCCGGCTCGCTTAGACCAGTATGTGTACTGGTTATCATTAGTGATGAGCGTGTAGCGAAATATTCGTAATCGCTATACTCGTAACGAGTGCTTTGTAATACTCATGTACTCTTTCGAACAGCAAATACAATGTTAGTCAATTAGTGATAGGCTCTGTCCACACACATCTGGTCATAAACTGAGCATTTCTGGGACAGGGCAGGAGGATGGGCTTTTTTTTGGTTTTCACTGCATAAAACACCTTGCTAAACCCCCCAGAGAGACCCTAACATCCAATCTGCACTCACTGGGGGGCTGACTCCCTTTGTGTACTCAAATGAGCTGTCAGTTTGTGTCAGATCATTCATGATCGACACATCACTCACGAGCACCAGTGATACTCACCTAGCAACAAATATCGCGAATACTGTACTATCCGTGCAAGTAACGATTATGCTCCCTCATTACTAGTTATCATGGTAAAACAACGTGCACCACCTGTGTCATCTTTCCAAGGATGTTAAGGCTAAATCAACACTCTGAGTGTTAATGTAGTAATACATATTCTGTTGACACTGTAATAACCCAGCCCTGGTATCATTTGGCTTTGCTTACATTTTAGGGTACCTCGTAAAAAATAGTTATCAGTTCTGGTGCCGCAAAGTGCTGTCCTCTGATTCAGCATTGCAACATTATGCTACTTATGTGCTGTTTTTAGTATTGCCACTCCATGTGCACACTGTATAAAGACACCTGCCTGTCTACTCAACTCAGCACCTTGGAACAGCAATCTGCAACCTCAGCCTTGCTGAATCAAAAGTACTTGCCTGTCTATTTAAATTTACTATTCTAAGGTGCAGTCTGCACCCTTGGCTGTACTGGATTAAGGCCCCTGACAATGTGAGTAGCCCTTCCACTTAAAGTTGCTTTCTGCACACTTGTACTATTACACGCTTCAAGGTCATTTAGATATCATCAACGATCTCAAGGGCGCGCGGTCATTAGGACATCTTTTTGACATCGTTGGTGAGATGTCACATGTGTAGATATTGTGGATGACGCACCAACGATGTGGCGAGCAGCTATCGTTCGCACAACCCAGCCAACGATACTTGCTCACTGCTGTGAATAGACGAAGTTGTTAACAACATCGTTATCGCGGTGTCACACAACGATGCTGCAGGTTGGCTGATCGAGGATCGTTTGAATTGAGAATGTGTTCTCAAATCTGCGATCAACGATCCAACGATTTATTGCAGCCGTATCGCGGTGTTACACGCAACGACGTCCTAACGATTTGCACAACTCCAAACCTGTGACGTTTCAGCGATATCATTCCCGATCTCGTACCATGTAACGAGGCATTTAGGTGCCTGTCTGCTTATCCACGTGTTGTCTAACCAATCCAATTCTAGCACCTCTGGTTTGTGCTGCTCGCCCTACCCTATAGCTCGCATTTTTTTTTATCAAAAAGTGTTTTGAAACTACAATTCGTAGCATGCCTTGACAGAAAGTAGGAGTATTCCTGCTTGGAATAGTATTGCGTGCTGAGAGAGCCACAGTGTGGAAATCACTGCTGAAGAGTAATTATTACTTAAAATAATGAAGAAATGAGTAATTAAGAATGTGATTGGTGATGTGAAAGATTGCAGAATTATCCTGTTTGCATGTCCAGACTGTCTACTATACTAGCATGTCTTATAACTTGGTTCTCGGGCCCAGAAAGTGTCTAAGTGTGTATTTACTTATTTGTTTCTAATGAAGTAGAACACTATCTTATTATTGTGATCAGTAACAAATTGTTTTAGTCTATCCTGGGAAGTACAATTTGTTCTCCAAATGTCATATCATTGGGGAATAAAATGTCTTCTGCTTCGTGACAGATCGCATATGAAGCGTATTTATTCACTGGAATGAACACTCTGCTGCTGAGTTAGGAGCTACCATATGTTGCCTGGGGCAGGTTGGGCCTGTCCCAGAATGCAAGTCACTTAAGCTTGCTGATTGTTGTGATTTTATTGTGGGATGTATACAATGGGGTAACCTTGCTCTCTTCTCTTACTATTGTACATTGCTATCCACAAGGGATGCAGACTTTATTTTACTTCCCCACTGGGAACATAGAGTTCTGCTTGAGTTCCTTGATAACAGTAACAGTTAAGGAGAACAAACTCTGTACAAGAGTTTTTCTACGAGTTTTCTTACACTATGAGAACATGGAATTACATCTCGAGTCCTCTTTACAAACACCTTAAGAATAGTTATGATCTGTCACTGTCACCTTTTATTATCTTCAAAAAGAGATAATTTGAGCTCAAGTGATTGTCTGCAGCCAGCAATGTAATAGAAAATTGAAATATAAAAAGTGTCTGGACATCTGAATCGTGCTTTACTGTCAACGACAGGTCTATTCACAATGATACAAATAAGAAAGCAGTGGCAAAAGGTGATCTATGCAATGTCCGACCTAGCCTTTGTTCATTACAAGAGTAAAAGTTACAACTGGGCTCAATGCTCAACTCCTTGAACACCCCCATCCTCACGATGATGATGATGATGATGATGATGATGATGATGCTAATAATAATAATATAGGATTTTAAAACATGTTGCAATAACCTCTATCTCTAGATCTGGTGGCATATAAAATTGGATTAAAGTACCGTAGATGCTGCAATAACCTCTGTATCTCTAGATCTAGTAGCATGTGAATATAAATATATCTGCGTAGAGCCAGGCTTAGTTTTCTTTTTAATTAGAAAACATCTATAAACGTCTTTTGAACCTATTGATTGTAAAATGTATGCCATTTACCCTTAAAACCCTTTTGCAGGGGTCAATACAATAACAATAACTGATAAGCTATATGCATGTTGGTGAGCATTTGTTTAATGGCTTGCTTACATGAACTGGCACAAACTAGGGCAGAATGAGTGTTAACACAAAGAAAGATGGCAGCTGAACAGGTCCTCAATGGAGTATACGTGACAACAAGGTGCCTAGCTGGTTGACGTAAAACCTAGAGAGAAGGATCCAGCACTAACAGTGCTAAGAAGTTTATTTTATGGGCCCGGATTTTGAGCCTGGCTTTTAGGAATGACTGGAAGAGTTGGGTGGTAATATTTCCAATCCAGGTTTCACAGATCATTTAAAAAGGCACCTGAGCCACCTCAAAAATTGTTGGAGAGAGGAGGTGGACATACCTCTTGGACCTGGGCCCAGGTGTGTGAAGGTAAAAAGATTCATTGAATGCTCTTTAGTCTTTACTAGGGGCTGATTAAAGGAGTTGTCTGGGCTGTTTTTATAGTCTGTGTATACAGCCTGTCAGTATTCTGCACCATTGTCTACATATCACATTTAGTCATGTGACCAGCTCTCTCCTGATTCTGGAATAGCTGCTCATACGCCAAATACAATTTTCCTGTCTGGCAGAGACTGGTGGTAACATCACAACAGAAGCCTCACCCAGTTTCTACCAGATCCACCCCTGTCTCCTGCTTCAGTCTCCCTGTACAACACACAAAGCAGGCAGCAGTGAAAGGACTCGGCTGATCGGACTACCTAGTGCAATCAACCCTTGGGAGGGACAGACTGTTGAGTTGAATAGTGATGAATAAATATGAAATCTTTCTCAATCATTCAATCTCAGGACATCTTGAAGATCCTGCATGCTTGAGTATAATGTGTATCTATCTATCTATCTATCTATCTATCTATCTATCTATCTATCTATCTATCTATCTATCTATCTATCTATATTTTGTTTATCTATGTTCTACCTATTATGTATTAATTTATCTATTCATCTATTGTTTAGATTAATTCTCCGTCCTCCTCCTTTTAGACCTGTCCTCTGCATTCGACACAGTCGACAACTGCCTCTTATTACAGACTAGTAAAAAGGCCCGATGCAATTGCATCGGGAGCTTGGTGAAATTAATTGTGTGTATACAGGCGGGTCAGTGGGTAGCAGAGTATACAGACGGCTCTGAGGGTAGCAGATTATACAGGCAGCTCTGTGGGTAGCAAAGTATACAGGCGGCTCTGTGGGTAGCAGAGTATACAGCCAGCTGCTTGGGTATCAGAGTCTATACAGCTGGCTGCGTGGGTAGCAGAGTATATACAGGTGTCTCTGTGGGTCGCAGAGTATACAGGCAGCTGCGTTGGTAGCAGAGTATATACAGGTAGCTCTGTGGGTAGCAGAGTATACAGTCACCTGCGTGGGTAGCAGAGTATATACAGGCAGCTCTTTGAGTAGCAGCTTTGTGGGCGTGATGGCGACCTCAATGAGCATCAAGGTGGGTGGAGAGGTGATGTGACGTAATGGCTGTCACCACCGACTTCTTCTATGAGAGCTGCGTACTTCTAGAGTGGAGGAAATAGGGGCGTGTCCTTGCTGTGAGGTAAATTTCGTGAAAGCTCATGCGCAGTGACGGATGGTTAGTGCGGTTGTGCAGTGTGAATGGCGTTGCAACTGTGACTGGGGGCCGCGGTGGCGCGCGAGCGCGCCATCGCTCGTGGGGCTGTGAATGGCGACGTAACCATTGGGGACGTGGCTGCGGCTCGCGGTGACGCACAAGCGAGCTACCACTCGCAGGTCTGAGTCTGTGAATAGCGGCTCGCGAAGGCGCTTTGCGCCATCGCTGGCGACAGTGCCGCGTTGCATGCCGGAATAGCGGTACAACATTGGTGATTATATATATAGATACCTACAGCAGTAACGGTGTGCAGCAGTGTGAGTGTGCAGCTATGGCGAAATCCAGGAGGGGGCCAGGGAAGAGCGGCCGGGTGCGGGCAGGAGGGGGGCCCCTCCTGGCCGCACCCAAGCGCTGTTCCCGGCCCCCTCCTGCCTGCAGCAGAGTGCTTAGCAGAGTATGCGGGGCTCAGTGCTTAGCAGACTTTACGGCGGCTCATTGGTTAGCAGAGTATACGGGGGCTCAGTGGTTAGCAGATTATACGCTGGCTTAGTAGTTAGCACTGTATACGGAGCCTCAGTGGTTAGCACTGTATAGTGGGTCAGTGGTTGGCACTGTATATTGTGGCTCAATAATGAGAACAGTAATGAGGCTGAATGGTTAGCACTGTATATGGTGACTCAGTGATTAGCACTGTATATGGTGACTCAGTGATTAGCACTGTATGGTGGCTCAGTGGTTGGCACTGTATATGGTGGCTCAGTGGTTAGCACTGTATGGTGGCTCAGTGGTTGGCACTGTATATGGTGGCTCAGTGGTTAGCACAGTATGGTGGCTCAGTGGTTAGCGGTGTATATGATGGCTCAGTGGTTAGCACTATATATGGTGGCTCAGTGGTTAGCATTGTATGGTGGCTCAGTGGTTAGCACTGTATGGTGGTTCAGTGGTTGGAACTGTATGGTGGCTCAGTGGTTAGCACTGTATCGTGGCTCAATGGTTAGCACTGTATGGTGGCTCAATGGTTAGCACTGCGCGGTGGCTCAGTGTTTAGCAAAGTATGGTGGTGGCTCAGTGGTTAGCACAGTATATAATCACTCAGTGGTTAGCACTGTACGGTGGCTCAGTGTTTAGCAGAGTATGGTGGCTCAGTGGTTAGCGCTATATGGAGGCAGAGTGGTTAACTCTGTACGGAGGCTTCGTGGTTAGCACTGTATATGGTGGCTCAGTGGTTAGCACTGTATATGGTGGCTCAGTGGTTAGCACTGTACACGGTGACTCAGTGATTAGCGCACTATGGTGGCTGAGTGGTTAGCACTGTATATGGTGGCTCAGTGATTAGCGCAGTATGGTGGCTGGGTGGTTAGCACTGTATACGGTGGCTGAGTGGTTAGCGGTGTATAAGGTGACTCAGTGGTTAGCACAGTATGGTGGCTCAGTGGTTAGCACAGTATGGTGGCTCAGTGGTTAGCACAGTATGGTGGCTCAGTGGTTAGCAGTGTATATGGTGGCTCAGTGGTTAGCACAGTATGAGAGCTCAGTGGTTGGCAATGTATACAGTGGCTTAGTGGTTAGCACTGTATACGGTGGCTCAGTGGTTAGCACAGTATGGTGGCTCAGTGGTTAGCACAGTATGATGGCTCAGTGGTTAGCACAGTATGGTGGCTCAGTGGTTAGCAGTGTATTTGGTGGCTCAGTGGTTTGCAGAGTGTGATGGCTCAGTGGTTTGCAGAGTGCGGTGGCTCAGTGGTTAGCACTGTGCGGTGGCTCAGTGGTTAGCGCAGCATGGAGGCAGAGTGATCAGTGCAGGATGGAGGCAGAGTGGTCAGCGCAGGATAGAGGGCTCAGTGGTGAGCGCAGGATGGAGGCTCAGTGGTGAGCGCAGGATGGAGGCTCAGTGGTGAGCGCAGGACGGAGGCTCGGTGGTGAGCGCAGGACTGAGGCTAGGTGGTGAGCGCAGGATTGAGGCTAGGTGGTGAGCGCAGGATGGAGGCTCGGTGGTGAGCGCAGGATGGAGTCTCGGCGGTGAGCGCAGGATGGAGTCTCGGCGGTGAGCGCAGGATGGAGGCTCGGTGGTGAGCGCAGGATGGAGGCTTGGTGGTCAGCGCAGGATGGAGGGGCAGTGGTCAGCGCAGGATGGAGGGCTCAGTGGTCAGCGCAGGATGGAGGGTCAGTGATCAGCGCAGGATGGAGGGCGAGTGGGTGGTGAGCGCAGGATGGAGGCTGAGTGGTCAGCGCAGGATGGAGGGCCAGTGGGTGGTCAGCGCAGGATGGAGGGCCAGTGGGTGGTCAGCGCAGGATGGAGGCTCAGTGGTCAGCGCAGGATGGAGGCTCAGTGGTCAGCGCAGGATGGAGGGTCAGTGGTCAGCGCAGGATGGAGGGCGAGTGGGTGGTGAGCGCAGGATGGAGGCTGAGTGGTCAGCGCAGGATGGAGGGCCAGTGGGTGGTCAGCGCAGGATGGAGGCTCAGTGGTCAGCGCAGGATGGAGGCTCAGTGGTCAGCGCAGGATGGAGGGCTCAGTGGTCAGTGCAGGATGGAGGGCTCAGTGGTCAGTGCAGGATGGAGGGCTCAGTGATCAGTGCAGGATGGAGGGCTCAGTGGTCAGTGCAGGATGGAGGGGGAGTGGTCAGCGCAGGATGGAGGCTCAGTGGTCAGCGCAGGATGGAAGGGCAGTGGTCAGCGCAGGATGGAGGGCCAGTGGGTGGTCAGCGCAGGATGGAGCCTCAGTGGTCAGCGCAGGATGGAGGGGCAGTGGGTGGTCAGCGCAGGATGGAGGCTCAGTGGTCAGCGCAGGATGGAGGCTCAGTGGTCAGCGCAGGATGGAGGGCAAGTGGGTGGTGAGCGCAGGATGGAGGCTGAGTGGTCAGCGCAGGATGGAGGGCCAGTGGGTGGTCAGCGCAGGATTGAGGCTCAGTGGTGAGCGCAGGATGGAGGGCGAGTGGGTGGTCAGCGCAGGATGTAGGCTCATTGGTCAGCGCAGGATGGAGGGGCAGTGGGTGGTCAGCGCAGGATGGAGGCTCAGTGGTCAGCGCAGGATGGGAGGGTCAGTGGGGTGGTCAGTGCAGGATGGAGGCTCAGTGGTCAGCACAGGATGGAGGGGCAGTGGGTGTTCAGCGCAGGATGGAGTGGTCAGCAGACAATGGAGTCTGAGTGGTCAGCGCAGGATGGAGGGCTCATTAGTCAGCGCAGGATGGAGGCTCGGTGGTCAGCGCAGGATGGAGTGGTCAGCAGACGATGGAGGCTCAGTGGTCAGCGCAGGATGGAGGCTCAGTGGTCAGCGCAGGATGGAGGCTCAGTGGTCAGCGCAGGATGGAGTGGTCAGCAGATGATGGAGGCTCAGTGGTCAGCGCAGGATGGAGGGCTTAGTGGTGAAGTGCAGGATGGAGGCTCAGTGGTCAGCGCAGGATGGAGGCTCGGTGGTCGGTGCAGGATGGAGGGCCAGTGGTCAGTGCAGGATGGAGGGGCAGTGGGTGGTGAGCGCAGTATAGAGGGGCAGTGGTCAGCGCAGGATGGAGGGCCAGTGGGTGATGATGAGCGCGGTATGGAGGGGCAGTGGTCAGGGCAGGCTGGATCCCCCTGCCATCCTGTCTGAGCCGCAGCCGGTGTTGAAAAGCCAGGAAGTAATGAGCGGTCATGTGATGGGCGGGCTGAAGAGCCTGTCACATGACCGCAGATAACCGGGGAGCTGAGGGTGAGACGGGGACAGGGATGGGTAATGGAGGGGTGGGGGGGGGGTAATGGAGCGGTGGGGTCCGCAATGGAGCGGTGGGGTCCGCAATGAAGTGGTGGGGTCCGCAATGGAGCTGTAGGGTCGCGCAATGGAGCTGTGGGGTCGCGCAATGGAGTTGTGGGGTCGCGCAATGGAGCTGTGGGGTTGCGCAATGGAGTGGGAGGAGCACGGAGAGGGCGATGGAGCAGCGGGTAGCGGTGGGATAGTCCCTGGCTGCGGCGACATGTAATATCCAAGATGGCGCCGAAATCTCACGAGATTTTGGACGCCATCTTGGAAATTACATGTCGCCGTAAGGAGAGCGGTACTGCAGCTGCATGGCGTCACCGAGGCACCCCTCGGTGATAGAGCAGCGAGGGGCAACGGAGACCTCGCAGAGTCCGCGAGGCGGCTCGCGATGACGCAATGCGTCATCACTTGCGGCGGGGCAGACGGGTGGGCAGCAGAGACTGCTCGCAATGACGCTATCGCGTCATCGCTCGCAGTGCCGCAAAGGATTTTGGGATTTGGCTACAGTGCCCAAATCCCAAACTCCCGATTTATATAAGTAGATCCTCTCTTCCATTGGTATCACTGATCTTGCCCTCTCCTGGATCTCCTCCTACCTTTCCAACCGCACATTCAGTGTCTCCCACTCCCACACTACCTCCTTGCCCCATCCCCTCTCTGTTGGGGTCCCTCAAGGCTCTGTCCTCGGGCCTCTCCATTTTTCAATCTATACTCTTGGTCTGGAACAACTCATAAAGTCCCATGGCTTCCAGTATCACCTGTACGCTGATGAGACCCAGATCTACCTCTCTTGCCCAGACGTCACTTCTCTGCTGTCCAGAATCCCGGAGTGTCTATCAGCCATATCCTCCTCCTTCTCCTCCTCCCGCTTCCTAAAACTCAATGTAGACAAAGCCGAAATCCTCAACTTTCCTCCATCTCACACACCTTCCTTACCAGACCTATCTATCGCAATAAATGACATCACACTTTGCCCTGTACCTGAAGTCCACTGTCTCGGAGTAACCCTTGACTCTGCCTTGTCCTTGAAACCGCACATCCAAGCCCTTGCCACCTCCTGCCGCCTTCAACTCAAAAATATTTCCAAAGTCTGTCCCTTCCTCAACCCCCAATCTGCTAAACTACTTATGCATGCCCTCATCATCTCCCGCCTCGACTACTGCAACCTCCCTCTCTGTGGCCTTCCTGCTAACACTCTTGCACCACTTCAATCTGTCTTTAACACTGCTGCCCGACTAATCCACCTCTCTCCTCGCTTTTCCTCCACTTCTCCCCTATGCAAATCCCTCCACTGGCTCCCAATTCACCAGCATATCCAATTCAAACTACTATCATTGACTTACAAAGCCGTCCACAATCTGTCCCCCTCATATATCTCTGAACTAATCTCCCGATGTCATCCAACTCGTAATCTTCGATCCTCCCAAGACTTCCTTCTTTCCTCCACACTTGTACGTTCCTCATCTAACCGCCTGCAAGACTTCACCCAAGCAACCCCATTCTCTGGAACTCTGCACCAGTCACGTCCGACTGTACCCTACACTCGGAACCATCAAGCGGAACCTGAAAACCCATCTCTTCAGAACAGCCTACAACCTGCAATGACCACAGTGCCACCTCACCATCACTGGACCCAGTGCTCCGCTATCATCGGACCTGGCACTCAAGCACCACTAGAACCGGCGTTGCCAGGATGACGCGGCGGATGACGTTGTTCCTCTGCCTCGTCACTTCCGGTGCGCAGCTGGCTTGGCGGCGACTTGCCACGATTCAACATGCCGTATGTGCGCCGGTTAATTACCAGACTACGGACACCTGTTCAATTGCCATACAAGGGGCACTTTTTATGATTAAAGACACACCTCGTGCCAAAGCTGCTCTGCAGTGACACACGTGTAGAGGCAGGGGGTTCTTGTGCACCTAGGGTTCTAACATCATCATGTCCCAAGGTAAATTAGTAGGATTTTCTGCTTAATGAATGTTACATTGACTGATGTTTGTCTTGCAGTTTACCTTAACTGTGAGATTTGTTACTTATACCCCAGTATGGGGATATTTAGCAAATAGATTGTGGTTAGGTGTAGCTCCCCCTTGACAGTGGTTATGTGGTTATACCATGGTCTTGTATACTCCTTCACCAGGGTAAAATTGTATATTGACATATGTTGTGATTAGAGATGAGCCACCACCCTAGTGTTCGAATTCAATTTGATTCATCGATTTGGAGGTGTGTTTGTCGAATGTTCGTCGAACACCATTGAAAACAATGGCAGGCAAACACAATCACATAAACACATAGAAAACACCTTCCAAGGTGTCCAAAAGGGGACAAACTACTCAGAAGACACTACAAACACATGGAAAAGTGACAAGTACATATAAAAATGCGAAAAGAAAAGAGCTGGACGAGTAAAGGGAGGAGGAGACACAGATATAGGCACGTCATGCCCTTCTAAAATCATGTAAAACACAGAAAGGGGACTCCAACAAGAGTCTCCATTTTTTTCCAAAAATTGGGGCACAGACACCAGTGGCAGCAATTGCCTCAGAGTTACAAGCTTAAAATGATTGGTGAGGTGACTTTCATGCAGCACATTCAAAAATCCACAAGCCTTTAGTCTCCCCATGTTATCTGTAAGATGTGTCACCAAAATCTAAGTAGAGGCCGAAAAATCAATAGTTTGAGTACTTCATGCATGAACTGTCACATGGATATGAAGCACAAGTCGCAGTGGGAAGCTCACGGTGCTACAATGCGGGCTAGCAGGCCGGGCCAACCACTGTCTGCCCCATCAAGTGCATCCGTGGCCTCTTCATCCTCTGTGACTGTGGGGACAGCAGTCACCCATGCTTTTGGACGCAGACCTTCCACCTCTTTACCCGCAACAGCCAGTGTGATTGGCAGGTTGTCAGTTCTTTTGGAAGTGGAAACACCTGCTAGTGTTGAGCACTGTCAGACATCGAGAGCACCACCTTTGGATGAAGGCAACATAATATCTCAGCCTGCACCTCCCTCACTGACCAGCAGTTTCTTGGGACACTCTACTCAACCCTGTCTCAGCACAGCAGCCAGCTCTTGGTCCCTCAGATGTGGACAAGTAAAAGACCATTTCCTCCTAGCCATGAGGAAGCTAAGAGGTTGAATTTCACCATCTGCAAGCTGTTGTCTACAAAAATGCTGCATTTCCGCCTGGTGGACTCAGAGGATTTTCGAGACCTTATGCCCGTCGCAGTGCCCCAGTACCAGATGCCCATTCGCCACTATTTCTCAAAGAAAGCTGTGCCTGCGCTACACCAGCATGTCACACACAACATCAACACTTCCTTGAGAAACTCTGTGTGTGACGGGGTGCATTTCGCCACAGACACTTGGAAGAGTAAGCATGGACACGAGTGTTACATGTCGCTGACTGGGCACTGGGTAACTATGGTGACAGCAGGAGACGGGGCTGCTGTCCAAATCTTGCCGTCCCCACGAGTTGTGCGCCAATCCTCTGTAAGTAGACGTTCCTCCTTACTATGCTGGCAGCAGGGCTCAACGGTATCAGGCTGTGTTTACGTTGAAATGTCTGGGAAATGTGAGTCACACAACTGAGGAGTTGTGGTCTGCTCTGGAGACCGAGTTTCATCAATCCATGTCTCCACTGAACCTGCAGCCAGGGAAGGCCATGTGCGACAATGCTGCAATGCTGAGTGCGGCCCTTCGTCGGGGCAATGTGACAAACGTTCCTTGTATGGCTCACGTCTTGAACCTGGTTGTCCAGCAATTTTTAGCCCACTATGCCAGCTTAGATGGACTCCTGCAAAGGGCACGGTCACTATGTGCTCAAATCCGCCAGTTCACCGGCTGAAATGCGATGTGCTGACACGATGGAATTCAACTCTGCACATGTTGCAGCAACGTGTGGCAGCACCGATGAGCCCTGGTGCAACACTTTTTGATGTATAACCTGGGCCAACGAGATCCAGAGGTGGGGCAAATCACGCTGCTGGAGTGGTCTCCGATGAAGGACCTATGCACCCTTCTGCGCACACTTCTGCACAGTTTTGAAATGGCGACAAAGATGTTTAGGGCTGACGATGCCATTATCAGCATGACTATTTTGGTCATTTACATGCTGGAGCACACTTTAAACAGTATTCGGAGTCAGGTGGTGGGACAAGAGGAGGGGGAGGAAGTACAGGAGGAGTCGTATGCGGCAGGGATAACAGGATCTCCAAGGTCCAGACAGTCGGCAGCACCAAGGCGGCAGGCATGGGATGGTGGGGGAGAGGGATTAACGAGGTCGCATGGTAGCAGCCAAATTGTTGAGGAAGGTGCAGGAGCTGAGGAACAAATGGAGGACGAACTGGCGATGGGCATGGAATATTCATCAGGTGAGGGAGACCTTGATCACATTTCTATTGTGTGAGGTTGGGGGAGAGGGCAGAGGAAGGAAGCATGATTCTTACCTCGCCGCCACCAACACAACAAGGACTTGGGCCTCCTGGATGCGCAAGACACATGAGTGCCTTCTTGCTGCAATACCTGCAACATGACCCTCGGATTGTCAGAATTTGAAGTAATGCCGACTACTGGTTTGCCACACTCTTAGATCCCCGGTACAAGAGTAAATTTGGTGAAATAATTCCTGCCATAGAAAGGGATTCACGCATGCAGGAGTATTAGCTAAAGCTGATACATAATCTTAGATCTGCTTTTCCACAAAACACCAGTGGTGCACATAGTGAATCTCACAGTTCTAACTTGCCAACCGTGGGACTGTCGAGTCATCACTCAAACTGTACCAGTAACACCGTATCTGGTGGTAGCAGCAATTTTGTGGAATTGTTTCCCCAATATTTTAGACCATCCTTTGCAAGGCCAGAGGAGACAAGAAGTCTGACACATAGTCAACACCTAGAGAGGATGGTACAGGAGTATCTCCAAGTGAACATCGATGACATGACTGTGGAACTGGACCCTTGCTCATTTTGGGCTTCCAATCTGGAAAAATGGCCTGAGCTCTCCACTCCTGCCTTGGAGATCATGTCGTACCCCGCAGCCAGCGTTTCTCTTGAACGTGTCTTCAGCGCTGCTGGTGGTGTGCTGACAGATAAGCGCATGCAGCTGTGTCCAGGGACAATGTAGACAGACTAACGTTCATCAAGATGAACAAGTCATGCATCTGCAAGGACCTTTCTACCCCTGTGTCATCCTGAGTTTGGGTCATCCTTTACGATCTCAAAAAAAGCCCAGGCTAGGCAAGGCTTAGAGCCCATGCGACCTGAAGAAGAGCCACCACGACTTCTGCTCAGAGGCAGAGTTGTGGTTGAGGATGCAGTTGTTGACGTGCTTCTAGTACTCCGTCTATGTCCAGGAAGGTGCAACTTAACCTCGTCTTCACTAGCATCCTCCTCCACCTCTTCTGCTGACTCTCATTGACTGGCTGACTATGGGTTGATAGTAAGTCGGATCTCCAACCTCCTCATCAGCCTGTGTGCTCACACCCGTCGTCCTCAGAGTCAACCTCTTCCTGCCCTGACTGAAAAGTCAAGTAGTCATTCCAATCAGGTATCTGTCTCATCATCATCTTGCTCATTGTCTCCACCATCAGAACTTACAGTTTGGGAATTATTCTTGCTCAGAACCTTCTTCATCTGGGCCTGGATCCGACTCACAAAGCTTCTGGGCATCAGTGCAGATCATTTCCTCATCTGGACTCACAGAAGCTTTGGAGCAGACCTCTGATTCCCAGGCTATAGTATGAGTGAACATCTCTGCATACTCAACCATCTGTCTTACCCCATACTCAGATGGGTGGCTGGAGACTTGGGAGCTGTGAGGAAACAAGTGCGATTGGGGTGACACCTTTGAGGACTGATGTATTTGTGATGTTGAAGTTGAGGTGGAGGAGAGCCCACTTGATGGAGCGCTTGTTATCTATTCAAGCGCCTGCTCTTTTTGTGCCTCATCTACAATTGGTAGCGATCGTCGTGTGACTCGTGTCTGTAAGAAAGGGATCATATCAGATTGTCGACGAAAAGAAGTAGTCATCTTAGTTTGGCTGGAAGATGGTCTTTCTTCAGCAGATGTTACTGTTGCTTTACCACCTACCCCACGGACACAAACTTTTTTGCCCTTTCCACCACGCTGATTCCCCTTTCCACCAGCAGCAGGCTTTTCAGCAGGCCACTCATTTTGTATGTGACTAAATTAGCAACTCTGCAGTTGTTGGGGAAAAAAAATTAGGGTGGAAATTGAGCAGAGCTGAGTGGCCAAACAGTGGTACTAGGCCCAAACTATTACCTGGGCTAGGTACAGTTAAAAATTAGTCTAAACTAGACAGGCGGAGTAGCGTGTTTCACAAGTGGGCTACACCACTGTCTAACTGACAATGCTACTAGCCCCCAAAAATTGCCTGGACTAGCTGCAGTAAAAAATTGGCTACAGGATAGACAGGCAGTGTAGCTTACTTTACAGTTGGGCTACACTGCTGAATACCAGACACTGCTACTAGCCCAAAAAATTGTCTGGACTAGCTGCAGTAAAAAAATTGGCTACTGAAGACAGGTGGTGTAGCTTTCTTCACAGCAGTGCTACACTACCTGCCCTAAAGGATTGAATGAGCTAGATTTGGCCAGATGTTGTGAAAACACTTGCACAGCACTGACACACATCTGCCTGGCAAAAACTAATGGGAACTGCTCTAACCTAGCCCTCAAAAGGGCTGAAATTACAACTAGTCCCTACTTCTATGTAGCCCTGAAAAGGGCTGATATTTACAACTAATCCCTACTCCGTACTTGTCTGATGTAGCCCTCAAAAGGGCTGAGATTCTAACTAGTCCCTACTCCCTAAACCTATCTGTCTATCTAACTTGATATTCACTCACTATCTAACTAACTCTTTATAGCGCCCACAGCAGCAGTAGCGGTGCCTGACTGACACACAACTGCAGCACTGAGGTAATGGTGGCGATGGGGAAAATGGCTGGGTCTTATAGGGCAAGGACATGTGACATTCACAGCCAATGACACATGCCCTTGCTTGTGTGCAAAAAATGGAGATCAGCATTACTTCAGCAGCAATGATCTAACCCTGCCCCCCGCACACTATACACTGAAACTGGATATTAACATTCATTAACAGTATTTCTGTGAAGAGCCAGTTACGCTTTTGGTGAATGAAACGTTATTAAACATAACCTCGAAATGCCGAATTTGAGGCTAATTGTTTGCATTCGTCGAATGACTCAAACATCGCCCAAAACAGCTTGAATTTGAGATTGGCGAACATTTCGAATCGAACACCGCTCATCTCTAGTTGTGATGTTTTGTATTTCACTTTTCAATAAATTATTGAGCATTGGATTGTTTTGGAGTTTCATCTTATATTATTAGGGGGATCTGGCTTCAGGTTTCTTTAGGTTATATATTCTGTGTCCAAGCTTTGTGGATCTTTTTGGATCAGATTGTAGATTATACTTCCTGATCCCTGTCCACCCACCACCTTTCTTGCCCCGCCATCCCATGGGTTGCCTGAGCCATCCCACTACCTGGGTTCACCCACTTTCCCTGGGATCGAGTGTGTTTGTGGGTGACTGGACTTACCAAACTTGGCTGCCGCAGACAGGAATACGGCCCCGGGTTTGGGTGCAGTAACCCCTTATTGGCAACCAGACTGCTGGGGTGCCACATGTACCTGAGTCATTAAGATTGGCACTGTGCATGCCAGTCTTAAAGAGGACCTGTCACCCACCTGGTTCTTTCCAAAGTAAAAGCACCACTGAATGCAGTGTGTATGCTGAATTCAGTGAAGAGGTCTCCCTTGTCTCTAACCCCTTTGTAACCTGTAAAGAACACTTTTGAAAGTTTTAAGATGATAAGTCTGGAGGGACTTCCTAATTTCTCATTCGTTGCTGTTCACAGAGTCCTCCTGCCCGAGGCAGGGGGTGGGAGGACTCTGTGAACAGCGAGGAATAAGAAATTAGGAAGACCCTTCGGACTTCTTATCTTAAAACTTTCTAAAGTGTTTTTTACAGGTTACAAGGGGGGTAGAGACCAGGGAAACCCCTTCCCTGAATGCAGCATACACTCTGCATTTAGTGGTGCTTTCACTTTGGAAAGCAGCAGGGGGGTGAAAGGTCCTCTTTAATGATGGCAGTGCTGGTGTAAGGTGCATCAAATACATTAAGAGACACACACCATTTAAGGAATTAGAAACATTTTACACCTGGCACCTCTGTATGCCTTCTCCAGAAATGTTACTCATGTCAGGCACTGGAGTAACATTTTTGACGAAAGGTGCACCATAACTTTTCATGAGTTTGTCAGGTGGGCTTTGCTACCCCCAGTGCAATTCCTTTTCCACCAACTGTCTAATACTGCAAATCCCCCTGAAATCTTCTCCACCTGCCCATCTGCAACATGCCCACCTTCCGGGAATGGAATGCAAGCCCATTTTTGAGGTAGGTAAAGCACTTCTAAAATTGTAAATAAATTTTAATGGTGGCTGGTGCTACCCCACACAACATTTTGAGTTGGGCACTTCACTGCCAGTGCTTAACTGCAATATGGTCCTGCCTAGGTGTAATTTAGACACATAGCCCCAATACACCCTCTACTATAAGTAATGTTTTTATCTTGTCTTGATTTTTGCTCCAGCGGCTTTTTTACCAGACACATCAAAATGAGTGCACAATGTTTGATACATTTACACAAAGTCAAAGATCGTCTTTTCTTTGGCTTTTTTTTGTACACTTTTAAAGTAATACAATAAGTACTTGATAATTTCAATAAGCATAAAAATGTATGAAAGATTTTGTCATAAACTAAGGTAGTAAAATACAATTACACAAAAATGTACTAAGTTTTCAAAAAGCTACAAGTAATTAATTAGGTTAAGACATCTGGATAACCCAAGCTACACCCCTAAACTGACAAAACCAGGTCAGGTTTGTGGACACTGGGGTCAGTGGATGCTCTCATCCGCTGGCCCATACGCCTTTAGAAAGAACATGGACCAGGGCTCATCCCAACTGAATGCCCGAGCTGCTTACCCGTGAGCGGAACACTACTCATAATAATAATAATTATATTATTAATATTTATTGATTTATATAGCGCTATTAATTCCATAGCACTTTACATACATTTGCACAACAAAGGGTGAGGGAACCACAATATTAAGACTTTATTGGATTCCCAAACAGTTAACAGCATATAACACATAACCAGCAAAACACAAAATGTAACAGGCAACAGTTTTTCACCCTTCTGCTGGCTCACCAGGGATTAGAATATTCATGCCTCAGAGCTTCCAGGGCTTCTTACTCCAAACCAGCAGCACCCCGCTTTTGGCAGGCACCCACCGAGAAAGGAATAATACCAGATTTAGGAAGCTGAGTTAGCACAGCAAATCTGTAACCAGGTGACTGGATTGTCCCAACCTGTGTTGCTTCCTTATGTAGTCTTTGATATCCCAGCCGAATCCTAACATTCGATGCTGAAGTCCATGTGGTAATATAATCCAGGTTCTGATCCCCTTGGTTGGCACTGATGTCCGTAGACCTGGGGTTATGGCCTGCTAATCGGATCCGTACATCCTAGATTAGCAGTATATATCAAGTCTCGTGCACCTCTAGCCGGGACCGAAATACCTAGACTGAGGCCACAAAACAAAATCACACTGGTTAGTGATCAGGTCTGCTTATATCCGCCCTGACCAGTGAATTCAAACATTGGGAACTTCACGATTGGTTTACTAAGATTGTACTCTCATTGGCTAGATTTCAAGCCGCATACATAATATCTCTAGTAGTATTGCATTGCTGGCAGGGAGACTCAAAGACATAATTTACATAGAATCTAGCAGTAAACATAGTAATACAATGGACGGTTAGCATAATTAAGTTATCTGAGATAATTACATTACTAACATTAAACACTAGCCGCCATCTACAAGTCTTGTAGGAACAATTAGTGGCTTATCACAAGGTAGCAAACAAAATACAAATATTGTCTGGCTACATAAGAAACCATCCTATGTTATACATTAAAAGAATCCATGTCATCACGAAGTTAACTTTAAAAAAGGCCCAAATTATATAATAAGGTGCAAATAAGTCATTATTAGAACTATTTTTACTTCGGAAGAAAGTTGCAACAACAATGATGACTCAAACCCTTAAGGCCGCTTTACACGTCGCAATATCGTTCCGATATTGCATACGATTTAACGGGAGCGCGCACGCTTTTGGCACTTGTCCAAGATCGCATAGGAGATGTTACACAGCTAGATATTGCCAGGCAACGCAACTACGATGTCGTACTCCTGTCTTGCACACTGTGTCTGAGCAACTCAGGGAACGACCAATTAACATTGGAGTGAACAGGGGAAGTTGCACTCCAAATCGTAGTTGCGCTGTCACACAGCACGATCCTGCCAGATCGTCAAGCCAATATTGCACGGTTGAAGAGCCTGCACAATTCACAAACGATATCGAATTTGCATCGTTTTTGAGTTGCGTTGCCCATTTACACGACACAACGCACAAACGATATCAACTACAACGCCCGTACCACGTGACTTTTTATCATAGTTGCGTTGCAATATCGTGTTGTGTAAAGCGGCCTTGTCCATCATCTAGCACTAGTGTCAGTTTAGTTATTATAGAAAACACGAGCACATGTAGTTTCCTCTTTTTGTCAGAGATATTCTAATGTTTTATACAAGTGTACTGCAGAATATTAATTTGAAAGAATGTGTATGTATATATACTGTATATATGTGTGTGTGTCTGTGTGTGTGAAAGAAATAATTTCTACATCATTGAATTTTTTAATAATGTTTGTTTTCAAATGAAAAGTTTATTAACCTTCTGATTAACTGATTCCCATCCATATTCAGACATGTCTCCAAGCATTTCCTTCCTAAAAACCAGGGCTAACTCCAAAATTTGCTTTGTGTTGACCTCTAAAATCTCAAACATATGCAGTTGTAATGGAAACTCTCTTCTTGCATGTAAATTATGTCCTACTTCATGATGACACCAATTGCCTGGGTGGAAAATAAAACTAATTTTCAGACATGATAAATTATATGAAGCTGCTGCCCAAGTTGAGCACTGTAAATGAAAGTTATGTGATCAGGTCATGCTTATCATAGGAGTTAAGCTTACCTCTTTTTAAGTACCTACATAATTGCCTTGGGACCGGAAGTATTGACATGTCACATTTTATTCGCCACCTGATTGGTCCACGTGACTAGCACCTGATCGGTCCACATGAAACAGAAAAAAAATGGCTGCCATATTGGCACACCCAAGTGATGTTCCAATATGCCGGCCCCATGCTGATGCTCATCCTCTATAAAGCAGAGCTGAAGGACCTGTGATGATTTCACTGCCATGGGACCAGTACACAAGGGGGCGGAGCTCAGCAGTCATGTTACTGACAGTGAAGGACCTGTGGAGGACCTATGTCATGTGACACAAAGGGGTGTAGCTAATAGACCACATGGCGACAAAGCACAGGCAGCCAAATAGAAAGAACAAATGAGGGGCACAGAGTCCGCACAGGGGGACCCCAGAGACCACACAGGGGGCCACATAGAGTGCACAGGGGGGGTCATATACCACACAGGGGGGCACAAAGAGTGCACAGGGGGCACCACAGAGAGCACACAGGGGGGCAACAGAGCACACAAAGGGGGCACAGAGAGTGCACAGAGGGGGTCACAGCATACTGAGTGCACCACAGAGAGCCCAGGGGGGCCACAGAGAATGCACATAGAGTGCACAGAGGGGGTTACAGAGTGTACAAAGTGCACCACAGAGAGCACACAGGGGGCACAGAGAAATCAGAGGGGCCACAGAGGGCACCACAGAGGGGACACAGAGAGCAGACACGTGAGCCACAGAGAGTAGACAGGAGGGGCACAGAGACTGCACAAGTAAGCAAAAAGACAACCCATTTCTAATTTTTTATACAAATGTTAGGTCATCCAGGAATCCAGTACACTGTCATGTACTTTGGGTTTTATCAATTTAAGAAAACATATCCATTGAAACCATCAGCCCACCAACAAGTCTGTGGTCCTATGATTAATTCAACTTCTTTTTATCATGATATGATTTATACATGTCTAACTCTCCAAATACAAAAATATGTAACTTTATGCAATTCGTATGTATCATGTGCAAGAGTTGTTTAAAGGCATTCTCTAGAAGGGTACATTCCTATGGGATGAATGCACTGTTCACATGAGGTGAATATGCAGAAAATGTATTGCAAATTATCTAATATATAAAACCTGAAGGCTCACTTCCGTTACTTTGGCCAGGACTTCCGTCACTTTGTCATGGCCAAAGTGACGTCACCACAGTGCTACACCCATCCAGGGTGGACCAAGATGGCGGCCCTAAGTGGAGTGGGACTCAGGCAGCCCTGCCACGCTTACGGCCGCCCCTACACTGCGCAAAACACACACACATCATGGGCGTCTCCCGCTCGCCACACACCACTTCGGTCGTCTCCCGGTGGCCTTGCGCTCACTCCGCCCGGTTTCACAGGTGCAGGCTCCTCCCCCTAACTTCCGGCGCCCAGGGCTGCTGATGCCTCTCACCGGATTGGCGGCCGCACGGACCGGCCTCCGCTCCTGGACTGGGCCGGGCCTCCGGGGCTCAGCCCTGTGCCGGACGCCGAGCAGGAGGCCAAGTGGCCCTGGGGATACTGAGCCAGCTGGTGTGCCGCCTGGAGGGAGAGAGGTGTGCAGCCTGGAGGAGTTGAGGTGTGCCGAGCGGTGATGTCGCCGCTCCAGCCTCCTCTCTCCTCACCCCTCCAGCCTCCTCTCTCCTCACCCCTCCAGTGCCACCTCTCCTCACCCCTCCAGCGCCACCTCTCCTCACCCCTCCAGCGCCACCTCTCCTCACCCCTCCAGCCTCCTCTCCTCACCCTCCAGCGCCACCACTCCTCACCCCTCCAGCGCCACCTCCCCTCACCCCTCCATCCCCACCTCTCCTCACCCTTCCAGCGCCACCTCCCCTCACCCCTCCATCCCCACCTCTCCTCACCCCTCCAGCACCACCTCTCCTCACCCTTCCACCCGCACCTCTCCTCACCCTTCCATCCGCACCTCTCCTCACCCATCCAGCGCCACCTCTCCTCACCCCTCCAGCACCACCTCTCCTCACCCCTCCAGCGCCACCTTTCCTCACCCCTCCAGCGCCACCTTTCCTCACCCCTCCAGCGCCACCTCTCCTCACCCCTCCAGCGCCACCTCTCCTCACCCCTCCAGCTGGACCTCACCTCACCCCTCCAGCGCCACCTCTCCTCACCCCTCCAGCGCCACCTCTCCTCACCCCTCCAGCGCCACCTCTCCTCACCCCTCCAGCCGGACCTCTCCTCACCCCTCCAGTCGGACCTCTCCTCACCCCTCCAGTCGGACCTCTCCTCACCCCTCCAGTCGGACCTCTCCTCACCCCTCCAGTCGGACCTCTCCTCACCCTCCAGTCGGACCTCTCCTCACCCCTCCAGTCGGACCTCTCCTCACCCCTCCAGCGCCACCTCTCCTCACCCCTCCAGCGCCACCTCTCCTCACCCCTCCAGCGCCACCTCTCATTACCCCTCCAGCGCCACCTCTCCTCACCCCTCCAGCGCCACCTCTCCTCACCCCTCCAGCCGGACCTCTCCTCACCCTCCAGCCGGACCTCTCCTCACCCCTCCAGCCTCCCGCCACATCATACTCTGCTATCCACAGAGCCGCCTCTATACTCTGCTACACACACAGTCGCCTGTATACTCTGCTACCCACACAGTCGCCTGTATACTCTGCTACCCACACAGTCGCCTGTATACTCTGCTACCCACAGAGCCGCCTGTATACTCTGCTACCCACAGAGCCGCCTGTATACTCTGCTACCCACAGAGCCGCCTGTAACTCTGCTACCCACAGAGCCGTCTGTATACTCTGCTACCCACAGAGCCGTCTGTATACTCTGCTACCCACAGAGCCGCCTGTATACTCTGCTACCCACAGAGCCGCCTCTATACTCTGCTACCCACAGAGCCGCCTGTATACTCTGCTACCCACAGAGCCGCCTGTATACTCTGCTACCCACAGAGCCGCCTGTATAATCTGCTACCCACAGAGCCTTCTGTATAATCTGCTACCCACAGACCCGCCTGTTTACTCTGCTAACCACAGAGCCGCCTCTATACTCTGCTACCCACAGAGCCACCTGTATACTCTGCTACCCACAGAGCCGCCTGTGTGCTCTGCTACCCACAGAGCCACCTCTATACTCTGCTACCCACAGAGCCGCCTGTATAATCTGCTACCACAGAGCCGCCTGTATAATCTGCTACTCACAGAGCCACTTCTATACTCTGCTACCCACAGAGCCGCCTGTATACTCTGCTACCCACAGACCCGCTTGTATACTCTGCTACCCACAGAGCCGCCTGTATAAACACAATTGATTTCACCGCGCTCCCGATGCTATTGCATCGGGCCCCTGACCACTTTACTCTACCCCTGACCACTGCACTCTGCCCCTGACCACTGCACTCTGCCCCTGACCACTGCACTCTGCCCCTGACCACTGCACTCTGCCCCTGACCACTGCACTGTGCCCTGAGGCAGACTACGAGCCACTGAGTCTCCATATACTCTGCTAACCACTGAACCGCTGTATAGTCTGCTAACCAAGGAGCCCCCGTATACCCTGCTAACCATAGGCTAGAATACCTGATTCTTTAGAATCGGGCCGCCATCTAGTAACAGAATATATTTTTATACTGTTTTAGCCAATAGAAAAATATTAAAATCTGAGAGTCCTCAGTGGTTGATACCTTTTAATGGGTAACTGAAAAGATGGTAAATAATAGCAAGCTTTCCAAACTGATGAGCCTGATGAAGACACCCAATTGTAGTAGCAGCATTATAAATTAGATATCACAAAATCTCATTCACACTCTGATGAGGAAATCTGCAGCATAAATTGACCAATGCTAATATGTAACATCCAGAACAATTATATTTACATTGTTGTTATTTTTTTTTTTGTAAATGCCCTCTAAGTAATCTTTAAAGAAAATAATATCTTTGGGGTAAAATAATTCATACTGTGCACAGGTGGTCTTACCACATGGAGCAGCACCTGTAGTACCATATTGCAGGTTATCACCTTGAGAGTGATCATTGTAGAGAAGTGTGATGTGAAGAAAAGTGACATTTACGTAGACAATTTTCTTCTTAGTGAATGCATTCTAAGTAAGCAATAAGGCTAATAATACCTGTAGTGTAGAGTTTTGCATGCTGTGGGCACAGGTGGTCCTACCACATTGAGGGGCGCGTGCAGAGCCTTCTTGCAGGTCGCCACCTTTAGTTTTAGAGCAATGATGAACATTGACATTTCCTTTTTTAATTCACTTTTTTTTTTCTTTAAAGAATGTGAATGTGTGATATAGTGCCTACTGTGCCCGAGTATATTAGAGGTAAAAGCACAATATAATGTTCACTATTGCTACAATGACTTATTCTATTTTTCAATATGAAAAATTACTTAATTATTTTTATTACTTTTGTTGGTTTATAACTACATCTAAATACAAAAATGAAAGTCTGTCCAGTCTTAAAGAGTTTATTTGCATTTGTAGCCCTAATGATTTTTGCGTCAAGAAATGCTGTGGTCAGATATTGGCTGTAAGTCAACAGAAAATGATTACATTTACATTTATATTGTGTTTCTTTACTTTAAACTTTTTGGATTGTTCCCCTGACTTTTTTTCTATATAATGCCTTTTCTGTATATGGCATTTTTTTTCAAGCTTTACTCATAGAACAGTAAAAAAGCATGAAAACACCACTCAAAGAAATTAACAAAAGGCCTTTTTTTACAAGATCTCCAAAAAATATTGCAACAAAGTGATCTTTGAGGAAAATGTTTTTACATGAGCATACGAGTCCCTGATTACCCCCCAACCAAAAAGAGTGATTGACAAATTTGTCCTCTGCAGAGAGGACTAAATGTAGCTTTATATCCTGCACTGGGGTCACCGTGTATGGAGAGGGCTAAGTGCATCTGTACATACTGAACTGGGGTACATTGTGTGGAGATGGCTAAGTGTAACTGTATATCCTGCACTGAGGTCATTGTGTGGAGAGGACTAGGCTTAACTGTACATCCTAAACTGGGGCACATTGTGTGGAAAGGGCTAAGTGTAACTGTACATCCTAAACTGGGGCACATTGTGTGGAAAGGGCTAAGTGTAACTGTACATCCTAAACTGGGGCACATTGTGTGGAGAGGGCTAAGTGTAACTGTACATCCTGAACTGGGGCACATTGTGTGGAAAGGGCTAAGTGTGACTGTACATCCTGAACTGGGGCACATTGTGTGGAGAGGACTAAGTGTAACTGTACATCCTAAACTGGGGCACATTGTGTGGAGAGGGCTAAGTGTAACTGTACATCCTGAACTGGGGCACATTGTGTGGAGAGGACTAAGTGTAACTGTACATCCTGAACTGGGGCACATTGTGTGGAAAGGGCTAAGTGTAACTGTACATCCTGAACTGGGGCACATTGTGTGGAGAGGACTAAGTGTAACTGTACATCCTGAACTGGGGCACATTGTGTGGAGAGGTCTAAGTGTAACTGTACATCCTAAACTGGGGCACATTGTGTGGAGAGGGCTAAGTGTAACTGTACATCCTGAACTGGGGCACATTGTGTGGAGAGGGCTAAGTGTAACTGTACTTCCTGAACTGGGGTCACAGTGTGTGGAGATGGCTAAGTGTAACGGTACATCCTGAACTGGGGCACATTGTGTGGAGAGGACTAAGTGTAACTGTACATCCTAAACTGGGGCACATTGTGTGGAGAGGGCTAAGTGTAACTGTACATCCTGAACTGGGGTCACTGTGTGGAGAGGACTAAGTGTAACTGTACTTCCAGCACTGGGGTCACTGTGTGGAGAGGACTAAGTGTAACTGTACATCCTAAACTGGGGCACATTGTGTGGAGAGGACTAAGTGTAACTGTACATCCTGAACTGGGGTCACTGTGTGGAGAGGACTAAGTGTAACTGTACATCCTAAACTGGGGCACATTGTGTGGAGAGGGCTAAGTATAACTGTATAGCCTGCACTGGGGTCACTGTGTCGAGAGGACTAAGTGTAATTGTACTTCCTGTACTTAGGTCACAGTGTGTGGAAAGGGCTAAGTGTAACTGTACATCCTGAACTGGGGCACATTTTGTGGAGAGGCCTAAGTGTAACTGTACATCCTGAACTGGGGCACATTGTGTGGAGATGGCTAAGTGTAACTGTACTTCCTGAACTGGGGCACATTGTGTGGAAAGGGCTAAGTGTAACTGTACATCCTGAACTGGGGTCACTGTGTGGAGAGGACTAAGTGTAACTGTACTTCCTGAACTGGGGTCACAGTGTGTGGAGAGGGCTAAGTGTAACTGTACTTCCTGAACTGGGGTCACAGTGTGTGGAGAGGGCTAAGTGTATCTGTACATCCTGAACTGGGGTCACAGTGTGTGGAGAGGGCTAAGTATAACTGTATATCCTGCACTGGGGTCACTGTGTGGAGAGGACTAAGTGTAATTGTACTTCCTGTACTTGGGTCACAGTGTGTGGAAAGGGCTAAGTGTAACTGTACATTCTGAACTGGGGCACATTGTGTGGAGAGGGCTAAGTGTAACTGTACTTCCTGCACTGGGGTCACTGTGTGGAGAGGACTAAGTGTAATTGTACTTCCTGTACTTGGGTCACAGTGTGTGGAAAGGGCTAAGTGTAACTGTACATTCTGAACTGGGGCACATTGTGTGGAGAGGGCTAAGTGTAACTGTACTTCCTGCACTGGGGTCACTGTGTGGAGAGGACTAAGTGTAACTGTACATCCTAAACTGAGGTCACAGTGTGTGGACAGGGCTAAGTGTAACTGTACATCCTGAACTGGGGTCACAGTGTGTGGAAAGGGCTAAGTGTAACTGTACATCCTGAACTGGGACACATTGTGTGGAGAGGACTAAGTGTAACTGTACATCCTAAACTGGGGCACATTGTGTGGAGAGGGCTAAGTGTAAGTGTACATCCTGAACTGGGGCACATTGTGTGGAGATGGCTAAGTGTAACTGTACTTCCTGAACTGGGGCACATTGTGTGGAAAGGGCTAAGTGTAACTGTACATCCTGAACTGGGGTCACTGTGTGGAGAGGACTAAGTGTAACTGTACCTCCTAAACTGGGGCACATTGTGTGGAGAGGGCTAAGTATAACTGTATAGCCTGCACTGGGGTCACTGTGTCGAGAGGACTAAGTGTAATTGTACTTCCTGTACTAGGGTCACAGTGTGTTGAAAGGGCTAAGTGTAA
The DNA here is from genome assembly GCA_033576535.1 of Allobates femoralis. Taxonomy (NCBI): domain Eukaryota; kingdom Metazoa; phylum Chordata; class Amphibia; order Anura; family Aromobatidae; genus Allobates; species Allobates femoralis. The sequence continues at coordinate 622,407,991 of JARQOC010000002.1, forward strand.
CTGTACATCCTGAATTGGGGCACATTGTGTGGAGATGGCTAAGTGTAACTGTACATCCTGCACTGGGGTCACTGTGTGGAGAGGACTAAGTGTAGCTGTACATCCTAAAACTGGGGTCACAGTACCGTCTTGATACTTCTGTGAGTATCAGCCACAGACTGAGCATCATAGGAAATATACACTTACAAAGTGTAAATGTCATTTTGTTGAAAGAAACAAACCAACCACAATACTGCACTTGTTGTAAATGGGTCACAAAGCAGCTAAGATCATGCTTTATTTTTTGTGCCATATGACTTATTTTCTCACATTTTTCTGTGCTCTTTTAAAAACTGCATTTTATGGCTGTGTGGGCATGGCCAGCATCTCTGAGTGTCTTCCACTCAATGAAGCTTAATGAGCGGGGGCATGTGACCATAGGCGGCCTCTGGAGCCCCCAGCCAGTCTCTTCCAGCCCCTGGACACTGCTCTCCTACAGCACAGAAACTGTAGATTTGGATATTATAAAACGCACCCCCCCAAAAAAATTTGGAGGAACAAAAGTGCGTTTTATAATCTGAAAAATACTGTACATTTAAACCCATGAAATGAGGAGGATTTGTAAAATGTATGCAATTTGAAAACATTTCACAGGATACATTTGTTCAAACCCTTTAATTAAACTTTGAAGTCTCCACTTCAATTGCATCTCGGTGGTTTCATTTTAAATAAAAAAAAATAGTGGCATGGAAAGCCCAAATCATGCCAATCATGAAGATTAGGTCCCTCTCCAAAAATTTCTGGACCTAACTGTATATTATGTTTTGTGATGTAGAGATACATGTTTATATTATAATATTATGCACATTCACTATGTAATAGTAATCGTTGACATTGTGTAGTGGTATTATTGTGGGCGTGTATAATAGTCATTTTGGTCTTTGTATAAGGTCATACAATAATTATATTATATGATCATATACACTATATATATATATATATCTATAAAACATATCCGCTGTACATAATTAATAATTAGCAGTGGTTGGATTGGAGGTCTTGTCATATGGAGAGCATCTACTTTGGGGCTTGGGCCTGATCTTTTAACACCCTATCAATGCCCCTGCCTCTGGCTTTGTAGTGTGAATACACCATTATACTGAAATCTTCACTGGCAGCTAGTGATAGGCGAGTAGCGAAATATTCTCGCTCGCTATACTCGTAATGAGTAGTGATGAGCGAGTATCAAAATGCTCGGGTGCTCGATGCTCGGGCCGAGCATCCCAAGATACTCGTGTACTCGGCCCGAGCACCGAGCCCAATGTTATCCTTTGGGAGACCCGAGTATTTTTATGAAATGACCCCCGGTAGCATGTAGAAACCTAAAAATGTCACAAAAGTCTCAGAAGAGTGCTCAAATGACATGGCAACACATGGGGAAGACCCCTGTAAGCATTTCTCACTCAAAAGTCACAGCTGTGAACAATGTTGTTCGAGTTTTACGCCATTTTTACGGACTCACCAGAAAACCTTCCAAAATGACACCAAAAAGAATTTTCATGGCGGAAATGTTAAGGGCACATACCCAATAGTGAGATAGGGCTGGTGTATGTTACTTTTTGTGATTGCATGAAAGATTTTACGTTAAAATATTGTGTGGCACTCCGATGTCCCTGAGAAGAGACGTACATGAAGGCCTCTTGACATAATGTTGCCCATTTTTGAAGAGAGAGTGGGTCTATTGTAGTATTTTCCTTTGCCAGGGCGCAGGTCCAAAAATTGGGAGGTTCACCCAATGACCCCTGGATAGAGACGTGCATGAGGGCCTGTAAACCTGAAGTGCCCATTGTAAGGAAGTGGGTGTATT
>JARQOC010000002.1:623609936-623990843 GCA_033576535.1 Allobates femoralis
ATAAAAAAAAGTAGAATAAAATGCAATCAAAACGTCAAATGTAAATAAGTTTGGAATCCCCAAAAAGATAATCTCGTTATACAGCTCAGTCAGTGGAAAAATAAAAAGCTATAGCTGTTAGAACATAGTGATGCAAAAATAATTTTTTTTCTAAAAAATAGTTTTTAATGTGTGAAGGAGGAAAAACCATAAACAAATAAGTTGGGTATCACTGTAATTCATACCAACCTGAGTGCTGTCTTATCACTTTCACCAAACCATTTCTGAATTGCTGCTTTTTGTTCACTCTACCTTGCAAAAGTCGGAATTAAAAGTGATAAAAAATGTGCATGGAAATGGTACCATTAAAAACATCAGCTCAATCCACTAAAAACAATCCCTTATGTGATTCTAACTCTCAAAATATGGTGATGCAAAAACATTTTTAAAGTGTTGATTTAGTGTAATAGTAGCCAAACATAAAAACTTGGTATAAGTATAGTATTGCTATAGTTGCACTGACCCGTAGAATAAAACCATCTTATCACTAATATCACATGGCAAATAGCATAAAAAATGCATAAAATAAATTATTGACGTTCTGTTGATTTGTTTATTCTGCCTCCAAAAGATTGCAGGAATGCTGGGCTTGACAAGCACCACACAGCACTTAGTGACTCAGATGAGGTGACAAAAAACCTTCTGACAGATTCCTTTTAAATGATTTATGAAAATCAAAATATATGTGTAAACTATTGCGCAAACTGAGTGAGTTTACACACCTAAAAGTGGGGTGAAAGAACCCCCACAAGACAAATTTCCATAGTACAAATAGATTTCAACTTTGTTTCTACAACAAGGGAACGCATTTGCACATATTACAATTATTGATATAAAGGGGAAACGTATGAGACTTACTAAACTTGTGTCATGCGGTGACATCTGTAAGCTTAGGGAGGGACGGAGACTCCCTATAAGAAATATGATTCAGTATCACAGGTTTAGTTCTTGCTGTGTCCTTCCATCATCTGAAAAACACACAATGGCCGTTTTGGTTTTTATGATCACTTTTTTATGTTCACACAATATAATTCAGGACTACCCATCTGCTGACCTCATATATGGGCAGTCCCTGTGAACTTTCTATATCTGTTAAAGTTCTAGATTTCTAATTTCCCTCATATCTTTGGCCATGGAGCTCACAAACAAAAGATATTAGCGTAATTTTCCTCCTCATAAATTTACTTTTTGATAGACAGGAAAGATGACATGGCTGGCAGAAATCCATTTGCTAGGATTCTGTCCATCACTAAGCAAAGCAAAATGGTGTTTTGCCTTTGCCATGTATGGATTCTAAAAATATAATTTTGATATTAATGTGGTGTATGCAATCTGTCTTGAAGTGTTTTAGTAAACCTAGCAAAGAAACTCTGCATGGATTTACCTCCAAGAATTTTTATCTCTTAGGCGGCCGTCAGACGCTTCAATATCTTGAACGATATCGTTTAAGCGATCTGCTTTTTGATCGCTTAAGCGATATCGTTTGTACATCGCTACGTGACATCGCTTGATCGTGACATCGCAGATATGAGCGCAGGACCTCATATCTAGCGATGAACGATTTAACAATCTGCTTCATCGTGGTGTATGACACCACGATGAACGATCTCCCAGCGGCAGAGCCTATGCTGGGAGATGGTAACTATGGTACATGTCGGGTTACTAAGCGCCGCGCGGCGCCTAGTAACCCGATGTGTACCATAGTTACCAGCGATCTCGCTGGCCAACATCGCTGGTGAGTGTCTGTGTGACATCTCACCAGCAATGTGAACGATATTGTAAGCGATCGCGCGTGCACGTGATCGCTTACAATATCGTTCAAGATATTGAAGCGTCTGACGGCCGCCTTAGATGCATTCCCTAGGGTCATATATCAAGATATTGGGAAAAAGGTGTGTAACAGTCCGCGCTGCCAGGTCCACCGCTACTCCAAAGAACACACGTGTAGGTGATGTTCAAACAGTTTTCCTGGGATCCCTGAGGAAGGTGCCAGGAGGGCACCGAAACGCATCGGAGAGAATAAAGGAAAACTGTTTGAACATCACCTACATGTGTGTTCTTTGGAGTAGCGGTGGACCCGGCAGCGCGGACTGTTACACACCTTTTTCCCAACATCTTGATGTGTTTCCACGAGTGAGTGGCCGGTGGAAGTCCAGCAGCAGCCATCAGTACATTATTACTATATGCCTTCAAACCAGTTGTGGGTCTCACAACTGGCATAGGTGAGTGAAACCCCTACACACCACCTTGATATTTAGTGTCACTGGTGATAGGGCACTATTGCGCCTCTTGCTCCCCTTCCTTTCTTTTATTGCTAGGGTCATATAAGGACTTAGATTCCCCATCAGGGGGCCATTTACAAAAGCAAGGGGGAAAGGATGGGGGGGATCACTGTATGTGAGGCTTTCAGCTCCCAAAAACCATGGAAAACATTTTTATCATATGTTTGTGACAGGCATTATAATATATGGACACTATAATGGCAGGTATGAAATTTTGACTCAGCATAATCTATTGTTGCTCACTACACCTGTGGATAAATGTAGACAGGTGCCATTTCCAAAATGGGGTCACTTGAAGGGGATTCTACTCTTCTGGCACTTAGAGGATCTACAACCCTGGCAAAAATTATGAAATCACCTGGCTCGGAGGATGTCGATTCAGTTGCTTAATTTTGTAGAAAAAAAGCAGATCACAGACATGGCACAAAACAAAAGTCATTTCAAATAGCAACTGTTTGCCTTGTAGAAACACTAAAAGAAATCTTGAAAAAAAATGTGCTAGCCAGGAACGGTTACTTTTGTAGACCAAGCAGGGGGAAAAATTATGGAATCACTCAATTCTGAGGAAAAAATTATGGAATCATGACAAACAAACAAAACAACACTCAAATACATTACTAGTATTTTGTTGCACCACCTCTGGCTTTTATTACAGCTTGCAGTCTCTGAAGCATGGACTTAATGAGTGACAAACAGTATTCCTCATCAGTCTGGCTCCAACTTTCTCTGATTGCCGTTGCCAGAACGGCTTTGCAGGTTGGAGCCTTGTCATGGACCATATTCTTCAACTTCCACCAAAGATTTTCAATTGGATTGAGATCCGGACTATTTGCAGGCCATGATATTGACCTTATGTGTCTTCTTTCAAGGAATGTTTTCACAGCTTTTGCTCTATGGAAGGATGCATTATCATCTTGATAAATTATTTCATCATCCCCAAAAATCCTTTCAATTGATGGGATAAGAAAAGTGTCCAAAGTATCAATGTAAACTTGGGCATTTATTGAAGATGTAATGACAGCCATCTCCCCAGTGCCTTTACCTGACATGCAGCCCCATATCATCAATGACTGTGGAAATTTGCATGTTCTCTTCAGGCAGTCATCTTTATAAATCTCATTGGAACGACACCAAACAAAAGTTCCAGCATCATCACCTTGCCCAATGCAGATTCGCGATTCATCACTGAATATGACTTTCATCCAGTCATCCACAGTCCATGATTGCTTTTCCTTAGCCCATTGTAACCTTGTTTTTTTCTGTTTAGGTGTTAATGATCAGTGTAATATGTGTTGTCCTTATAGGAGCGCTAGAGCACAAATGAGGTCCGGTTCTCTAAGATTAAAAAGCTTTATTTGACAACCACAAAATGTTTCAATGACGGTATGTCGTCTTTCTCAGGTGGATTTACATAATTGCATCCCTGGACATCTTAAATAATCACACCTTCCAATCATACCACAGCAATTAAAAAGCTTGCACACTTAATAAAATACTATATCACTAAAATCTGATTGTGATAATATAACTAAAATAATAATAATGATAATGGAATTCACAGAATGTCATTATAATACACATCAATCATATAAATGTATCCTCACCATTATACACACATACCTAAATATACTTAATCTCTTAAATTATTAATTCATACACTAAAAACGATAAAAAATGTTTTTAAAAATGTATAAAAACAACACATATATAAATCCTATTTGGATATTCCAGAATATATAGAAACCAAAATATCCCCTCAAAGGGCCAGTACTGAATTTTTTTTTCCCTCTTTTTCTCTATTTATGTACTCCTTCTATCATAAGGTTTAGTCCCTCTGGGGTTAGAGTGGCAAGTTTAAAAATCCAGAAGCTTTCCTTTTTCACTAAAACCCTGAATCTGTCCGTTTTGGTTTCGGAAATCCTATCTAGAATGGTGAGTTTCACCCCCTGGGATCCTTCGAGTGGACCATACAAAAATGCTTCGATAAGCTATGCAAGGTGAATCCACTCCGTTTATTAGATCTGTGGTTGTTTAGCCTCGCATGCATTTTCTGTATCATTCTCCCACGTATTGGCTTGTCCATACCAGAGGAGCAGCACCCAGGTATCCTGATTAAAACCAGCGGCCTGAACAGTCACGACCTGTCATCTGGACACCGGGATCTGGCCTTTGTGAAATTGAAGAGCATTTAAAGCTGAGTTTATGAACTGAGACATTTTAACACTAGGTTATTACTATTGATAATTTGGGTGCTGAATTCATTTATTTATTATTTTTATTGCCCGAACAAGGATTTATGATATCAATAAGGTGGTTCAAGAGGGTGCTAGATTTTATATGAATTATTTTATATATTTTATATATACATATATAATCCAGATAATATAGATAAAAATCATCATGGAGTTTATGCTGAATAGAGACCCTGAAAGAGAGAAATTAATAAATGTTGCACTGGGGATGTGATCAACCTCAGGTATGACCACTCAAGGAATACAAGGCCTAGGAATGTTAGATAATGCTGATAAGAAACATATGTTTGAATTATTTCTGGAGTACGAGAGCAAGTATAAAATTGAAATTACGAACAAAGTTGATTCATTGTTTTTGGAGCGTTATATATCTAGTGGGTTGGTCGCAAAGGGACTACAGATTAATTTGAGGTCCACCTATCCCCATGATCCCGAATTTACAAAAACTTGGGATGAATACTTGCTGAAATGTTCCATTGGATTATTAGAAATGCTGGTTATGAAAAGATCAGGGTTAGCTGATAGAGCCCTTACTGAGATGTAATCATTAAAAGAATCCCTGGATTTATACTCCCTATCTAAAGATTATCAGGATTTTGATCCTCTCCTGAGAATCACACTAAAAAAATTTGAGGAGAATATTATAAAAAATAAGGCCATAAAATTTATACGGGATAAAAATGGAAAAAAAATGTAACATCGCAAGAAGGGAAGAAAGAAGAACCAATAGAGGTTGAAAGAATGGACATCAGTCCATCTTCACCTCTAGTTAATGAAAAAGTTCTAGGACTAGTGAAAGAAAAAATCATTTCCTCAGAACCTGACCCAACAATATCAAAAGAACATAGGAAAATACTTAGGACAAAAGAGCAATTAGAGAACTATGAAAAACATAAAAAATCGCTCCAGGTTAGATCTGTGGATAGTCTACAAGGGTATGAGAAGGAAGTGGAGAAAAAGAGAATAGAAGTAGAGAAAGTGTGGGATCAGGTGAAAAAGGATATGAGGGATTCTAAGGATAGAAATGAATTTATTCCCATTCAGGCTAATTCACAGATTGACCTCTCATTAATAACCTTACACCCAACTCCCACAAACATTGAGGAAGGGAAAAATGCACAGGAGTTACAAATGTTACAAAATTTACAAAGTTTACAGGGTTCACAATCTATTTCACAGGAATTATTTGACACGGAGATTAATTTTTTAAAGATTAATAATCACGATTTGGTAGGAAAATCATGCATACCACAAAGATCCCCATCAGTGACTCATGATAAAATACACATAATGGTACCTATACACGCCGCTACGGAAGGTTGGAAACAACCGGGTGTCGGAGACAAATGTATCTTGCACCGTCAAATCAACCCGAGGTAGCGGCTTGTAAACTAGGTTGTTGCCACCCGTCACTGTCGACACCTGTTTCAGAGCAGTGCTCTAAAACAGGTTTTTTTCAACCCGATGGTAGTGGCGTCTAAATGAGGTACAGGAAGGTTTTTTCGTCACCTAGTTAACTCCCTGGGGCGTGACACAGCCTCCGGGAAACCGCCCCCCTTCAGCGATCATTGGTGGAAGCTCCTGCGTTACGATTGGTTGTCGCTGCACAGGGCGGCATATTTAAGGAGCTGACCAGTCACACTACACAATTGCAATAGCATCATGTATTAGCCAGCCTTCCTGCGCTGGCTGGCCAATCATGGTGCTATTGCATTGTCCAATCATCGTACGAGCGTCTCGTAATCTATAACTCTGGCACGCCTATGTGTTGTCCCTGCTGCCCCTGGTCCTCCCATATTACCTTCTGTAGCGGCGTGTAAATGAGGGACAGTGCTCTACAGAAGGTAACTTGTGGCACCCGGCGGTGCCTCCAGAGATAGATTAAACCTTCTGTAGAGCACTTTGTAGTGGCGTATAAAGGCGGTATCGGGTACTGTTTGCAACCGTTGGAACGTGCTCGTTGCATGTGAGACACCCGGTTGTTTCCAACCTTCCGTAGCGGCGTGCAAAGGTACCATAAGGGATGATCAAGTAGTTGAACAGATAGGGGAAGTGTCACGAGAACTAGATGGTGAAGGACACTGGGAAGGAACACATTGTAGTAAGGAAGGTAATTTATTGAATATGGTTGAAATTTATACACAAGAGGCAGAAGAAATTAGAGGAGTTAGAAGGGTGGAGCATGATAAGAGGAATATAAATATAAAGGAGAGGAGAGAGGATTTGGGGAAAACATCTTTAAATGCCTCGAATAATCTGACAAATATTAAATCGGGAATAAAAGATACGGATAATAGTGAACCACTTCCTATATTAGAACAGTTGGAAGGGATTCAAACAGAACAGGTTAAGGAAGTTTTATCCATAATGGTAGAGGAGGGAAATGGCCCTAGTAATATAATAGAAAAAATCCCGCTATTGGTAAATACATCTAATGTATGTGAGTTGGCAGTTCCAATACAAGAAGAGTTATGCCAAGCGGGTGAACTCACACCCCAGAATCTAGAAAAAAGAGGGCAACACCAAATGAGGGATACTAAAAGTAACTCATTTTTTTCAGGTGGCCTTAGGTCGTCACGTAAAAGAAAAAGGGGAGAGGGTGTAGAAGTGGAAAAAGGATCACAGCAAAATGATGTAACAGTAACAAATCAACTAATGCAGAAGAGAACAAACAGGGCCGCATCATCAATGAGCCAATGTGAGCGCTCTGCTCAGGCCAGCGATGAGTCTGAGACAGGGGGCGGCAGAGCAGTCAGATGACATGCTGCCGCGCTCCTGCAATCCTGTGTGTGTGTCAGTGACTGTGTGGAGCAGCTGCGGTCGGGTCTGGGGAGGGAGGAGGCTCCTGGCTGCTTTTACTTTCAATACAGCAGAAATTGGCTCTGCCTCCTCAGCGTCCGCCCCCTCCAGCCAGGGAGTGTGATGATTGGTCAATCCAGCAGTCATTCTACCTCTGCATCAAGTGACCTGTGTTCATCGGGACTCCAGGTGGTGTATATGGGGGTGCGTTATGCAGGGCTGGGTACTGTATATGGGGCAGCGGTGCTGTATATGGGGCTGGGGTACTGTATATGGGGGAGCTCGCTGTATATGGGGCTGGGTTGCTGTATATGGGGCTGGGTACTGTATATGGGGGACTCTGCTGTATATGGGGAGCTCTGCTGTATATGTGGGGGGTACTGTATATGGGGAGCTTGCTGTGTATGGGCTGGGCTACTGTATATGGGGTGGGTACTGTATATGGGCTGGGGTACTGTATATGGGGGAGATCTGCTGTATATGGGCTGGGTTGCTGTTTATGGGCTGGGGTACTGTATATGCGGGAGCTCTGCTGTATATAGGGTTGGGTACTGTATATGGGGTGCTGTATATGGGGTGCTGTATTGTACATTGGGCTTCTGTGCTGTATATGGAGTACTGTGCAGTTTATGGGGGTGCTGTTCTGTTTATGGGGCAGCTGTGCTGTATATTGGGGTGCTTTAAATGGGGGTACTGTGCTGTTTATGGGGGTGCTGTACATGGGGCTCCTGTGCTGTATATGGGTGGTGCTATATATGGGGTGCTATGTTGTACATGGGGGTGCTGTATGGCATATGGTTTTCTATGAGGTGCATTATACTATATGGAGGACTATGGGGGATGCTTTATAGTATTTGGAGGACTATGCATGGTGCATTATATTTTATGGAGGGCTATGGCGGTGCTTTATAATATTTGTAGGTTTATGGGGTGCATTGTAATATATGGAGGACTATGGGGGTGCATTATAATATATGGAAAATTATGGGGTGCATAGTCTATGGGGGTGCATTATATTATATGGAGGGCTATGGGGGTGCGTGTATTATAATATATGGAGCCAATTATAATAGATTGAAGTCATTACAATATTTGGAGGGCTCTGTGGGGGCAGGATAATACTTGCAGGGCTATGATGGAGCCTTTATACTTTATGAAGGGCTATTTGAGGGCTGTGTTGGGGTCTATTATACAGTGTGAAGAGGTTTAGGGACCTTATACTATATGGAGGGCTGTGAGGGGTCACAGTTGGGGATCATACTGTGCCAGAGTAGTTGAGGGTACTTTATGGTATGTGTGGAGGGTACGGTGGAGGAATTCACTGTGGGGGAATCATAGTGTTTGGGGGGCACTTTTGGTGGCATCATACTTTATGGGGGCAGTGAACGATCAATTCTCCAGCCGGTTGATCGGCACTTGTCCTCCTTCCTGCTCCCACATTGGGGGATGATGGGTGTGGCAGATGGATGATGGAGGCTGCAGGGGGACATTGGGGGATGTTGGGTGCAGTAGATGGATGATGGGGGCTGTAGGGGACATTGGGGGATGATGGGGACTGCACAAGGATGATGGGAGCTGCAGGCAGATATTGGGGTATGATGGGGCTGCAGATAGATGTTGGGGATATTGGGAGATGATGGAGGCTGCAGAAGGCTGATGGAGGCTGCAGGGGGACATTGGGGGATGATGGAAGCTGCAGATGGATGATGGAGGCTGCAGGGGGATATTGGGGGATGATGGAGGCTGCAGATGGATGATGGAGGCTGCAGGGAGATATTTGGGGATGATGGAGGCTGCAGATGGATGATGGAGGCCGCAGGGGCATATTGGGTGATGATGGGGGCTGCAGAAGGATGATGCAGGCTGCAGGGGGACATTGGGGGATGACGGGGGCTGAAGATGGATGATGGAGGCTGCAGGGGGACATTGGGGGATGATGGAGCTGCAGTGGATGATGGAGCTGCAGGGGACATTGGGGATTGTGGTTGGGGATGGGGGCTGCAGATGGATAACGGTTGACAGTTTGGTTATGCTGGTCTGTGATGACAATTATTATACAGTATGTAATAAATGTTCATTTTTTTTGTTCATCAATAAATGTGAATTCTTCATGGAGATAAGACGTCCCCTGAAAATAAGACATTGCACTTCTTTGGGGGCAAAAATTAATATAAGACGTTGTCTTATTTTCAGGGAAACAGGGTATTAGCTCCAGACAGCCCCATGTGTGGCGCTTGTGATTGGCTAAGTGTTTCGGGAGGAGGCGTGGTCTGTTGGAGAAGATGCGCCATTTTCCCAGCTTACTGCAGTGGCGGCTTGTTGATGCTCAGACTGCAGTCGTCGTATGTGTGGACGGTGCCGCATGGTGACATGTCTGACTAGTCAGTGCCAGGCAGTGATCACATTGGAGCTGCCCAGAGTTTTGTAGGTGTGTGCCAGAGATAATAGGTGGCAAGCAGTGCTGCCTCCTGTGCTATAAGGCTACAGCCACCATTGTGTGACTGTAGCTTGTGCCAAGCTGCCACTGCCATTCATGATCCTTATTCTGGATTCTTCTATGTGATTCTTGCATGTGCGTGTGATGGTGCTGACATCCTTGTGCTTGGGGGGGGGGGGCACCATTTTAAAGTTCGCCTCAGGCAGCAGAGAGGCTAGGTTCACCCCTGAGAACAAAGGTAGTGTAGATCTCCAAAAGGACAATAAAAGTGGGGTGATGGGGTGTTCAATCTTTAGAGTATAACCTTGAGTGAAGGTGAATTAACCCTGTTGGGTAAGGGCTTGTCATTCTGCCCCGTTTCAGATCTAAATAATTTTGAATTATATTTGGATTTAAATGAATACATCAGGAAATTGACCATCAAACGTCATTTTTTGGTAGAAGAAAAGATAGGGAAGGGCAGGAGTGAAGGAATGCCACTTGAACCAACTTCTGACCCCTATAAACATGAAGAGAAAAATGTGGGCTGGAAGAATTTTTACCCCCTCCACCACAAGGGCTCACAACAAGGCCTCAGCCTTTCAGCAACTGGTATTTAGAGAGTTGCGTACTATGAAAAATTGCACAAAAAAGGACAACTTATACAAGAAAGAAAGAGAGGCTTTGACCTCATTAAGGAAAAATAAATCCATCATACTAAAAAGTGCGGACAAAGGGGACGGGGTTGTGGTAATGGATCCGAGTTGGTTTAGAGGGGAGGGTGAAAGAATATTAAATGACATGGATTATTATGAAAGATTGGATACAGATCCCTCAATATCGATTTTTCTAAATTACAATTCCATGATCAAAGAAGCTTATGGGAAAGGAATTCTAAATAAAAAAAGAAAAAAGATTTCTCGATATTCCAAGATACCGAACCCCATATTTCTATTTTGTCCCCAAGTTGCATAAGAACCCAGATAACCCCAGGCCGTCCTATAATTGCAGGAGTAGAATCCATTACGGCCAATCTGTCACATTATGTAGATCTATATTTGCAGAAAATTGTCCTGAGTCTTGAGTCCTATCTTAAGGATTCAGCAAAATTAATACAGTTGTTGAGAGATCTCACTGTAGATGAGAATTGTTTACTGATGACTATGGATGTTACAGCATTATATAGTAACATTCCACATTCACTAGGTTTAAGGACTCTAGACCAAAATTTGGAGAAGGATCCAACATTACCAGGGGATCAAAAGGAATTCATGATTCTGCAGGCAGTACAGTTCATTCTAAAAAATAATGTTTTCACGTTTGAGGGAACCCTCTATCAGCAGAAGAAGGGCTGTGCGATGGGGACGAGATTCACCCCGAGTTATGCAAATCTCTTTATGGGTCATTTCGAGTCCGTCCTCATCGCACAGTCCCGACTTGCACAGAGACAGTTTGTCCTTTATAGGCGTTTTATTGATGACCTCTTCTTTGTCTGGATGGGCACAGAAGAACAAGCCTTGAAATTTACAGTTTAAGAGTTAAATAGTAATTCTTGGGGCCTTCAATTTACAGTCACAATGTCGAAGACCGAGATAACCTTTTTGGATTTAAACATTTGTTTGAATGGTCTGGGTAGAGTGTCCTCGTCGACACATTTCAAGTCAGTTGATGTAAATAGTTACTTGAGATATGACAGTGGACACCTACCCAGATGGCTTAAAAATATTCCATATGGCCAATATTGCCGGATACGCAAAAATTGCTCTGATCAAGAAGACTATGAAAGGGAAGCACAGGTCTTGAAAGAGAGATTTGTTCAAAGGGATACCCCAAAAAATTAATGAAGACCGCGTATGATCGGACAGCCGCATTGACTCAGGCATCATGCATTGATAAGGTCCAGAGTGGAAAAGAGGAGGCTCGAGCTAAGGCCTGTAGAGATTGGAGTCTTGTGACGACTTTTAATAAGTCCCTCAGCAAATTAAAACAATTGCTAGATAAACATTGGTTCATTCTGGAGGGGGACCCCATACTGGCGAATGTACTACCAAAAATACCTCATACAGTGTTCAGAAAAAAGCGCAGTATACGAAGTTGGGTGTCCCCAAATAATACAATATTAAGAATGGGGAATGAGAAAAATGAAGAAGAGCTAGCCCAGAGGGGTTGCTTTAAATGTAGATCCCCTGGTTGTTTGTGTTGCAAGGCGATTAATTCTGGTACCACGATGTTTCATTCAGAAGTAACAAAGGAAACCATCGATATTAATTGTAAGGTTAACTGTCAATCTAGTTATGTGATCTATGTGTTACAATGTCCGTGTGGACTCCAACAGGTGGGAAGAACGATACAGAAAATGCATGCGAGGCTAAACAAGCACAGATCCAATATACAGAGTGGATTCACCTTGCATAGCTTATTGAAGCATTTTTGTATAGTCCACTTGAAGGATCCCAGGGGGTTGAAACTCACCATTATAGATAGGATTCCCAAAATGGAAACGGACAGATTCAGGGTTTTAGTGAAAAAGGAAAGCTTCTGGATTTTTAAACTTGCCACTCTAACCCCAGAAGGACTAAACCTTATGATAGGAGTACATAAATAGAGAAAAAGAGGAGAGAAAAAGAAAAAAAAAAATGGAGTACTGGCCCTTTAAGGGGATATATTGGTTTCTATATATTCTGGAATATCCAAATAGGATTTATATGTGTTGTTTTTATACATTTTTAAAACCATTTTTTATCGTTTTTAGTGTATGAATTAATAATATAAGAGATGAAGTATATTTAGGTATGTGTGTATAATGGTGAGGATACTTTATATGATTGATGTGTATTATAATGACATTCTGTGAATTTCATTATCATTATTATTACTTTAGTCATATTATCACAATGAGATTTTAGTGATACGGTATAGTATTTTAGTAAGTGTGCAAGCTTTTTGAAGGCGAAACTTATTTATGAGAATCACCCTATGGAGAGGATAGGGTTAATGAAATTACCCCTTTAATTGCTGTGGTATGATTGGAAGGTGTGATTACTTAAGATGTCGAGTGATGCAATTATGTAAATCCACCTGAGGAAGACGACATACCGTCGTTGAAACATGTTGTGGTTGTCAAATAAAGCTTTTTAATCTTAGAGAACTGGACCCCATTTGTTCTCCAGCGCGTCCTATAAGGACAACACATATTACACTGAGTTGATTCCCAATTGCTGTGGGTTGTATTGGAGCTGCGGAGCCGATCGGTGATTTGATTACAGGAGCCAGGAGGAAGTGAGCACCACGTGATTGAGGAGAAGCGGTAGCGGACCCGGACGGTGAAACAGAGCAGAGCTGGAGAGCGTACACTCTGGTTGTGCAGAGACAGCACAACCAGATTAGGTGAGCGTCCATCTATATACCCCCACCCTAGTGTTCCTGTAAAATATCCATCAGGTTTTTCCCAGGGAGCGCTTGCTCTGTTTTCTCTTTTTTCTATTAGGTGTTAATGATGGTTTTTCTTTAGCTTTTCTGTATGTAAATCCCATTTTCTTTACTCGGTTTCTTACAGTTCGGTCACAGACATTGACTCCAGTTTCCTCCCATTCGTTCCTCATTTGTTTTCTTGTGCATTTCCTGTTTTGGAGACATATTGCTTTAAGTTTCCGGTCTTGACACTTTGATGTCTTCCTTGGTCTACCAGTATGTTTCCCTTTAGTAGCCTTCCCATGTTGTTTGTATTTGGACCAGACACAGCTGACTGTGAACAACTAACATCTTTTGCAACATTACGTGATGATTTACCCTCTTTTAGGAGTTTGATGATCCTCTCCTTTGTTTCAATTCACATCTCGTGTTGGAGCCATGATTCATGTCAGTCCACTTGGGGCAACAGCTCTCCAAGGAGGGATTACTCTTTTTTAGATGCAGACTAACGAGCAGATCTTATTTGATGCAGGCATTTGTTTTGGAAATGAAAATTTACAGGGCAATTTCATAATTTTTTCCTCAGAATTGAGTGATTCCATAATTTTTCTTGCTTGGTCTACAAAAGTAACCGTTATGGCCACTTTACACGTGGCTACATTTCTAGCTTATCCACAGGTAACTTACTGGCTGGAGTGAAATCATGGAGACATTATTCCATTTGTACACAGCAACAAGATAGAACTATGTCTGCATGATTTTATTGCAGCCAGTAAGTTACCTGTGGATAAGCTAGAAATGTAGCCGCGTGTAAAGTGGCCATTACTGCAAGCATATTTTTTTTTCAAGATTTCTTTTAGTGTTTCTTCAAAGCAGAGAGTTGCCATTTGAAATTACTTTAGTTTTGTGCCATGTCTGTGATCTGCTTTTTTCCTACAAAATTAAACAACTGAATGGACATCCTCCGAGCCAGGTGATTCCATAATTTTTGCCAGGGGTTGTATATATGGAATCCGCAAAATATTGTAGGAAAATCTGTGTTCTAGAAGTCAAATAGCACTCTGTCTCCTGGTTTTTGGCTAAACAGTACTATAGAGCCACAAGTGGGGTATTGTGCAAAACAGAAAGGAAAAGGGGCGCAATTGTGTAGGATCCCCTTATTAAAAACGTCTAAGTGGCGTGGGTAGGTGGCCACTCACCTTACACACCACCTGATGAAGACTGTTTTATACAGTTGAAACGCGTAGTGGAGCTGTGAGGGAGCTAAGAAATTAATGAAAGGTTTGCCATTTATTAAAACATCTTACATGCCTGCTTGATCCTTAGAGCGCTCCTAATCAGACCGCCATTATATTTTTTGCATGACAAGTGGGGGTATTGGCACAGTAAGCAGAAATTGTGTGATATATCTTGGTTCCATTGTTACCCATTTTCCAATGTAAAAATGTAAAATCAGAAGCTAAAACTACAATTTTTGTAATAAAAATGCAATTATTTTTCTTCATCACTCAATGGTATAAGATCCTGAAACACACCTGTGGTTTCAATATTAAGCCTAAATGAATTGAGAGGAATTTCCTTGTAAAATTATGTCACTTATGGAGGAAGGGGGGGAGGGGGGAGTTCTGCTGTTCTGGCTCCTCAGAGACTGTCAAGGAAACGTGGCACCCCAAACCATAGCTGCAAAATGTTAACTCTAATTTGGAGAAATTGCACAACAATCTGTGTAGTCTATTTTTTCCTATTAGCAATTATAAAAATAAAAAAGGGGGCCAAAACAACTTTTCTGTGGTAAAAATTTTATTATTCTTTTTCACCGCCCAAATTCTGTGAGGCACATGTGGTGCCAACATGCTCCACTGCACCCCTACATGAACTGAAGTATAGTTTGTAACGTTGGGTTACATATGGGAAGTCTGTTTTTCTAGTACCCGACTTGGTGACATGGCACCCTCAAACCATTCCAACAAAATCTGCGCTCCCTCCCTTCAGATGCTTTGCACTGTGCATCAAAAGTAGTTTTCCATCACATATGAAGTATCTGTATTCTCAAAATAAATTGCGCAACAAATTAATTTTCTTCAATTATCCCTATTGAAAATAAAAAACTTGGGGCCAAAGCAACATTTTATTGGAAAAAGTGGGACATTTTCATTTACTAAGCCCATTGTTACACCAATATGTGAATCTTCTGAAGGTGAAAACTGCTCACAACACTTCAAGATAAATTCCTCAAGACGTGTAGTTTCCAAAATATGGTTACATGTGGGAATTTTTGTTTTGGCATGTCAGGGGCTCTTCAAATGTGACATGGAATTTGCAATCTATTCCAGCCAATTCAAACAGCGCACCTTCCCACCTGAACGCTGCCGTGCAGTCAAAAATTGTTTTCTACCACGTGGGGTATTGGTGTATCCAGGATAAATTGCACAAAAGATTGAACGGTCCATTTTCTCCCGATACCCTTATGAAAATTAAAAATATTGGGCAAAAGCAAAATGTTTGTGGGAATTTTTCTTTTCATTAAAAAATTCAGTGAAGCACCTGTGGGTTCAAGGTATTTATCAAACCTCTAAATTCCTTGAGGAGTGTAGTTTCCAAACTAAAGTCACTTGTTGGGTGATTCCACTGTTTAGACACATCAGAAGCTCAACCAACGCAACATGGCATCTGCTATCTATTTTAGCCAATTTGGCACTCCAAAAGTCAAATAGTGCTTCTTCCCTGCTGAATGCTGCCGTGCACCCACATGGTAGTTTTCCACCACATATAGGGTATCCCTATTTTCAGGAGAAATTGCATAAAAACTGCATGGTCTAAAGAAAGAGGGTAGAAAAAGCTCTCGACTCTTATGAAACCTAGATGCTACCTTAGGTATTTAGGCCAGGTAAGGATTAAGAATTACTTTGTCTTGAAACACATGCATAAATGGGGAATCTATTGAAAGTGCTTGAATATTTCTAACCCTTCCAGCAGAAGTCAATGCTACCAGCAAAGAAGTCTTTAGTGTTAGCACTTTAATAGAGGCCGACTGAAGGGATTCAAAGAGGGACTTGTTAGAGATTCAAACCCCAAGTTTAAATCCCATGGGGAAGCCTGGTAATGTGAAATTGTTTACCTCTCTCACATGCTTTAATAAATTTTATGACCCATTGTCCCCTGCTACATTATGGTTGTATAGACACCCAGGGCTGAAATCTGTACGTTCAAAGTACCAACTGCCAACCCCAGTTCTGGACCCTTGCATAGAAATTCCAAATTTGCTTGATTTGGAACTTTGTTGGTAAACTGGTCTGTACAGAACTCCATAAAGCTTCTCCATACTTTACTATAAATATTAGTTGCTGCTGACTTTCTGCTGCTGAGAAGGGTAGCAATCATGTTTTGTAGTCACCCTCTCTGAGTCAATAGCTGCCTCTCAAATTCCACACAATCAAACTGAGACTCTGCACTTGTGGGTGCTGGAACGACCTCTGAGTAAGCAGGTCCGGTCTGGAGGGTAGGATCCATGGTTCAGTCACTGACATCCCTATCAGTCACGAGAACCAAAACGTCTTGGACCAAAAGGGGGCAATGAGTATAATTTTTGCTCCCTCTTTTCTGATTTTTCATAGAACCAAGATGCGCATCATCGATGGGAATGCATAAGCGAGACTGAAGTTCCAGTGCCTCTGTGGAGTATCTATCATAGTCAGATTGCCATTCACATTCAGAGATGCAAATTTCTTGACCTGTCGGTAGTGCTTTGTAGCAAAGACGTCTATTTCTGGTAGATCCCACAGCTGCACTATTTGGTTGAAGGCTACCTGGTTTACTCTTCACTCTCCCTGACTCGGAGTGTGTCAACTTAGGAAGTCTGCTCTGATATTCCCTTCCCCTTTGATGTATAGGGCTGTGAGAGAGACAAGATAATTTTCAGCTAGTATAAACATCTCTTCTGTTGTGGACATTAGGGAGTGTTCTTCCTTGGTGGTTGATGTAGGCTACCATGGTTTTGTTTTCTGCTCGATTGTTCCTCATGACTGTGAAAAAAACTCACTAAAGCATAACCTACTGCTCTTAATTTCTTAGACTGAAAAAAACTCTTCTCGCAAACAGTACAGGTACAACTTCCCTGAGCTATATTGTGTCCCAGGTGAGCCCCCACCCTGAGGGACTTGCATCTGTGGTGACCACTCTTGTGGGGTGAACAACCCAGGGAGCCTCCTTGGACAAGTGTTTTATCTCCAACCACCATCTCACAGCTTTCACTTAACCAAAAGAAAGATCTAGAGTCTTTCCTAGATTTCCTTCTAACCTCCTTTCTGCCTTAAGTGTTTCCAGCTGCAGACTTTTGGAGTGGAGCGAAGCCCACTGAATTGCTGGAGTACAAGATGTTAATGAGCCTAACAGGGTCATGGCACACCTCAAAGGACAATACTGGGTTTGCCATCACTGCTCTGACCTTATATGCTATCTCTTAAGCTTTCTTCCAGAAGAAAAGAAATCTCTGCCTGACTGAATAGAAGGCCTAAGAAAAACTGCAATGTCATGAGGGTTAATCTTGATTTTTCTAGATTCAGAATCCAACTTAGGGTGGCTTCACACTTGTGGACCCCTCCACAGCGTCCTGTGGAGGGGATCCGCAAGCTGAGCGCAGCCAGCGCAAGCCACTATGTTTATAATGGGAGCGCACAGTGCTGCTCTTGATTGCCATGAACGTGCGCTCCCATTCACTGCAACATGCGATTTGTACGCAGGCGCATGCCTGCGCACAAATCACACACTTCTTCCGCACCAGGAACGCAACCACACTCTACGCCCACCAGACCTGCTCCGGTGAGTACAAGGCCATGTATCTCCTGATGCTGTCTGGCCTCCCCACACCACATCTGCAGACCCATAGTGTCTTCACTCCCTGCCGCATGAGAATAGAGCCTCTAGCCAGCATTCCACTGACAGTGCTTCTGAGGCCTTCACTTCTGTGATCCCACAGGCACTGCAGATGCTGAACGAACCCCAGGTATCTTCTTCATCTGTAGGGTCTCAAAAGGACAGGAAATCAACTGATGTGGAGAGAGGGGCAACCTTTTTATCAGAAGGTTTCCTGTCCTGGTGGGGTGGATCCCTCTATCTAGTGGGTGATGTTATGGAGACTGCACCTGTGTTAACAGTTGAGGTGGGCCATCCTGATGTCCCGTGAGAGGTGCAAAATCATGATTGATGCTGTGTGAGGCGAAAAGGCTGCTTGAATATTTGCTGGGGGAGAAATTTGCTTTTTCCTCCCGTGGCTTCGGAGATGAGTTGGTCCAGCTTTTCCCTGAATAGGCGAGCGCCCTGGTAGGATAGGGTTATGAGGGATCTCTTAGATGTGGATTCAGCAGGACATCCTCTGAGCCACAGTGTTCAGCGAATGGAGATGGCAGTCATCGCTGCCAAGGCGGAGCAGTTGGCCGTGTCGAAGGACACTAGTAAGAAGTACTGCCCAGCCATTGAGAGGTGGTCGAGTAGGTCTGGTGGCTCTTGTGGGAGGTCGAGGTCTTGTAAGATTGCGCATAGGGTATCTGTCCAAGATACCATGGTTTTTGCGATCCACGCCATCACAAAAGAGGGTGAAAGGGCTGCTCCTGAGGCTTCAAAGACCAAGCGAGCTAGGTTATCTATATTTAGCGGTCGTTGGGGTCTTTGATAGATGAGCTGTCAAGAGTGTTAGGAGGGTTCTGCTAGCTAGGCACAATACGGGGGGGGGGGTCAATGGCTGGCGATTCAGCCCATTCTTTATGTAGGTCTGACACAAGGCGATATTTAGCTTCGACAGGTCTAAGCCCTGCAAAGCGCTTGCCTGGGCGCTCCCAATGTCGTCTGATTAGGTCCCTAAATTCGGCATGATTTGAGAAGACTTGACGGGAGCGTTTTGCTTTTTTAAAGGACACTGTGCGCACCGGGGCAGTGAACGTAGTCATTGACTTTTAGTGTTTTGTTAACGGCCTCAATGACGCTGTCAGCCATTGACTGGGTGTCTGTTGTCTTCAGGTCTTGGGACAATTCTGGCTCTGAGAGCTCCCCTTCCGAGAGTAACTCGGACTGGTCGTAAATGACAACTGGCACACCTACATGTGACAGTGCAAGCAGGAAAAATACAAATTGTAATAAATGGTTATCCACTGCACACTAAACATTACATACGACATAATGGCTAATGAATGAATGACTAGCATATAGGAAACTAATGCAAATTTGAATGAGAAAAATTGACATTGCAGAAACTGCTTCAGGATACAAAATGAAAAAATTAGAATCTAAGCTGATGTATTGGCCATTGCAGCACAATAACCATCATCAAGGTGCTCTCATATCTATCGGGTGCCTGACCTTGTGCCTCTGTCTGCAGTACAAATGCATATGAGAACATGTACCTTTGAGTGCCATTAACATCTGCATGTATGGGTGTGGTAAGAAGCTTGACTATATCAAGATGGTGAACTAGACGTTGTAAACTAGACATGGCTATCGGGGGACGGGTGCTCAGTCAGAAAACTGTAACAATATTAAAGGACGACTGGCACACCTACATGTGAAGGTGCAAGCAGGAAAAAGACAATTTGTAATAAATAGTTTAGTGCACACTAAACATTACATATGACATAATAGCTAAAGAATGACTAGCATACAGGAAACCAATGCAAATTTGGATGAGGAAAATTGACATTGCAGAAATTGCTTCAGAATCTTAGCTGATGCATTGGCCATTGCATGTGAAGCCGCTAACCATCGTCAAGGTGCTCTCATATCTATCGGGTCCCTGACACCCATACATGCAGGTTTTAATTGCACTCAAATATCCTCTTAAGCATTTTTACCACAGACAGAGGCACAAGGTCAGGGACCCAATAGATATGAGAGCACCTTGACAATGGTTATTGGGCTCACATGCAATGGCCAATGCATCAGATAAGATTCTCATTTTTTCATTTTGTATCCTAAAGCAGTTTCTGCATTGTCAACTTTCCTCATCCAAATTTGCATTAGTTTCCTATATACTAGTCATTCATTCTTTAGCCATTATGTCATATGTAATGTTAAGTGTGCAGTGGAAAATGAGATGTCACCTACGGGTGAAGTGGTGGGAGTGTCCCTGGAACGGACTTGTATGGGTCCGTCTCCTGGTTGTCTGGGTGGCCCTAGACTGGGGGCGTTTCCTGCCTGTTGGGTGATCCCCTTGTGAGGACCCTGGCCTGGGAGAGAGTTGTCTCGGTTGGTGGCACTGGCTGCATGAGGAACAACTGCATTATTCTGGCTAATGAGTCTATTGAGTGCGTTAGTGCCAGGGTCCACGCAGGGGTGTCAGAAGCACTGGGTGCTGAGTCAGTTGTAGGCTCCATGGGGCATTAGGGTTCACAATTTAGGCAAATTTGCGAAGTGTGTCCCCATGGGAGTGCAGTCTGGCAGTTGGTCCATGATGCATTGACCCTTGTGTGGGTTTTGTTATTTCTTTTGGATGGTTTGGGATCTGTACCGAATTACAATTGAAAGTGGTACTGCAGTGTAATGAGCGATTTGGTTTAGAAGGGCAAAAGCAGGCACTGGTCAGAGTGGGATGCTGCAGGGAAGTGTCTCCTATTGGAGCTTACACGGATTCTGTGTCCCCTTGTTCCTGTGCCGCATGCAGAGGAGCTTTTGCTTGGTGGAGAGGAGGGGGGGCAGGGGAGGGCCAAGTAATGCATAGTGACCTGGGCTTTGTGCACAGGGCTGCTGCCAAGCCCCACATGTAGCCTTTGTCATGTTGAATTTCACTCCAATGTGGAGGGGCTTGACATGTGTGCTGTGCGCTTATCGGGTGGCGCATACGCAGCATCACGGGGACGTGGGATAATTGCCAGTTGCTGTATGTGATAAGTAGTGGGCGGAGTGTGCGGCCAGTGACGCTGCCGTGATTGGGTGCGCGTCATTAGGAAAGTGTTTGACCTGCGGTGGTGAGCTGCCAGAAGTGCATCCACAGAGCATACGGACTGTGCAGCAAAAAGACGGCCTGCGGAGTGCCTGAAATGACGCGTTCGGCGTCATACCTGGCATACAGCTGCGAGCCAGACGGGGAGCACGCATTGGGAAGTCAATATCATGCCCATCGAGGCGTGATAAACAAGAAAGGAGGCGCCGAAGGGGACATAGAGAGGACGCCTGGTTCATTATCATACTAATAAGTCTTAGCCTATTAACCTTTTCTAACACAGTCACAGGTCACATTTAGGACAGAGAGGGAAAGTTAGAGTAGTAATAAGGAAGGTGCAGGGATAGGTAGTGATAGCCGGGAGGCTTTAGGTAGGTGACAGGTTCCCTTTAAATTTGGTGGTGTACTTACTTTTACAATTAACTTTAGATTGGCTGTATAGTCCCACTATTCAAGGACGTTTTCATAAGAAAATTACCTATTGTTTAAATAAGAATTGTGTTAAATGTAATTTTTAAACACATTTGGCAATTGTTTATTTGATAGATACCACAATCTGTATTAAAAATAAAAAATAGATACACTGAAACTTTCAAACTAACAATTGGGGTTTTTTCTTTAAAACTAACTTACTGTTGTTTCAGGAAACAATACATGTATATTATACGCAATCAAGCCTTGACCATGTTGTTATAGAAATTACAAATGAGCTTTTGCAAAAGTCATTGTGAAAAGAGGGGTGCAGGATCAGCTGTGACATCATAGTTTGTGGATCCTGTCATCAGCTGTGTATCATTTACAATAATACTGCCTGTAATAAGAAACCTTACAGAAAACTTTATGGAAAGACAAGAAGTACGAGTCTAAATAAGCCCAGGTAGAGGCATTCAAGAATAGGGTCCCAACAAACGGGTACAACTTGTCGCTGGCTATTGGGCTTATTACAAGTTGGCCAAATTGTGGACAAAGTACCTAAATTTTAAGTTTCTATGGCAAAAATGCAGTTCCAAATTTCTTATCTTCAATGTTTACTTGGAATAGTAGTTCAGTGTTCAGCTGATTTGCTCTAATTTTCTTGACTAGTTCCTTTAGTATGCACATGTTCACATTTGTCAATTTCTTGGATGTGCTGGTCAGTTTTTTTTATATTTGAAGTATACACCCTACTGACTAAGGATTCCTCCCACCAGCCAAGGTTGCTTAAATTATGATTATAGCTGAATCTTGCCTGCCCTTTTATATTGTAGCCTTTTAGCCCAGTAAAGGTTTACAAGGATAGGGTCCCAAGAATGGGACACCTTGTTGCTGGCTGTTGGGCTGATCACAAATTGGCCACATTGTTCACCAAGTATCTAATTTTTAACCTAGTTTCTATGGCAGCAAGTCAGTTCCAAATATATATCTTATATTCAAATTTTACTTCGTATAGCACTTTTGTGTACAGCTGTATTTGTTTTAATTGTATCGGCTAGTTCCTTCAGTATGCACCTGTTCACATTGGTTTGGTTCTTGGTTGAGCTAGTTAATTTTTTTTTATATTTATATGCTCACAGCAGCACAGTATTTCAGGAGCAAAGCCAATATAGTGGAAGGCACGGACACTTATTATCTGTAATAAGTTTACAGTGGTGATAAATGGATGGTCAGATCTATATAAAGGTTTCTTTGTAGCTGTATTTACTGCGAAAAAAAAGTACTAAAAATACATTTGTTATAAAAATACAATTCACAAACATTCAAATATATTTCAAATGCTCTTGTATCAGAGTGCACTCATTTAATACATATTACGGGTTTCATTCTGCTAATATTAAGCATGATTTATATTTACTAGGCATAGAGTTGACGTGGTTACAGGTCTTGCCAAGTTTTGAAGTGTGGCCTAACTGTGCACCAAGCGAATGCAACATTTATTACACCTCAAAGCGACAACCAGCTAATATCGGGTCAGACCAGTTGACCTTTGCCTTTGGAGAAGGGTGAATATTAATGGAGAGCTTGTATCTAGGTGATTAATTCCTTCCACTCCTAATGGTAGAATGTTAAAGCTCAGCACAACTCTGGGCTTGTGGGTAGACAACGCAACCGTGTGCATGAGGTCTAACACTGCTGTAGCAGCACAGATCAGTTATGTTCTCATGCCTGTAAGGCCTCTACGAATGGAAACATTCATTGCTGCCACTTCGACAACAGATCTTAAATATGTCAGAGATTAAAAAAAAAAAAACAATAGTAAAAAAGTTCAATAAATTTTCAGTGAATAAACCAAGATGTATTGATAAGATCCTTTTTAAAAAGAGATTGGCAGTCTAATAATTGAATGCATCTAAAATTAAATAGATTTTAGTCTACAGTAAATTTAAAAGGAACATAAGGTAGACCATGAATATCAGATCAACGGAGATACTTCAATGGGCACCTACACATATCAGGAGCTAGAGGAGGGCGGATGTCAATGGAAACCAATGGTCACACCAGTTTGCACTCAGCACCCAAGCTTGGTTATAAACAGTTATTTTAAGCTGACAGACTCCCTTTTAAATGGCATCTGTCAGAGAAGGATTTTGCCATTTATTTAGGCACAATATAATGTAGGAGCAAAGAGCCTGATTCAAGTGTGTCCCTTGCTCAGCAGCTTTCGGTAGGGTCAATACAACATCACTGATTAGCTGGACTGGTTTGCACTCAACACCTAGTTAAATCGGTGTCCACTCTGCACCCATTGCATTGTCAGCAAGCTGCCACAGCATGCAAAAGAAGCTGGCAAGTGGGGATTACACAGATTACCATTCCAACCACTGATACTAGTGCATCTCAATGAATTAGAATATTATCAAAAAGTACATATATTTCAATACAAATTGTGAAATGCATATATTATACAGAGTCATTACACTCAGAGTGATCTATTTCAAGTGTTTTTTTCTGACAGCCAATCAAAACCTAAAGGTCATTATCTCAGAAAATTAAAGTAGGAGGATGAAGGGTTAAAAACCACACTGACGAGACATCAAAAGGTGAATATCATATTGATTTATTAGTCAATGTATGTCAGGGCTCCCAGAAACGCCCTGAAACATGGCAATATTACATTGATTTTTTATGCTATTTTAATTCAATGAGATGCACTAGTGCATCTACAGCAGAGAAAATAGGGACTTTATTAAAGCTACGGCTAACTGCCCAGTAAGGTTGGTTTCACACCAGCAGTTTTTTTCAAATCGGGCACAGATCCAGTTTTTCAGCAAAAACCTGATCCTTTCAGGATCAAGTTTTTGCCCATTCACTTTTAATGGTGTCCAGTAACATCCAGCTCCTTCAAGTTGCTATTGGGTCTTGGATTTTGGTCCTCTTGCAGTTTTGTGATGAGATGTGGGCTGTGTTCTATTTGTGCATATGAAAAGGGTGCCGTTTCTACCAAGAACTTAGACACTTTAAAGGGATCCTGTCCTTCCAGAACGCCTCCTAAGCTACTAAAACATGTCTCTGCAGCATCCTATCACTAATCTCACACTCATTTTGTCTCCTAAAAGCATCATGTGAAAGTGCATAAAAACGTTTTAATACTCTCATTAGTGATTATAATTAGCAGGGGCTATATTCTTTAGCCCTTAGGGCGTGTTGTTTTGCAGGATCCACCTTCTCTCTGTGTGTGCTTGCTTTGCTTGTGCAGGCATTGCCCTCCCCCTCTCTATCACTCACAGAATGCAAATCATTAGTCCTGCCTTCAGCTCCACATCACAGCAGCACAGACAGAGGGTGGATCATTCAAGGCGTGAAAATGAGCTCTAGGAAGGGTTAGAGTCTCACAGGGGACGCCCTGTGAGACTTATTCAGGGACAAGAAGTCTCAGATTTGTAAGTGTATATTGTTGATTATTCCAATGTTACAGAGCACTTTTTTTTTATAGAAAAGGAGCACTAATACTGATATGTTAGGGTGCAGGGACAGGTATTAATAGGGTTGGGGGTGATTTGGAGGGGTCATTTTCCCTTTAAGTGACTTTAATATATGCTTTTCAATGTGATTAAACTGAATAGAGTATATTGAGGTACAGAAAATTGCAACCCTGGAAGAGATAAAAGGTCCCTAAAGGTACTACTGAAATGAGAAACCCAAAAATGTGTGCTAGGATTGAAATCATACCAAGAATTTAAAAGAATTATATCTACTAAATACAAAACACTAAACAGACATGTATAAGTTCCCAGCAAAACAAGAGTAAAGACAATTGGTAGGTGAGCCAATGAGGAAGCCCTAATAGTAAAAAGGCACCAATAACTTAATCAATATAGGCACATCAATAGATAAAATGATGGCAAGTATAGAAATGTCACTATGAAAGTGTCCCTGTCACCAAGTTATCCTATATAAACTACAGCTACCACCAGTAAGCATTCTAGAACGTTGTATACAAGTCCCCAAGCCAAAGCTGCATCAGAAAAATAGCTTTTACCTACGGGGCGGTGCGTGTATGCGGCGCGATGGGAGTATCTGATCTTGATTCGGCGCCTGCTCTCAGCTTGTCACTGCCATCCACCATCTCTGCTTTATACGGATGCCACGTCCCATGTCATTCACAGTCCTCCATTGAGCTCCTGTGCATGTTTAAGAAAGCCAGTTTTAGGGAGACAGCACGACAAGTTCTAGTGAATGTGCCTTTGCTCTACTGTCAGCAGGGCAGAGAGAAAGTATTGTAGTGCGCATGAGCTGGCATTCTTTGCTCTTTCCTCATGTCCGTGCATTATAGTAATTTGCTCTGTACACCGCAGGGCAGAGAGGTGCGCAGGAGCACATTGGAGGGCAGTGTGTGGATGACGTAAGATGCGGCATCCAAACAAACCCGGGAAAGAAGATGTGATCGCAAGCAGAGAGGAGGCGCTGGATAAAGGCCAGTGATGCACCTCAGACCGGACCTCCCCGCAGGCAAGTATAATAAAAGCTATATTTATAATTATCAAATTGGCCTGAGGGATTCTATGCAGTATTCTAGATTTAAAGCGAACCTGTCACCCCCCCGGGCATCAAAAGCTAAAATAGCCACCTTCTGCAGCACTAAGGCTGCATTCAGAGAAGGTGGCTATAGCCTTTTGATGCCCTTTATACTATGAAATATGCAGTTAGATAAATGCTCACACTTCTGAAGACCAAAGACCGGGAGGCGGGGTTTCACGCTCCTCTGACCCGCCCCCTCTTGTCCATCATGGTGCTCGCCTGCTGCTGCCTCCCCTGACTGTGTAAAATGAACGCGCGCCTCCATTCTCCTGCACGGCGCCGCACATGCGCTGTGCGCCCGGTGTCCAGGAAGTCGTCGGGCAGCGCGCACACTGCATGCGTGGCTCCATACAGGAGAACGGAGACGTACGTTCATTTTACACAGTCAGGGGAGGCAGCAGCAGGCGAGCACCATGATGGACAAGAGGGGGCGGGTCAGAGGAGCGTGGAACCCCGCCTCCCGGTCTTTGGTCTTCAGAAGTGTGAGCATTTATCTAACTGCATATTTCATAGTATAAAGGGCATCAAAAAGCTATAGCCACCTTCTCTGAATGCAGCCTTAGTGCTGCAGAAGGTGGCTATTTTAGCTTTTGATGTCCGGGGGGGGTGACAGGTTCGCTTTAAGGGTTTTTCTGGTGGTGGTCACACTTTAGGTAGGAAAAATCTGGTGACAGGCTCACTTTAAGTATTATTGACATGTCTATATCCATAACATAGTTAGGATTGGATTACCAGGTAATCTTAATCCCCCCTTCCCCCAAAAAAATGTAAATTAAACTAATTCCTCCCATAAAATAGGAGGCTCACCCACCTAACACCTGATGTGTATTCACATACATTTTGAACCATGTAAATCCAATATTTTTAAATTTTCAGACCTGGCACACATTTGTTTTTCTAAATAGAGTTTAGTTAAAATACTAAATTAATGTTTCACATTTATAAATGTAACAAATTATACAAAGTATTGCTTTAGCACTGAATTGTATGTATATTACAGTTGGCACAACTCGCTTTGCAGCTCTCGGTGCATTTGCTAGATCAATAATCAGTGGTCGCTTTACAGGAGCTCTGAGAACCACCTCCAACCTGCAGCTCTACTTTTGATCATCCACCTTCGAGCAACATCACAATTGCATCACAACACATTGGTGACTTTGCACCCGAAGAGCCGTGGATATATAGTAAGGTAACAGGCAACTCTCAGTGCTCAAGGCCAGCGGCCATAGATTAGCGATGTGGCCAAAAGAATGGCTCCTGCAAAACGATGCACAATGAATGGAAATTTCTAATAATGAGTAGAACATCTCAGGGTGTGTGCACACAATCAGGAATTGCAGCGTTTTGGACGCAGAGTAACGCTGCATTGTACAGTACAAGCACGGTGGATGGGAATTTCTAGAAATCAAATGCTCACTGTGCTTCTCCCCTCTGCAGTGTGTTTTCAGCTGCAATATAGGTTTCCAGACTCCTGCATCATGTTAATTTCATGCTGCGGCAGTTAGAGGCGGCTGCGTTCTCACTGCATTCACCCACGGCTTCCTTCAGATCTGGAGACACTGCATCCAACACGCAGCACCTCCAGATCCTGTGCACATACCCTAAAGAATTCCCTAGGGCACCATTACAGAGCACTATTTTATACATATTTTCTTTTACCTTTTTTTAAATGCATTTTATTTTATTAAGAGTTCTTCAGAATAAAAGTTACAACCATACAGCAATAAGATACAAATCCAGATCCAACATCTATGAATCTTCATTTTAACGCAAAATTGCAGGAATTGTTTGTTTTTTCTTCAACTGTTTAGGAATATTGAGATATTGTTAGGGCCTCATGTACTGAATACTATGTAATTGGGGCTTACAGATCTCCAGAAAATATATAAAACAAATAACTCGCCCATCCACATTTACCCTCTAAGCAAAGTGCAGTAAATCTACATGATGTTGATTTGTATCCGGTTAGATAACTGTCTGCTTACATAAGTTGTCCAGGAATATATTTTTTTTTTATTATAAGGGTTTGCACATCTTGAAAACAGTTAACAAGTTGATAGACATCCTCTCTAGGTCCAGTGCTGGTTTTCCGCTGCTTCTCCGGTATGTGTACTGGTCACAGCGGCTACAGCACACGTCACCGCTGCAACCAATCACAGAGCTCAGCGGCTTTGGCAGATGGCACAAACCGCTGACATTAATGACTGGCTGCAGCAGTGGTGTGTGCTGTAGTCCTGATGTGACTGCCGTGGCCAGTACAGAGAGATCGGAGCAGCAGCGGCAAGTCAGCAATGGACACGGAAAAGGTGCGCATCAGGGATATTATGGTTTTAAACATGTGTCATCCTTTAGGACAGGAGTGGGGGAGTCCTAGCCTCGAGGGCCACCAACAGGTCATGTTTTCAGGATTACCTTAGTATTGCACAAGTGTTGGAATCATCATCTCTGCAGGTGATTCAATTATACCCTGTGCAATACTAAGGAAATCCTGAAAACATGACCTGTTGGTGGACCTCAAGGCCTGGAGTTCCCCACCCCTGCTTTAGGAGATAAACCTATTATTGGATGGTCTCTTTAAACAGAAAAATCTCCAATTGCTCAAAGATATGAAGTGCTAAAATCCAATAATCTAACCCTATTTAAAGACCTGTCTAGAGTTGCACCATGAATAAAGAAAGAACTTTTGGGAAGATGCAGCAACTGGGTTTTCTCCAAAAATGAGTAGAGTATTTTGGTTTCCCATGTATAATTAGGCCATGTGCATACGCTGCATTTTTGGTGCAGATTTGTGACAACTCTGCATGCCCATACTTATGCCAGCAAAATCAATGAGAATTCGGAGTGTTGTACATACGTTGCATATTTTTTCTTTGCAATTCCTTAAATTCTTGGTGCAGATTTGCCTGCATGTTTCAGCCCTTGACTTCATTAAGAAAAACACATGGCACAAATCTATATTGTGTTTTTGGCGCCTTTTTCTGCCAGTGGATGCAGATTTGATGCAGAGAATTTCTGCACCAAATCCTGGACGTGCACACATAGCCTTAAGCTTATTTTCCCTTGCACAAATAAAACGAACATTGGATCGTTGTTTTTTTATTAAATAAATGCACTCAAATACAAGACCTCCTTAAAATATATTAAAACAATATATTACATTTATTTGCCCTGCTTTGTCTTCATCAATAAAAACGTTTGTATAAAGTATATATGTTATGAATTGTACATTATTAAATGTCATTGTAAGTATTGTTGCATGCAGGCGGCATGTGTGACTTCATTGTCTCCGATTTTGGGTTCACTAATTTAGTGAATATCTTGGACTTTTTTTCATGTGTTCAGGTGCCATTAGGAAACATTTTGTTTTATTTTTTTTTTTACAAAAAAGATTTACATTTAAAATAGCTTCAGTGTTTGATAAAAACTCAACTATAAGACGAAGGTTTCCGCTTTGTCACAAGTTGGTAACCTATACTGGTATAGGAGATAGACTGTGAGCGGAGTCCGCATAGTTAGACGGATATACAAGTGTGCGGAGTGATTAATGGCATGCAGCACGGTAATGAGAAAATGACACCAAGTTACATAACACAATATAAATCTTTTTTTTTTGTTTGTTTCTTTTTTTTTTTTTTTTTTTTACCAAAACTATAAAGAAAAGGACACACTTTTAATGTGACACATATTTTTTTTTCCATATTTAAAAACAAAATTGGATTAAATAAAATTTACAGTGAGTACAGCCCATTTGTGCAAATAAATACCCATGTTAATGTACTCTCACAAGCATAAAAAAAAGAAAATTAAAATATAAAAAAAAAAATAAAATAAAAAAAGGGGAAAAAAATATACAATGTTCAAGACAATCAACTCCAAAGAAACATAAAAAAGGCAAATTTTCCACTCAGGGCTAAAGAAAAAAAGTTACCATCTTTCTGTTACCATATGGCAGTTTTATACCCGCTACAGAGCATTTCTGCTCACGATCAATAAATGGGTTATGTCTATGTGAAAGTACCGCAGAGGAGGGAATCAAGAGGTAAGGCCCCATTCACATCAGCATTTTGCTGATGTTTGCGGCTGAGCCGGCAGGTGGCACCACATCTGCCGCCTAACGGCCGACTTGCGGCCCAGATCCGGCAAGCTCCATGCCTTGTCAATGGGGCTTGCGGTCCGGTGTGGCAAGTGCGGTTCTGCACTTGCGGCAGCTTAAAAAAAAAAAAAAGACCGCTGCTTGCAGCTATTGTTTTTGTGGCCGCAAGGATCGGAACCAGCCGATCCGGCGTAACCACACCTGGCCGCGAGCTCCATAGACAATGCATGTGAGGCCGTCAGGCGGCAGATGCGGTAAATCTGCCGGATCTGACGCACATCAGCAGCAAAAACGCCAATGTGAAAGGTTGCTTAGAGATGATATCATGGTGTGGTGCATCAAATTTATTTATATGTATGTATGTATATACATCTCAATAAGAATGTGCAAGAAACAGAAACACAAAAGGCATGGTGACAAAGGATGAAATGCTGAGAGACAAGTAAAAAAGCCGTCAAGAGAAGTCGTGCAAATAAAAACAAGGAAGGAAGTGAAGAGGGGAGAGCAGCAATGCAGGCTACAGTTATGTGTGTGAGTGCTGGACAGTGAGTCCAGTGGTTGCAGATAGGAAACCAAAGAGATGTACAACCATAAAAGGAACAACAAGGCGCACAGAAAGTGGAGGTAGAAAGAGAGGGCTGTAGTAAGTCCAGTGTGCTTCTTTTGGGGCGGAAAAGGAAAAGAGGAAGAACTGTGATGGAAAGAGAGGGAGGGTGGGAGAGAAATATTTTACTCCTCCAGGTCTTTGCTGCAGGCCTCTTTTCCCCTTCCTCACATCTTCCCCACCCATCTTCACACGCTATTGCGAGCTGGCACGTTCCAGTATGCGCAAATCATAGTTCTTTTTGATACTGCGCAATTTGAAGCGGCTGAGTGGACTATTTTGCTGCACGGAGGCGTTTTGTGCTGCCATGGTGCTAGGGAAGACTGCCACGATGGTATAAAAGGCTGCCAGGTCGATGTTGTGTACTTGGCGCCCATTTTCTGCAGGTCCATTATGGTCACCATTAGGTCCTGGGGCATGACCCTGAGTGTCCTCAGCCACTGTATTTTGGCCCCAGACATTGCCAGTTGTGTAAAAAGCTTGCCTGCTTCCGCTCGCGTGATGCCGTCTGGGAGGTCTGTGATTTCTAGCACTCTGCCAAGGACTGAGGAAGAGAAAAGAGGTAGAAAAAAAAGCACTTATGAGAAACACACTGACATCTAAAGAGGTATACTTTCTTTTTAATACTAGAAAAACTAGACTGCAATCAATTCTATATTCCTTTGTTAACCTGATTTTTTTTTTTTTTAAATATTATTTGTACTTCTGTCTTCTGCATAAGTTGCCCAATCATAAGCAAATAACAATATAGCAGAAAAAGAACATGTCCCAACCATACCTTAGGTTTCTTAGTGTATAAGATGTAATGATACAGCTCTGATCTCCTGGTCTAACCTCCTTTACAAAAAGCAGCTGAGTTTACATTACAAACACTTTAACCAGCTGCTGTATCATGGCACTGTCCTCTCTGCTGTACTGCCCCTTCCCTCACACGGTCTATCCGAAGTGGTGTCAGTAACCACACTTGTGACTGTTGTACAAGCACAGCAAACATAAGTGTGACTCATTTCTGGATAGACAGTGTGGCCATATTAAAGAACCACTCCAGAGTGTTTTTTTCTTTCAGCTCCTTGCCCCCTTGTACTACACTTACCCTTTGTTGAGAGACTGTAGTAAACTGCCTCTGCACTATTGTCACATTGCAGACTTTTGACATCCTATACTGGATTGTCTTCCAAGCTACTTTCAGAAGTGACATGCACTGAATTTACATCTGTAATATATTTCTATTTAAGATTTTAGATGAAGAACTAAGGTTGCATCATGATAGAATATTTCTTTGTGCGGTCCTATTTTGATAAGGGAGCAATAACTACCACTTTGTTGGTAGAAGAGAGAGAGACAACGAATTCTAGTGAAGAGCATTGGCTTAGATCATCAAAAAACTTCTGTTCAATATTTAACTCCAACGACGGCCACAAACTCCACATAATTCTACTACAGACAAGAGTGAGTACCGTATTTTCCGGCGTATTAGACGACTTTTCAAGCCCTGCAAATCTTCTCAGAAGTCAGGGGTCGTCTTATACAACGAGTGTACGCCACCTACTGGCAAAGATACGGAATGGCCGCCCAGGATGTGTGCACTGTGTCCGGCCGCTGGTCTCCAGGAGGAGAGACACTTCACTGGAGCAGAGCAGAGCGACACATTAGCTGACATTCCTGCCGCTCCCAGCATGAAGAAGCCAGACATTAAACCCCTAACAGACCGCAGGTACAGCAGTTACTATTGCTCGGCTCCCTCCCTCCTGGCTGTGAGGAGGGGGGGGGTTGTGCTTGTGTCTGTGGTGGTGTAAGTCGCTGCTTGCAGCTTTTCAATTCCCAGAGCTGTGTATGAAGGATTGTCCTCTGAAAGTTCCCCTCCTTCAAACACAGCTCTGACGATGGAAAACAAGAGGCAGATGACTGAAAAGATCCTCCATCCTGCTGTGGGGATCCATGCTGACATAGGAGACGTGTGCTTATGGAGACTGCCCCCCTCCTCCCCCACAGCAGTACAGACCTGCAGGCTGGAGAGGGGCTGCTCACAGTCACAGGATTCTGACTGTCTCCTCTCACTGCTGAGCGTTTGTTACAGTGTAGCCTGGCCAACTCTCTGTGATCTCCAGACTGACACACTGGCCCGTTTCACATCTAATGCTGTGCTGCATTTGGCTTTATTTGCGTTTGTGTGCATTTTTAGCAGTAAAAATACATACAAATGCATCCAAAAATGTCTGCTGCATCTAGGGCTGCATTTGCAAAAACGCATGCATTTTGCATTTTTGCAAACACACAGGCGTTTTTGCATGCCTTTTCAATGTATTTTGCATTGAACCCTATGGGTGCAGTTTTGGATGCGTTTTTAGTGGTAAAAACACAGACGCAAATAAAGCCAAACACAGCCTAGCATTAGATGTGAAATGGGCCATTGTTGCAAATCTTGTGCTATGAGACCCTCCAGGCCAGTGCAGGTTTGCATTCATTGACTCCTGGCAGAGCCCCTGGAAATTTTGAAATGAGAATCACCTGTCCTCTGGATAACATTGTCTAACAGGAATGTTTGCCCCCTGTACTTTCCCCCCCCCATTCTCGCATGACCCCGTCTCCATGTCACCTACCCTCCCCCCATCCCAGCGCTAGCACATCCCCCTCTCCATGTTTATAGTATATGCAGGGATTATGGGGTGCATTATACTATATGGAGCACTATGATGCTGCATTATAATGGGCGACTATAAATGATGCATTATAATATGTGGAAACAATACTTTATTCAGGGCTATTTGACAGCTGTGTGGGGATTATTATACAGTGTGAAGACATGTAGGGGCCATTATTCTATATGTGGGTCCATTATATTTATATTGTATGAAGGGCTGTGTGGGCATCACAGTGGGGATCATACCCGTGGAAGAGGGGTAGTCTTATACGGCGAGTACATTCCAAACTCTATATTTTAACTGGAAAAGTTGGGGGTTGTCTTATACGCCCAGTCGTCTTATACGCCGGAAAATACGGTAAATGTTCGGCAGAAGAAACTGTTGGCAAAATAAAAATCTATATAAGTTCTAGAAATCAAAAGGACTTCTACTTGCCTATGTCCGCGGTACCCAAGTCCGTAGATGCAGACTTCAGAGCCTGCCTTTTACCTCGGTTTCCATGTTTCATCCCTGTCTGTCCATTCAGTACGACATGGTGGAAGAAGAAAGTAACCATGAGAATATATACATATATTGGAACATTTACAACAGCTAAGATCACACTGAATATCAGTGTCTAAAATGTCACTTCACTTAATTGTGAAATATTTTTAGAAATGCAAGAATTAAAGGAACCTGACAGCTGATATATGGTGCCCAGACCGTGGGTAGCATGCAACAGCCACGGTGTTATACCAGGCAGTTACGTTGGACTCAAACGTTGCTGTGATTCAGAGACAAACATACTTTACTAGCTGACAGGGTCTGAGCCACATGGTTGACTAGTCGCACAGGCAGGTCCCCAGAAGCTTTTCCTCACCTATGTGCAAGTAGAGGCAGAATCCTGTCAGTCCAGGGCTGTGGGCTAGTCGACCAAGCTGCTTGGTCCCAGGCAATTGAATCAAAATGTTTTGGTTCTCATCGTAAAATTGCTTTCTCTTCATCGGTGAATCCCAGTAACCTGTGGGGAATAAGTCTGTGGCTGCTTGGAGGCGGCCACAATTCCATTCAAACGAAAATTGGCCTTCTACTAGCAGAATATACCTCACCTGCCCACACAAGACTCCTCAGTTTAGCGAGAAAGTAGTGCAAGAAAAAAAGCAAAGCATGAAAAATGCATGCCTGTCTGGGAAACTAAGGGTGAGAGCTGTGTTCCCCGATAAAGACTACGAGAAAAAGATTGTACGTCGAGTACCTGCTGCGCCTTCCCCCTTCCCCTCAAAAAAAAATTTAAAAAAATTAATTTCTAAGATTTATATTGATGCTGCCGATAAATTTGGGTGGGAGAAAGATCCTTGAGAAAGACGATCTGGGCAGACAAGGAGAGTATGCAAGGAGATTACCGTATGTCTGCATACCAAGCTCTATGCGGCCAGTGTGGCACAATGAAAATTACACGATTCCTCTCTATCCTAATATTCTTGAAGAGCTTGGACAGAAGGGATAGAGGAGGAAAAAGATAAGGCAGAGTAAACAGACCAAGATATTGCTAATGAGTCACTCACTACTGCTTGAGGGTCTCCGGATCTAGCGATTAACCAGGTCACTTTGCAGTTTAGCATGAACACCATCAGATCAACACCTAGGGGTCCCAGCAAAGGCAGATTTGCCTGAATATTTTCAGATGAAGTGCCCATTCTCCTGCAGCAACTCGCTGTTGATTAATAAAGTCTGCTTCCCAATTGTGAACAGAGGATATAAACTTCCAAGATTAACGGCACATTGTCTTCTGACAAACTTAAAATACCTGCAACCCCTGACATGGCAGTTCATGGTGCCCTAATGATTAATGTAACCAACTGCATTGGAATTGATTGGATGTATCTGAACTGGTAATCCATCGAGAAGACGTTGTCAATCAAGAAGAGCCAGTTGTATAACTCTGAGCTCCAGCACATTGATTGGGAAAAACATCTCCTAATTATCCCATGAACCCTGAACAGAGAAGTGATGAATGACTTCCCCCCCGCGTCCAAGCAGGCTGGCATCCTTTGTCAAAACTTGTCAGTGAATGGGGCAAATGAAATGACCCTTGGTTAACAGTAAAAGAGAATTTTGTTTACGTACCGTAAATTCTTTTTTCTTTAATCATCAATGGGAGACCCAGACAATGGGGTTTAGGGCTCTGCCCTCCGGAGGTCACACTAGGTACTACAAGTTTGTAGACACCGCCTCCTCCGCTTATAAACCCCCACCGTAGGAGACATCCTCAGTTTAGTCCATAAGCTGCGAGGAGAAAATAAACCACACCCGAAACATCGGGAAGAATGCCGTGCACAGACTGTGTAACAACCCGGAAAAAACACTGTCTCAACAGAGAACAGATCAAATGCAAAACATGCGACGGAACAACTGGGTGGGTGCTGGGTCTCCCATTGATGATTAAAGAAAAAAGAATTTACGGTACGTAAACAAAATTCTCTTTTTTCTGGTCATCATAATGGGAGACCCAGACAATGGGGATGTCCTAAAGCAATACCCCAGGGCGGGAAGAGTTCCTCAACAAGACGGATAACACATGGTTCCCTTTAAAGGTGGGCAACCGCCGCCTGGAGAACCCGCCTGCCCAAACTCGCATCCGCAGAGGCATGGGCATGCACCATATAGTGCTTAGAGAAAGTGTGCAGGCTGGACCAAGTGGCCGCCTGACACACCTGTAGAGCAGACGCTCTATGTCGCAAGGCCCAGGAGGCACCTACAGCTCTAGTAGAGTGTGCCTTCAAACCCACCGGGAGAGGCAAACCAGAAGACCGGTAAGCCTCCTGAATGGGAGCCTTGATCCATCTGGCCAAGGTCGACTTCGAAGCCGCGGACCCCTTACAGCGACCCATCGTGAGGACAAATAAGGAATCCGAACTCCTAAAGGAGGCGGTCCTGGACACATAAATGCGTACAGCCCTCACGAGATCCAGAGTATGGAGGTCGCGCTCAACCTGATGAACGGGAGCGGGGCAAAATGATGGGAGAACAATCTCCTGGTTTAGGTGAAACGTTGAAACCACCTTCGGCAAGAATTCTGGCCGTGGGCGCAACACCACCTTGTCTTGGTGAACCACCAGAAAGGGTGACTTGCACGAAAGTGCAGCCAATTCTGAGACCCTTCTCAGGGACGTAATTGCCACCAGAAAGACCACTTTCTGGGACAGACGAGAGAGAGAGATGTCTCTCAGTGGCTCAAACGGCGGTTTCTGCAGAGCCGCCAGGACCATGTTGAGGTCCCAAGGGTCCAGAGGTCGCCTGTAAGGCGGAACCACCCGAGATACCCCCTGCAGAAATTGACGGACCTTCGGGAGGAGCGCCAAGCGCCTGTCAAACAGCACTGAAAGTGCTGATACTTGACCTTTCAGAGAGCCAAGGGATAATCCCAACTCCAACTCCGACTGTAGGAAAGCCAACAATGTCGGGATGGACAATGGCCACGGTGAGCGTCCACCAGAGGCACACCAGGAGAAAAAGATTTTCCACGTTCTGTGGTATATCTTCCTGGAAACAGGTTTCCTAGCCCTATTCATAGTGGCAACCACTGTAGGAGAGAAGCCTCTGGATGTCAGCAGCCAGGCCTCAAGAGCCATGCAGTCAATCTGAGGGCCCTGGAATTGAGGTGGAAGAATGGGCCTTGCGCGAGTAGATCTGCGCGTTCTGGAAGAGCCCACCGGTGTCCGCCTGACAGTTGCCACAGGTCCGGGTGCCAGGACCTCCTGGGCCAATCTGGAGCCACTAGAATGGCTACTCTGCATTCCATCCTGATTTTCCACAGGACCCTGGGAATCAGAGCCAGAGGCGGGAACACATATGGCAGCTGGAAGCTGGACCAACTCAGGATCAGGGCATCCGCCCCCAGAGACTGAGGATCCCACGATCTTGCCATGTATTGGGGCACCTGATGATTCAGCCGTGAGGCCATCAGATCCACGTCCGGAGTGCCCCATCTGCCGCAGATGTCCCGGAAGACGTCTGGATGTAGAGACCACTCTCCGGCGTCCATGCCCTGTCGGCTCAGGTAGTCGGCCTCCCAGTTCTCGACCCCTGGGATGTGAACTGCGGAGATCAGGCAGCCGTTTTCCTCCACCCAGGCTAGAATGCGGTGGACTTCGGCGAGGGCCTGAGCACTTCTGGTCCCTCCCTGATGATTTATGTAGGCGACGGCCGTCGCATTGTCGGACTGCACCCGAATGGGGTGTCCTGACAGGAATTTCTGAAACGCCAGGAGCGCCAGATAGACCGCCTTGATCTCCAGCACGTTGATCTGCAATGCCGACTCCGACTGAGTCCAGAGGCCTTGAGCCCTGTGGTGCAAGAACACCGCACCCCAGCCCTTCAGACTGGCGTCTGTGGTCACCACTAACCATGACGGTTTTAGGAAGGACCGGCCTCGTGACAGGTGACATGGCTGGAGCCACCACTGCAGGGAGTCCCTGGTCGGTTGTGACAGTGTCAACAGCCGATTCAGCGAGATCGTCCTCTTGTCCCATCTGCGAAGAATCTCCAGCTGGAGAGGACGGAGGCGAAACTGTGCGAACGGCACCGCCTCTATCGCCGCTACCATGCGTCCCACCAGTCTCATCAATACCCGTAGGGATGATTGTGGTGACAGGAGGACATTCTGCACTCCTGAGTGGATCGCTAGCTGTTTGGCTTGAGGTAGGGACACCAGGGCTGAGTCCGTGTGGAAGTCCATGCCCAGATACGTCAATGACTGGGTCGGAACCAGGGTCGACTTTTGAATGTTGAGAAGCCACCCGAACTGTTCCAGAGACTTCATGGTCGCCTCCAGGCTCACCCGACAAAGGTCTTCCGATGGCGCCCTGACCAGCAGGTCGTCCAAATAGGGTATGACGGCGTGTCCCTGCACATGCAGGAGAGCCATCATGGAGGCCATCACCTTTGTGAACACCCGCGGTGCCGAACCTAGCCCGAATGGCAGTGCCACAAATTGGAAGTGCTCTTCCCCCACTGCGAATCTCAACCAGCGCTGATGAGCTGGTGCAATGGGCACGTGAAGGTAAGCGTCCCTGATATCGATGGACGCTAGGAAGTCTCCCTGCGACACAGCCGCGATCACGGAGCGCAGGGATTCCATGCGGAACTTCCGAACCAACACGTGACGGTTGAACAACATGAGGTCCAAAACCGGGCGAAAAGAGCCGTCCTTCTTTGGGACAATAAAGAGGTTGGAGTAAAAACCCCTGAACCTCTCTTCCGTGGGCACTGGGACCACCACTCCGTCTCTGCGGAGTCCCTCCAACACCAGGTGAAAAGCCTGAGCCTTTTCTGGAGATGGAACCGACCGATGGAATCGGGGTATTGGTTTTGACGTCAGCTCTATCCTGTAACCTCTTGAGACTACGTCTCGAACCCACTGGTCTTGAACGTGAAGGAGCCACCTGTCCTGAAATCGAGACAGGCGTCCCCCCACCTGTGGGGAGGCAGGACGAGAGAGCGAGTCATGTCGAGGCGGGCTTGGGGGTGGCAGCCGCTGCCCCCGCCGGCTTCTTCTGACGACTCTTGGAACGCCACTGAGTAGCAGGCTTGCCCCCTCGGTCCGAGCGAGCGGACGTCGTTGATGACTGTGAGCTGGAGCGAAAGGACCACTGCTTAGGGTTCCTTTTCACGGTATACCGTGGCTTAGGCTTATTCTGCGGGATCTTAGACTCAGCAGAATCCTTTATCAACTTGTCCAGCTCGGTGCCAAAAAGCCTGTCACCAGCGAATGGAAGATTCTGCAAAATCTTCTTAGATGTGGTATCTGAGTCCCAAAGACGCAGCCACAACAGCCTGCGGATCGCAATTGCATTGGCGGAGGCCACAGCAGAGCGAGTGGCAGTTTCCAAAGTTGCCGTCCTGGCGTAATCCGCATAAGCCCTTGCTCTGTCGGTAAGCGCCAGGACCTCTGGACTGGACCTAGCTAGTTCAGTGATACCATCCAAGCAGGTGGTAATCGCTTGTAGGGTCCAGACCGCGGCAAAATTAGGGGCAAAGGAAGACCCCACAGCCTCATAGGAAGACTTGGCGAGTTGCTCGACCTGTCTATCAGTAGCATCCTTCAATGAGGAGCTATCAGAGGCAGAAAACAAGGAGCGTGCAGCAATCCTGGTCATGGAAGCGTCCACCTTTGGAGACTGCGACCATTCCTGAAGCACCTCCTGGGGAAAGGGAAAGCGATTGTCCTTGGGTTTACGGACATAACGCCGCCCAGGATGTAACCTGGGTGCTCTAATCACCCTTCCAAAATTAGTGTGGTCCATGAAGGATCCACTTGGTCTGGCCTCCGGCCGCAGCCATTGATAGACCTCTTTGGGGTGTACAGTCACCTCCTCAGGAGGAGTGACAAGACGCAATGTCTCATTGATGGAGGACACCAGATCCTCCACCCCATCTGGAGGTTCAGACACAGACCCGAGAGTAGAACCCCCATCATCTTCCTCACCATCAGAGGAAACGCTCCTCCTCAGAGAGAGCCTGGAGCTCGGGAGAAGCCTCACGAGCTCGCTTAGAGGGTCTCACAGTAGAAGTAAGAGACACCCGGGGGTAACTGGGAGGAGTAGCTGGGTTTTCCAGTCTCCTATGAAGTGCCTCCAGGGATTGCGACATGGAGGACATCTGGGACAGCAGGGATTCATTGATCCTATTCTGCGTTTCCCATGGCCCTGGGATCACCTGAACCTCAGGGTATAATCCCGGATTTGCAGACTCAGTAGTGGCAGTCCGGGCCTCTGGGCGTCCACAGTTATTGCAGGACCCCTCCACCAGTGTCCCTTTGCATGTAGCACAGGTAATGGTGACCACCGCCGCCTTAGCAGCATGCTTCCCAACTGAGGACATCGCCACAGTGGGGAGAATATAAGCCAAGTTGCCGTTCACAAAAAACAAACCGGGAAACCCGGTGGCTTACCGACCGCAGTAAAGCGGTAGGAGGAAGCGGTGTGTGTGTGTGACCTCCGCGAGTTCCGGTCTCCCCTGAAGTGCCGACACGTGCTGCCGATAGATCCCAGCCGGGAAGTGAGGGAGAAGATGGCCGCCGAGAGCAAAGTCGTGGGCGGCGCCGAGAACACGCGGGAAGCACACACACACACGCCCATCGGTGACGTCACCGCAAGGGCTGCTTCCCATCCTCCAGGCAGCCTCATTAATGGAGGTGACTAGAGCCCGCAGCGCGGGAAAGTGTGAATAGAACATACACACACAGACTGTCAGCATATACAAACACCTGCAGTCCACAGCCGCAGCCCCTGTGATACACAGGGCGGTCAGCCAGGGTGACCCCAGCACAGGGCACACCGACAGAACCGCGGACCCGAGGGTACGCGCGGTCTGAGTGTCAGGACACAAAGTGTCCGACACTACCCCCAGGCACACAGGAGACGCACGGGCCTCAGTGCCTGTCCGGTCTGTAAGCACCATTTAGGGAGGCCTCGGACGGGGGTGCAGCACCAGTCTGGAGTGTAAGCACCATTTAGGGAGGCCTCAGACTGGGCTGGCTCCAGTCCGGTCTGTAAGCACCATTTAGGGAGGCCTCGGACGGAGCGGAGCTGTGCAAGGCTCCCAACTCCCATTCTCCAGAGCCCCCAGAAGGGATGGAAAAAGGAGTGCGACAGCGTACCGGGAGAACACAGAGTGTCCAGGCATTTTGCCCTCCGGTACCTCCACCTGCGTGTTCCACAAAGGGTGAGCGGGGAGACTGTCGAGGGTCCCCGACGGGGACCATTTTACCTTGTCTTCAGACGCCATCACGTAAGCTGTGAGAATGCAGTGAAGTGCAAGCAAAGCGTGATCCTCCGAGCACACTAAGTTTAAAACTGAGGATGTCTCCTACGGTGGGGGTTTATAAGCGGAGGAGGCGGTGTCTACAAACTTGTAGTACCTAGTGTGACCTCCGGAGGGCAGAGCCCTAAACCCCATTGTCTGGGTCTCCCATTATGATGAGCAGAAAATAAAGTTAACCACCATCTGAGGGAATGCTAGCTCTGATTCGGCAACCAAACAGGACGATCCAGGGACTTCACTGACCCATCCCAGCAGGCCAACAGCGTGTTCTGAAGGAATCTTGCATAGAACTTTGAAAATGCAACTGCCTCAAATGTTCCATCTTGCACAGAACACTCAAGAAAAAATCGAGGGGATGCCTTTTGGGACGTCTCAGGATCCGGACTGCGGATATAATCTCTTCTCTTCTGGAAGGAAGATGGATGCCTGAGCTGTATGAAATATTATGCCAAGGAACTGGGACCAGAGAAGAGGCTAAGAAGTCTAAGACAAGCTGAAACTCTTCAGAGTCTGGGAATAGGAAGGTACTTTGCAGAGAACATTATCTAGGCATGGAAAATCACCCCTCTGATCTGAAATAATGCTATTCCTGGGGCCTGGACCTTTATAAAGACTCTGGGTACTGTAGCCAAGCCAAAAGGGAGAGCTAAAGACTGGACATGTTCCTGATAGACCACAAAATGAAGTAACTGTAGCAGTCCTGGAAAAATAGCAATATGAAGATAAGTGTCCTGAATATCTATAGACGACAAGAAGTCTCCAGGCTCCGTAGATGCAATCACTGAGTGAGGCAATTTTATTTTAAAATGGCACAGCCAAAGCCACTTGTTCAGCCATCTCAGATTGTCCAAGATGGGACACATCGAGCTGTCCTTGGGTATGA
Organism: Allobates femoralis; assembly: GCA_033576535.1. NCBI lineage: Eukaryota > Metazoa > Chordata > Amphibia > Anura > Aromobatidae > Allobates > Allobates femoralis. The sequence continues at coordinate 623,652,083 of JARQOC010000002.1, forward strand.
AAGATATTTGCAATAACCCCTGTCTGAAAAGAGATTAAATAGCCTGGTTGAACCTGACCCTCATGTTGGTGGAAGCAGGGGGATCACAATCTGGAAAAAAAAAAGCTAATAAAGCAGGGCAGAGAATTCTTTTCTATAATCTCCTTCCGTAGACATCACTAACCAAACAATCGCTAATTGTATAGTCTGCCAGGGAGAAGCCAATTTTCATCTGAATGTAATTATAGTGTTAGCCTCCAGGTGGCAGTAGAATATCAAAGAATGAAGCGAACGAGAAAGTTTATCTAACATGCTAAAGCGTTCCAACCAGGGCCAGTGTCAGCACCCAGCGTACCCAGGCAAGTGCTGGGGGGGCCAACTGGCCATCAGGGCCAGGCAGCCCTGACAGCCGGGGGCTTATCAGGGACAGGTAGCCCTGACAAGGAGGAGCCCCATCAGGGACACTCTGCACCCAGAAGCTGAGTGCACCCTATGGCACTACCAATGCACATGTCTAATTTGCATGTGATGCAAATTAGCCATGTGCTGGCTCCTGGAGGCAGTGGAGCTTCCTCCTCTGCCAACTGCAGCAGAGTGATAAGTCATCATTGTGCAAACTCATCACACTGGAGCATCTGTGCTGTATATATCATTTGGAGGCTGTGTTGGGCTATATATATTATCTGGAAGCTGTTCTGGCCTGTATGTATTATTTGGAGGCTGTGCTGTATATATTACAGGGCAGGCCATTTATATGGATGCACCTACATAAAATGGAAATAGTTGGTGATATCAGCTTCCTGTTTACGGCACATTAGTATATGGAAGGAGGAAAACTTTTCCAGATGGGTGGTGACCAAGGCGGCCATTTTGAAGTTGGCCATTTTGGATCCAACTTTATTTTTTTCAATGGGAAGAGAGTCATGTGACACATCAAACTAATTGAGAATTTCATTAAGAAACACAATGGTGTGCTTGGTAACTTTATTCTTTCCTGAGTTATTTACAAGTTTATGACCACTTATAAAATGTGTTCAAAGTGCAGCCCATTGTGTTGGATTGTCAATGCAACCCTCTTTTCCCACTCTTGACACACTGATAGCAACACTGCAGAAGAAATGCTAGCACAGGCTTCCAGTATCCGTTGTTTCACATGCTGCACATCTCGTATCTTCACAGCATAGACAATTGCCTTCAGATGAGGGATGAGACAAACTTTTTTGTGAATGGTGAAGTTAACAAACAAAACCACCGCTATTGGTCTGACACTAACCCCCAGTGGATAGATCCCTCCAAGACTGGTGGAACACAAAAATTGATGATATGGTGTGGTATATGGGATACAAAGATGGTGGAGTCATTCTTCATCAATGGAAACCTCAATGCCACTGGATATCTGAATCTTGTAGCAATTTCAGATATCCTGTGGCATTGAGGTTTCCATTGATAATAAATATATAAATAATAAATTTAGCCCAGCACAGCCTCCATATGATATATAAAGCACAGCCTCTAAATAATATATATAGCATAGCCTCCATATAATATATACAGCATAGCCTTCAAATAATATATACGCACAGCCATCCATATTAGTTATACATCACAGCCTCCAAATACAGGGTGGCCCATTTATATGGATGCACCTAAATAAAATGGGAATGGTTGGTGATAATACATACAGCCCAGAAGCAGCCTCCAAATAATATACACAGCCCACAGCCTCATTATTATGTATGTACAGTCCAGCACAGCCTCCAAATATATAAATATATATATATATCTATATCTATATCTATATATATATATATATATCTATATATATATATATATAGAGCACGCAACCTCTATATTATATATACAGCCCAGCAGCAGCTTCTATATTATTTTCCACTTCTGCGTGTTCTTACTGGAACCTTCATTAATTTAGATATTCTTCAGTCACTAATGCCATTAGTATGTTTTGCCACAATAAGGCTGTGAATATCGTGTGACAGCTCACTGGTTTTACCCATCATGAGATGATTCTTTTGTGGCACCTTGGTAATAAGACATCTTTTTAAAGGCAATCTGTTGAACCAGCTGATATTTTTAATCAAGCAACAGGATTACTTCCTAATTACTTATAGATTTCAGCTGAGGTCATGACTTTCCATGGCTTTTAGCATCTCTCTTGCTTCAGGCATCTTTTTTCCTGTGTAATTTTTCATCATTACACATAATTTATGAACATCTATGGTTTGATTTCTTTGCCTGTGTGTAATGGATGGGTTCTTACATTTGATTTCAATACTATCTTTATTGACTTTCAGGCTCCATATCTCACAATCCACTACAGCTTTGAGCGCAAGACCACATTCATTTTATAGACAATCATCTTGGCTATATGGTACATAAATTTCACTTGCAACTAGATGATATATGATTAGTTATGTAGATTCTTGTCATGTGACTGCATTGTTACTGTTTTGCTCCTGGTGTTTAAAACTTCTTTTTCTTCCTGTATACTACAGATTACAACCTGTTCTCAGATTCCCTTATAACTCAGTGTGGTATTTGGTTGATCGCTAAGCATTATTGGTTCGAATGGAGGAGCAGCCATGAAGAATATTCCCCATGGCAAGAGAAACAGTATCATCCAGCTCATTGATGTTGGTCTGCCAGCCAAGAAAATTATGAAACTGTATTATGTGAGTGTCATTACAGTTGGAAAAATACAAAATGAAGCCCGGCCATCCATTCAAGAAATGGATGTCCAGGCACCAACAAGTCCACTCATCACAACGTCTATCAGTTCTGGCATGAAAGATATGTCAGTGGAGGTGGCTCATATGTGTAGTAATATTGAGATCAGACATCCATGTAGACACCCCGTGTGACATACATTACACAATTCTAAAATGGTAGCCTGAAAAAAATGTGAAGAAGCCTCGACTTCAATATTGTCATAAGAAATGGTGGCTCAAGTTTGCGAAAAAGTACGAAAAATGGTCTGGAAATGGTAGATTTGGAGCAATAAGAAGTAAGCCTAGGCTCTGATAGGTGAAAATGAGTCCAGAAGAAAGAAGGGAAAAAAGACTAATGGATCAAGAAGTTAAAGGAACTTGGCAGTGTATGTATGCAAGTGTCACATACCGTATATACTCGCGTATAAGCCGAGTTTTTCAGCCCAAAAATTGGGCTGAAAAGTACCCCCCTCGGCTTATACGCGAGTCAGTGCTGTATACCGATGTATACATCGGTACATACCGATGTATACATCGGTATACAGCAGCCCCCGCATCCCCAGTAATGCAGGGCCCCCCCAGCCTCGCTCCGGTCACCTGTAAAGCAAACTATACTTATCACTGTCCCGCTGTCCGCGCCCGCTCGCCGCTGCCGCCCGCGATCCTCCATCTTCATGCGTCTTCTTCCTGTTTCTGTGCTCGTCGCAGGCAATGACGTCATTCCCTGCGACGAGCACAGGAAACAGGAAGAAGACGCATGAAGATGGAGGATCGCGGATGTCAGCGGCGAGCGGGCGCGGACAGCGATAAGTATAGTTTGCTTTACAGGTGACCGGAGCGAGACTGGGGGCGCCCTGCATTACTGGGGATACTGTATACTACCGCTGGGGCTGCTATACACTACTACTGGGGCTGTATACACTACCACTGGGGCTGCTATATACTACCACTGGGGCTGTATACACTACCACTGGGGCTGTATATACCTCTGGGGCCCTGTATACTACCACTGGGGCTGTATAAACCACTGGGGCTGTATAAACCACTGGGGCTGTATATACTGCTGGGGCCCTGTATACTACCACTGGGGCTGTATATACTACCACTGGGGCTGTATATACTACTAGGGCTGCATCTATACTACCACTGGGGCTGTATATACTACTGGGGCTGCGTGTATACTACCACTGGGGCTGCTGTATCTACCTCTGGGACTGGTGTATACCACACTGCTGGGGGCTGTATACTTGTGCTAGGGCCCACCCTCGGCTTATACACGAGTCAATAGATTTTCCCAGGTTTTGGGGGCAAAAGTAGGGGGGTCGGCTTATACACGGGTCGGCTTATACACGAGTATATACGGTATATAATATAGATGTGCATGTATATATTCAAATATCAACATACAGAGTGATTTTAGTCTTCAAATATTTCAAGATAATTTTTATTTTTTTATTACTTGAAAAGGTTAAGGGTTATAACATCAGAACAACCAATCTTTGTACATCCAATTTTGAACATGTGCATGGCATCCCTTTGCACAACTGCCATTTAACATTGCAATGCTCCATATGGTGATCGCAACTGAATGATGGAACCACTACACTGGTTGGGATTTCGAGACGAGCCTATGTTGACGGGAAACTCCTTTAATGTACCCATGTATGAGAACTTATTATAAGTGATTTTAAATTTTAAGTCAGTCTCATTTATAATGCAGTAATAAAGTAAATTAATTTACTTACAGACCATCAGAGGAAATATACAAAATACATTTTATATAGACTTCCAATTCAATTTAAGGGAATCTGTCAGCTGCTACCTAATCTGAGAGCAGCATAATGTTGGCAAAGAGACCCTGAAATCCAACGATGTATCACTTAGAAGACAGGGTGCAGCCATTCTGACATAGTTTTAAATTTAGCCATGTAGCAGAGCTGGAAAACCTGCCCCTACCCCACACCAGGCTCTGTATGAACAATGTCTATAGACAGTAAGGTGCCAGGTCAAGCAACGTGACACAAGCCAGTCACAGCAATGATTATGTCCTAGTGATAAAACAGTAAGTTTAAGTAAACAGCACAGGAGGTGGCATGTTACACATCATTGAAGTCTGTGTTTTTATGCCTACGGCATGCTGTCCTCAGATTACATATCAAAAACCTGACGACAGATTCCCTTTAAGTAAATACAGCTTTATGAGACTACTCAGACATGCAGTAGATAGATCTGATTTGTGGACTTGTGGCAATATTCCTACTCTATTAACTATTGCATTCTGTGTAAAGAAAAAAAGGAGATTTTTGTGTACTCATCGTAAAATCCTTTTCTCTTAGCCTCTAATTGGGGGACACAGGACCGTGGGTGTTATGCTGCTGTGCACTAGGAGGCGTCACTAAGCAGAATTTGCAAAAGAGTTAAAGCGGTTACTCCTCTGCAGTATACACCCCTGGAGCAGGCACTGCCTAACCAGTTTTGCGCTTAAAGCAGTAGGAAAAATAACTAAGATAACTATACAGCAAGGCCTGTAAAAACAGGTAACTATGGAATAGCTCAAAAGCAACATGAAAAAAAAATTAAAGGCCCGAAACGGCAACAGGGTGGGTGCTGTGTCCCCCAATTAGAGGCTAAGAGAAAAGGATTTTACGGTGAATACACAAAAATCTCCTTTTCTCCTTCGCCTCATTGGGGGGGTCACAGGACCGTGGCACGTCCCAAAGCAGTCTCTAAGTGGGAAGAGCAATGGAACGAAAAGAAAATGACAGTAAAAAACTATGCACCTACAGGTGGACTACTGCCGCCTGGAAGATGCGCCTTCCCAGACTCGCATCTGCCGAGGACTGGGTGTGGACACTATAGTGTTTCGTAAACGTGTGTAGGTTAGACCATGTGGCCAGCTTACACACCTGTTGCAGACGCCTGATGCCGAATGGCCCAGGAGGTCCCCACGGCCCTGGTAGTATGTGCTCTGATACCGGCCAGAAGAGGCAAATTTTTTATGCTGTAAGCATGGATCTAATCCATCTAGCCAGGGTCGCCTTAGAAACTGGTGTGCCCTTGTGTCTGCCTTCCAGAAGGAGGAAAAGGGAATCAGACTTTCGAAAGGGTGCTGTTCTGGACACATATGTGTAGAGTCCTGACAAGGTCCAGCATATGCAGAGCCTTCTCGACCCGATGAACCGGGGCCGGACAAAGTGACGGAAACGATATCTCCTCATTAAGGTGGAAAGAGGACACCACTTGCGGGAGAAAGGATGGAACCGTACGTAATACAACCTCATCCTGGTGGAAGACAAGGAAAGGCGGTTTACAGGAAAGTGCTGCTAGTTCTGACACTCTGAAGAGGGAAGTGATTGCCACAGGAAATACCACCTTCTGAGTGAGAAGGCGAAGGGGAATCTCCCTCAGGGGCTCAAAGGGAGGTTCCTGTAGCACAGTGAGGACCAAGTTTAGGTCCATGTGTCCAGTGGTCTTTTATAAGGGGGAACTAGCCGGCAGACTCCCTGAAGAAAAGTCCTTACTTGCGGTTTGGTAGCAAGTCGTCGTTGAAACAGAACCGAAAGGGACGAAATTTGACCCTTAAGAGAACCTAAAAACAGGCCTGTGTCTAGGCCAGACTGGAGGAAACCAAGGACCTTTGGTAGTGAACAGGGCCATGGCGAGTAACTTCGAGAGGAGCACCAGGTGAAAAAGGCCTTCCATGTTCGATAATAAATCTTAGCTGAGGTGGGCTTTCGTGCCCTAATCATGATTGCTATGACGTCCTGGGAAAAACCTGCTTGGGTTAGAACCCAGGTCTCAAGGGCCACCGCATGAAATTCAGGACCGCTGAATTCTGATGGTAAAACGGGCCCTGAGAGAGGAGGTCTGGACGATCTGGGAGGCGCCAAGGAACGTCTGCCGTGAGATGGACAAGGTCGGTGTACCAAGCATGCCTAGGGCTATGAGGATTATTTGAATACCTTCCTACTTGATCCTCCTCACCACCCTGGGGATTAGTGGTAGAGGAGGAAAATGTACGGGAGTCAGAATCGGGTCCAATCCTGGACTAGGGCGTCTGCACCTAGAGACTGCGGGTCGTGGGACCTGGCCATGAAGTTGGGACCTTGGCATTGAGGCATGACGCCATGCGGTCCACATCCGTTGTTCCCCAGCGATAGCAAATTTGCTGAAAGACATCGGGATGTAGAGACTACTTTCCTGAGTCCATCCCTTGGCGACTGAGGAAGTCTGCTTCCCAATTTTCCATGCGTGGTATGTGCACTGCCGATAGTACCGATGTTGTTGATTCCGCCCAGTGGAGAATATGGTGAACTTCGCTCATCGCCTGAAGACTGCGGATTCTGCACTGGTGGCTGACATATGCTACTGCCGTAGCATTGTCCGACTGAATCCTGACGTGGCATCCTGCCAGAAGGTGGTTGAAGGCTTTCAGTGCTAGGGAAATCGCCCGGATTTCCAGTAGGTTGATGGGCATCGTCGATTCCGAGAGGGACCATTTTCTTTGTGCTCTGTGGTGTCGGTACACACTGCGCCCCATCTGGTCAAGCTTGCGTCGGTGGTCAGAACTTTCCAAAGGGCTGGAAGGATTTCCCTCGAATTAGGGAGGCCGGACTGAGCCACAAGTGGAGAGAGCGTTTGGTCGACGTTGATCGTTGAAACTTCTTGTCGAGTGAGAAGGGGCTCTTGTCCCAGGACCTGAGTATGGCCAGCTGGCGAGGCCTGAGGTGGAGCTGAGCAAACGGAACAGCTTCTATTGCGGCAACCATCCTGCCTAGGACTTTCATGGCAAATCGGAAGGACCGAGGTGACGGACAGAGGAGGGTGCGGACTCCTTGCCGGAGAACCTGTGCCTTCTCTTTGGGAAGCAGGACCAGACCTCTAGAGGTGTTGAATTGCATGCCCAAAAAAAACAGGGACTATGTGGGGACTGATGAGGACTTCTGGAGGTTGACCAGCCAGCCCAGTTGACGCAAGGTGTCTACAGTGATGAAGACGCTGTGTTCGCAATCTCAAAGTTGGAGCGCTGAGTAAATCGTCTAAGTATGGGAGAATGACTACTCCTTTGACTGGAGAATGGTCATGACCGCTGCTATGACCTTCATGAACATTCTGGGAGCTGTGGCGAGTCCAAATGAAAGGGCCACAAATTGGTAGTGGACCTGACCAATTGCAAATTGGAGAAACCTTTGATGAGTAGATGAAATTGGGATATATGCAGGTATGCATCCTGTATATCTATGGACACGAGATATTCTCCTTCCATCAATGCTATTATAGAGTGGAGAGACTCTATGCGGAAATGTCGCACGTGAAAATATTTGTTCAGTTGTTTTTAAGTCTAGAATGGGTCTTGCTGCACCTCCTTTTTTGGGAACCACGAACAGGTTCGAGTAGAACCCGTGGAAGTGCTCGGCCTGGGGTACCGGCAAGACTATTCCTGATTTGAGGAGTGAATCGACTGCTTGGAAGAAGGCCCGAGCTTTGGATGGCGGTTTTGGAGGGACTGATAGAAAGAACCGGTTGGGCGATAGGAATATGAGCTCTATCTTGTAACCGGAAGACACCAGTTCTCTTACCCACTTGTCTTGTATAATAGGCAGCCAGACGTGCTGAAAGTGAAGTAGTCAGCCGCCTACAAGTGGGGTGTCTTCCGAGCGGAAGGAGTCATGAAGAGGAAAACCTATGGGTTCTTGACCCCTAATGCTTAGATTGGAGAGATTTGTCCTGCTAGTTTAGTTCGACTTCTGGGATGTCTGCAATCGCTCCCTGTGTGGCAAGCGGTTGTCTGTCTGCATTGGCCTTGATGCCGACCAGCTGAACGGATTCCGAAAGGACCGGAACCGTGTTTGTTGACGGCAGTTGAAGGGCCGTTTTGTTTTCTGCTGGGGAAGAGAAGTGATTTTGCCTCCTGTAGGATCTAAACTTAATTTATCTAATTACTCTCTGAATAGACGGCCGCCGAGATATGGGAGGCCTGTGAGAGATTTCTTGGAGGCTGGATCTGCCTTCCACTCACGTAACCAGAGGGCACGTCTAATAGTAATGACATTTGATGCAGTTAGTGCTTCGCAATTTGTGGAATCCAGGGCTGCATGTAGTAAATAGTCGTCCGTGACCGAAATTTGTGCTGTTTGGTCTGACGAATAGGGTCAGCATGTGTACACCTTAGGGCGGTGTGGCCTGAGGCTTCAAATACTCATCTAGCCATTTGTTCGACTTGGCGGTCCGTTGCGTCATTAATGGAGGAACTATCTGGTAAAGACAGAAGCGTACGTGCTGCCAGTCTGGAAACCGGGGGTCCACTTGGGGTGGATCCGCCCAGTTCTGAGTCACTGCTGGCAGAAAAGGATAACAGGTTTCAAGCATTTTCCGGTTGCCAAATTTTTTCTCTGGGTGCGAGTGAAGTTTTTGGAGGATCTCCTGAAATTCAGGATGATCCATAAAATATTTGAGTGACTTTTTTGCTCGTTTAAAGGAAACCTTGTGTTCCAGAGTATCACTAGTTGATCTGAGACATCCAATACCTGATTAATGGAGGATATTAGATCCTCAACCAGAGCCGCAGTATCTGGTGGGTCCAGATCTAAGGACGCGTCCAGGTCTAAATCTGAACTGGGATCAAGGTAGCTTTCAGAGTCCTGAGAGTCGTAGTGGTGTTCCCGGGTTGGGGACGCCCTAGAACTGTGAGAAGATGCCAGAGAGGGGAACCTCTGTGCCCTTTTGCACCCTGTGGAGGTAGATAGGGCCGGATCGGTACCCCGTCTGGGGTCTGAGGTGTCTTCCTGAGTTGTAAAAACAGGGCAGAAGTGTAGGGGGCTGAGTGACTCTGCAAAGCCTGGAGTAATGTCAAGGACAAACTTTTCTATAGATTGGGACATAATGATGGCCCATTCTGGCGCGGTATTAGGTGCACTGGTAGATGCCAGAATTATGGGAAGTTCTGGTGCAGTATCCGGAGTGCAGTACTGGCAGTGTGGGGATGTGCTTCCACTAGGCAGAGGAGCCCTGTACACCGTGCAGGTGGCATAATAAGAGGTAAATGCCCTGGTGGGCCTGTTGTTCTTTGAGCCAGACATGGTACTAAATACTGCTGTGTCTAAAGTGCATGCACGGAGAAAAAACACTGACAGAGGGGCCCACAGCAGAGAGGAAAACCCTGATGTGATCTTACCACCTTGTGTTGCCCTTAGTTGCAGCCCAATTTTTGCGCTGTGCCCCCCCAGAGACTGGTGTCAGCTGCCAGATGGATAATGGTGCTGAAGCGGTGAACTTCTGCTGGAGAAAGTGTCTGCACGCTACAGCGTAAAGCCTCCACAGTGAGTGAATGAGGGGGGGTGCAACAGAAAAGGCGCGACTGCGGCTCTCGCGATGAGCGAGAAGCGCATGCATTGCCGGTCTGCCCCCTGCCATGACGCTCTTGCTGTCATCGGCAGGGGGCAGACTGGAATCCGGTACTACCCGCGGGGGAAGGACACGAAGTGTGCCCGCTTGTTAGCACCGGGTGGTCAGGAGAACACAGGAAAAACAGACTCCTGACCCCCTGCAGCTGGAGCTGGCAATGTGGCTGCGCTGTCTGGTACAGTCTATGGAGCAGCAGATGGTGGTGCAGCAGATGGATATACTGCAGTTGCTTCAATCTGTACGCTGGACTGCAATCTGTACCTTGGTGCTGCAGCCTGCTGAAGTGCAGGGGCTGATGTACCCTGTACCTTGTCGGTGCCTCAACCCAATTCCTTTAGGGAGGGAGAGAATCTTGATGATGCTGTAGAAACTCCAATAATGCTCAGGGGAGCATGTTGGACAGGGGGTATCTCGACTTCATCCCAGCGCCCCCCAACAGTGGGGGGCCGAGGAAGGAGCATGCGGGGGTCTCTTCAAGGACCCACTTTTCTTCTTAGAAAAAATTTAAAATATAAAATTAAAAATAGAGGAAAAATAATTGAGTGTGTCTCCTAACGACACTAAGCAAAAACTGGTGAGGCAATGCCTGCTCCAGGTGTGTATAATTCAGAGGAGGAGCCACTTTTAACTCTTTTGCAGATTCTGCTTAGTGTCACCTCCTAGTGGACAGCAGCATTAACACCCATGGTCCTGTGTCCCCCAATGAGGCGAAGGGAGAAAATTACATTTAACAACTAGTATTAAGGAAAACAAATAAAGGAGAACTTTTTTTTTTGCATGGTCCCTGCACTCCTGTAATCTAATACTGAGCTACCTACTACACTTGTATAATGTTTAGAACTCCTATAAATCAGCTTTTCACCAACTGCTCCTTACCAGTCAACCCTCCCGTAGGGAATAATGTGTCACGCCTGATTAAGCAGATCTCCCAATCCCTCTCAGTATGCCTCTGCGCTTTCCGGTAACAGATGCTTCCTCATTCAATCATGTGGGCATGATGTCATGATGTCCTGTGCCGGGATCTGGAGATCTGCTTCTGAACAAAGAGCAGGGGGTGTAACCAGCTTTCTATCTGAAGAGATTGTTTAATAGGACCTTCTGGGACATAATGCCCATGTGATGAAAGGAGGAAGCATCTGTTGTGGGATGCACTGAAGCTTACTGAAAGCGAGAGGGAGAGCTACGCAATTAGGTGTAAAGTGTTGTCCCCTCAGGGAGAGGTGAGTGGAAAGGAGAAGTTAGGGAATAAGTAATTTATATGAGTACTAAACCTTACACAAGTGTAACAGGCAGTTCAGCATTATAGTATAGAAGTGCAAGGACCATACAAATTTTTTATCTCCCCCCCCCCTTTTTTTTTTTTTTTTTTTTTGTAAAGAGTTCCTCTTTAAATATTTGCTCAAAGTCTGGACTTAATATAAACCATAAAAAACAAGCAGCTTTATGTTAGTTAGCTGTAGACCCTGGTGTTGCCCGGGAGGGTAACTAATCATTCTTAGCTATAACAAACAGAATGGGTTAACAAGGTGTTGCTTCTCTCTGCTGAAATACAGTTACAAGTGTACTAAGGGGCTATGTGTGGGCTTCTGTTCTAATACAGTGGCTATGTGTGTGCGCAGGCTGTAATACAAGGGATATGTGGGGCACAGGCTCTAATACAGGGAAATATGGGGCACAGACTAAGTGTAATACAAGGTGTCATATACTACTACCTTTTTGATAGGTCAGCACAGGGCCTATGTGAGGCCTCCTGTGTATAATGCTGGAAGACGTGTGCGCCTCCTGTTGTAATACTGGGGGATGTGTGCAGCCTCCTGCTGTAATACTGGGGGCTGTTTGTGGCTTCCTGTTGTAATACTGGGGGTTGTATGCAGGCTTTTACTGTATATTGGGGCTATGTGCAGGCTTGGATGTATACTGAAGACTGTAAGCAGCAGGTTTTTAGAAGAATACGCTTTGTGGATTGTGTTTCTGCTGCTTCACTGAGAGTCAAGTTTCAGTGTGCGCTATTTTCAAAAGTCCTTGACTTTGGCAGATTCCCTGAATGTTTCACAGACATCAGTCAAAGGGAGAGAACATTGCCGGGCACCAATACAATGCACCGCTTTTTTAGCCTGTGCGACCAATATGTAGTTCTAGCCCAGTAATCACTTGTGCAACACCTGAACACCGATTTGCACACTTAGATAAGCCGTAAATGCATTGGTTGTAAACTGAATGAAATGAAAAGTGTCCTGTGGAAGCGGTAACACCGCAAAACGGTATACTGTTGTCCGCTGCCTCCTATTCCCTCTCCCCGCACATGTCATTCCTTGAGGATGAATAAATAATTGGAGCTGAATAACAGCACCAGTAAGTGCCGCTTTTAATTTCTTCAGTTCACAAGTGTTTCACAGACCTGTATTAGGGTGCTTTCACATCTGCGTTTTTCGTAATTCACGCAGATGCGGTGAAAAAACCGCATCTGCCGCGTTTACCGCATAACCGTTCCACTTGCGGCGCGGTTGCGGTTTTTTCTATGCAATGTATAGGGGGACTTGCGGCAGATGCGGCAAGTGCGGTTTTGCACTTGCGGCAGGTGCGGCCGCGAAAAAAACCGCAGTAAGCCGCGGTTTTTTTCGCGGCCGCACCTGCCGCAAGTGCAAAACCGCACTTGCCGCATCTGCCGCAAGTCCCCTATACATTGCATAGAAAAAACCGCAACGCGCCGCAAGTGGAACGGTTATGCGGTAAACGCGGCAGATGCGGTTTTTTCACCGCATCTGCCGCGAATTACGAAAAACGCAGATGTGAAAGGGCCCTTAGCTGTGTTATACTATGGTTGCTGTAGGCACAAAGGACATTCAATCAGACGTTGCTCTGTGATTGGTGGATATAGGCCACCCAATATCCAGGCTAACTGTCAAAACAGCCAAGCAGTATCTATTAACTCACACATACAAACCGTAAATAAGCCTTTTTTTTTTTTAAATGACTATAAAGTGTGGGGTTAAAATTTCCTGTCAAAACATAGTTTTTGATGTTCCCTGAGTCAAATGAGGCGACTGTGCAAATTTTGTGGTTGTAAATGTGACGGTGCGGATTCCTTTAGTGGACAGACACACATAAATGCACACATACACACACTCAACTTTATATATTAGAGATCTGTATAAGTACCAGTTGTGCGGAGTAGGGCGGTTGACTGTGCAATAATGGAGGACAAACTGAAAGATTGTACTGGAGTGGCTGTCCAAGCAAAGAGTACCGACCATCGCCTGCAAGTAGAAGAGACGTGTGATTACATATAAAAACTCAAACCACACGTTTAAACCATGAAGCTAAATAAATATGTACCTTGTCCTGGGCCAACTGGTCGAGGAAACTGGGAGATGACAGACAATGGAGACAGCCCTGTGCAGACACTGTTGATGTTGGAGCCTGGAGAAGGTGTTGGAGACTGTGCTGGAGATGTAATTGGACTGCTCATAAGGTTACTAGGCTAGATAGTAAATAGAAAGAAAAACTATTAGTGGGGGGTGGGGAAGTCGAAAATTTATAAAAGATAAAAAAAAAGAAAAGGTTTCAGTATGTGCATGGATTTCTGTGAACTCCATTTAGATTAATAAAATAAGTGACAAAATGTCAGCAACAAATCAGCCATATGTAACAACTAGCAGCAGGCAAACCTGCTTTAAAGCAGCTTCTCATTTCTCAGTACTTCCTGCCACTTCATCAGCTCCCTATGAGAAGCTCTCACAAGGTTTTATATTATATCTAAGTCTATTATTCTGGCACTTGCCCAAAGGGATTAGAAAAACTGCAGTGGGTGCAAACTGCATTCTTCTCACTGTGCCTCGAATTAGAAAACTCAGATTGTAGTTGTGCCCGCTGTATGCCCATCCAAAAATCAGCGCTTCCCTCAGCTACTAAGCCTTTTTATTTCCTTCCTTAAAAGGGGTATTCTCAAGTTATTAAATTACCTTAGTTAATAACATATTATGAAAAGAAGCAAGTTGGCAATGAGAGCGCTTTTATCTTTCTCAGTGCACAGCTAGCTTCAATGGAGCTCAGCCACTAGTACCTGCCTAGAGACCTAGATACATTTCAGGCGAGGTTAACTCCTTATATCCCTGCAAACTCTTTCCAGCCAATTGATTTCTATACAGCGGTTATTAGCTCACTTCCCTCCCCCTACATCCTGGCTTCAGCCATACTGATTTATGAATGTCAGAAAATCAACAGCATTACGAGCAAGTCTTTTAAATCAGGGCTCTTGCTGTCCAGAACGGTGTACATGTCCAAATACCATGCTTATGACAACTAAGGGCGTTATATGACAGAAACGCATAAGAACTTGTAGTTTTACTTTGTCTGTTATGGATTCAAATGTACTGTGCTTTCGTTTAATGGATTTGTGAAATACAGAACTTTTATAAGTATATGTGCCATTCTTATTTCTTCATTTCTTTACCGCCATGTCATTTCTATGTGCAAATGTAATAGTAGTAGAACCAAGAACAATCCATTGAATGTGTTACTTCTTTGCAGGTAATCCCTGATCTCTTGGCAGTAAAAATGCTGTGTTCAAACATGGATTTAGGCGGCTTCACATTAGCGTTTGCCACCGCTGAGTATTGCGGTGGGTGAACGCAAGCCGACCGCAAGCACCGCCCATGCCCATGTTTAACATGGGGACGCATGGTGTATGCGGTCGGGTGTGGATGGCTGTGCGTCCCCATTGCCCTCCATGTTTGATTTGTATGCATGCAGAGGCTTGTGTACAAAACAAACATTCCTGGCCGCACAGAATCTGCAACCTGTATGCAACATGTTGCAGATTCGGTGTGGACACGAATGTATGATTTGTACGTAAGCCTCTGCATGCGTACAAATCACACATGGAGGGCAATGGGGACACACGGCCATCCGCACCCGACCACATACACCGTGCGTCCCCATGTTAAACATAGGAATGGGCGGTGCTTGCGGTCGGCTCGCGTTCGCCCACTGCAATATGCAGCGGCGGCGGCCGCTAATGTGAAGCCGGGCCTTTGCTGCTTTTTTGTGGCAATCTTTGGAGACTATCACATGTGATTTCACTAAAGTAGATTGGTTTTATTCACCAAAAACACAAAAAAACAATGGTTGCTGCGTTTTTGCATACTCTCATTGCTTACTATGGATGAAAAAAATGCTGCAAAAACACTGAAAGACTTCACATGTTGCAGTTCTCAAATTCAGTCAGGTAAAAAACACAAAAACAAAAGTTTGCATGAGCTTTCTGAAATCTACTGTAAAATGTGTAAAAAAAAAAAAAAAAAAAAAAAAAAAAGCACAGCAAAACATGGCTGCATGTGAACATTGCCTAATACAACAGATCTGTATTTCAATGAGGAGTGCCCATCCTGCCAGAATCAAGGAAGAGACTCTAAGGAGACTGCATAGCTCTGAGCTGCAGAAGAGACAACTCGAGAATACCCTTCAATGAAGGAAGGATATCAACAGATAGAAATGTACATAACAAAAGATAGACGGTCTTGTCATACTCTGCTGAAATCACCTTCCCCTTAAAGTAGAGAATTATCCCATCTTCCTACCTGAGTGCTAGCATCAGCACCATATAGATGTTCTGGTTTCTGCCGTTGGTCAACACTAAAATATTTGCAGTGGTTCCACTGGACCATTGGTGGGTTTTGGGATGTTCCTTGAGGACCATTGGGTACATTCAACTGCATCACCACCACACCCAGACTTGAAGGGTTGACTCCTACAATAGTAATGCTAAATTGTGGTAATTCAGCAATGAATATGATACATTAGAATGTAACAGTGACATGAACACTACAATTTGGGTAACATTTAAATTAACTGAATGGTAACAGGCAAAGTAACATATAATCCATATAAAGAACCCAATGTTCCAGCTTCATCATGCGGTATGTATTCTGGTCTTTCAAGCAGATGGGGGACTATGATGAGAATTTCATTTCACATATCTCAACCTTATTTTTAGCAATCTGTACATAAAATGACTCAAATGTTATTGAGATTCCTGGTGACAGCTGACTGGCATCTCGCAGCAGTTAGCCACAAATTGACTGGAAGACTGACAAAACTATGCAACAAGGTGACTGGGATTCTTCCTGGATAAGTGACGAGTCTGGATACACGGGATAAAAGAGACAAGTGGGAGGTTGGGGCCGGTAGGATTATCCTCACTATTTTCTAAATGGCAGCCGATACCCTTTACATTGCAAACAGATTATATTCTACATGTTCTGTGCAATAACACTTTTAATCACTTAATTCAATTAATGAAATGCTAAACTAAATACATTAAAATACAAAGATGTATCCTGAATATCTGATGTGGTAGAAGACTAATTGCCATACAGGTTATAGGAGTAATAAAGCTGCAGTATTAGAAGGCCAGCAATGGACCAGGTCAAATGCACAAACGATTTTTCACATAAGGAATGAAAAAATAAGAAACAAAATGCAGAATGAAAATAAAAAAATCAAAAACAAACATTATGCATAAAGTAATGAACTACACGGTTATGGGGGAAAGAGAAAACGGTATTTAGAAAAAGGAGAATTTTGTGTAGTCACCGTAAATTCCTTTCCTCTAAGAGCCACGTCACACCTGGCGACGTCTGCAGCGATTTTTTTAGGCGACGCTGGGGCGTGGCCTATCGCCGCCGACGTCGTCAATGCGTCGCCCAATGTAGATAGGCGAGGGCGACGCATTTGACTGGTCGCCTGGTTTCACAGCACTGCTGTGAAACCAGGCGGCCAATCTGGGGCGAAGTGTACACATCGCCCCTTGTAAACGGCTGACGGCGATCTGACAGGCGATGAGTACTGCATCGCCGCTGGGGTTTTGAGACACCCCAGCGGCGATGCCGCCTGTCAGATCGCCGGAGGTGTTGTCCCACGTAAACGGGGGGCGGCGACGCTGGCGGGGCGCCAAAAGCGTGCGCGCTCCCGCCCGTCGCCACCGGCATCTACGGCGAAGTCACCTGGTGTGACGTGGCCATTAGCCTTTAATTGGGGGACACAGGACCATGGGTGTTATGCTGCTGTCCACTAGGAGGCGACACTAAGCAGATCTGCAAAAGAGTAACAGTGGCTCCTCCTCTGCAGTATACACCCCTGGAGCAGGCACAGCCTCCCCAGTTTTGTGCTAAAGCAGTAAGAGAAAATAAAGTTAACTAATACCAACAAAGCCTGGCAAGGCCACAATGTAACAACGTAAGAGTAACAAAAACTACAGTAACAAGGCCGGTACGGCCAATAGGGTGGGTGCTGTGTCCCCCAATCAGAGGCGAAGAGAAAAGGAATTTACGGTGAGTACACAAAATTCTCCTTTTCTCCTTCGCCTCATTGGGGGATACAGGACCGTGGGACGTCCCAAAGCAGTCCCTGGGCGGGAAAGACAATTTAACTAATAATACTGAACAAGTCAGTAAACAACTAAGTACCTACAGGTGGGCAACTGCCGCCTGAAGGATGCACCTACCCAGACTGGCCTCCACCGAGGACTGGGCATGAACACTATAGTGTCTGGTAAAAGTGTGCAAACTTGACCAGGTGGTCGCCCTATACACTTGGAGAGCAGAGGCTTGGTGCCAAATGGCCCAGGAGGCCCCCACGGCTCGGGTAGAGTGTACCTTGATCCCCGGAAGTGGAGAATTTTTCATTCTTTAGGCTTCCTGGATAGCTGATTAATCCACCTAGCCAGTGTAGCCTTGGAAGCTGGCATACCCTTTCGAGGGCCTTCCGTCAGAATGAACAGAGTGTCTGACTTTTGGAAAGGCGCAGTTCTGGACTCAAATGCGAAGAGCTCTGACAAAGTCCAGAGTATGCAAGACTCGTTCGAACCTGTGAATCGGAGCCGGACAAAAGGAAGGCAATGAAATTTCCTCGTTCAAGTGAAAAGAGGAGACAACCTTAGGGAGGAATGACTGCAGCGGACGGAGTACAACCTTGTCCTGATGAAATACTAAAAAGGGCGGTTTGCAAGAAAGAGACGAGAGTTCTGACACTCGGTGAAGAGAGGTGACAGCTACTAGAAAAACCACCTTCAGAGTCAGGAAGTGGAGAGGGATGTCCAGAAAAGGTTCAAAGGAAGACTCCTGCAGCGCCATAAGGACCGGGTTAAGGTCCCATGCGTCTAAAGGTCGTTTGTACGGAGGGACAATGCGGCAACCTCCTTGGAGAAAAGTTTTAACTTGCGGCTGAACGGTAAAGCGACATTGAAAAAGCACTGGAAGGGCTGAGACCTGACCTTTTTTGAACTTAGGGAGAGACCAGATTCTAACCCCGACTGAAGGAAACCTAGAATTAACGGCAAGGAATAGGGAAAGGGGGAATGATCTTGAGAAGAGCACCAGGCGATGAAAGCTTTTCAGGTGCGATGGTAAATTCGAGCTGATGCTGACTTCCGTGTTCTGATCATGGTCTGAATCACAGCAGGGGACAATCCTGCTTGAGTTAACACCCAGGTCTCAAGGGCCACGCCGTCAAATTCAGGGCGTCTGAATTCTGGTGGTAAAACGGGCCCTGAGACAGAAGATCGGGACGACGTGGGAGATGCCAAGGAACGTTTGCCGTGAGCTGGACGAGATCGGCGTACCATGCTCGTCTGGGTTAGTCTGGGGCTATGAGAATGACCTGAATATATTCTTGCTTGATCTTCAGCACGACTCTGGGTATCAGAGGCAGAGGAGGGAAGATGTAAGGTAACTGGAATTGTGACCAGTCTTGAACTAAGGTATCCTCCCCGAAAGCTTGCGGGTCGTGAGATCTTGCTATTAACGTTGGAACCTTCGTGTTGAAACAAGAGAAGCAATCAGGTCTACATCCGGAGTCCCCCAGCGTTGGCATATTTTCTGGAACACGGCGGGATGTAGGGACCACTCTCCCGAGTCCATGCCCTGACGACTGAGAAAATCCGCAACGTTTAGTTCGTTGATTCTACCCAGTGCAGAATGTGTTGCACTTCGTGCATCACCTGGTGACTGCGGGTTCCGCCTTGATGGTTGTTATATGACACGGTCGAGGCATTGTCCGATTGAATCTGGACTTGTGTCCCTGCTAGCAGAGAATGGAAGGCCTTCAGAGCCAGAAATATTGCTCGGATTTCCAGGAGGTTGAAGGGCTTGGTTGACTCCACTGGGGACCATGTTCCCTGCGCCGTGTGATGACGGTATACCACTCCCCATTCACTGAGACTTGCGTCAGTCGTGACTACCTTCCAGCGAACCGGTAGAAAAGACTTTCCCCGTGTGAGGGAACATGGTTTGAGCCACCAATGGAGGGAACTCCTCGCTGCAGGTGACAGTCGGAATAGTCTGTCCTGTTCCACGAAGTCAGAATTGCCAGTTGGAGAGGCCTGAGGTGAAGTTGGGCGAACGGCACTGCCTCCATAGAGGCAACCATCCTGCCCAAGACTCTCATGGCAAATCGAAGCAATCGAGGAAATGGGCACAGGATACTGTGGACTCCCTGACGTAGGGCCTTCGCCTTCTCCTGAGGAAGGAGGACCAGACCCCTGGGGGTGTCGAACTGCATTCCAAGGAGCATCAGAGATTGTGACGGACTAGTGATGACTTCGTAAGATTCACCAACCAGCCTAGACGACGCAGGGTGCCCACCGTGATGGAAACACACTGCTGACACTCCCTGAAAGTAGGGGCTTTGATGAGCAAATCCTCCAGGTATGGCAAGACTACCAATCCTCTTGTGTGCAGAATGGTCATGACAGCCGCCATGACCTTGGTAAACACCCTGGGAGCCGTCGCTAGACAGAGCGAAAGGGCCACAAACTGGTAATGGTTTTGGTCGATAGCGAATCGGAGAAAACGCTGGTGGATGTGGAGGTAGGCGTCCTGTATGTCGATGGACGTGAGAAATTGGTTCTTCTCCATGGACGCTATGATGAAGCGCAGTGACTCCATGCGGAAATACCGAACCTTTACGAATGCGTTTAGCTGTTTTAGATCTAGAATAGGTCTTACCGCACCTCCTTTACTTGGGTAAGAAAAGATTTGAGTAAAACCCTTGGAAGCACTCGGCTGGCGGCACTGGTATGATGATATCTGTCTTCAAAAGGGAATCTACCGCCTGAAAGAAGGCGCGAGCCTTGGATGGGTGAGTGGGTGGAATCGACAGGAAAAAACAATTTGGACGTTGGGCTGTGAATTCTATAGTGTATCCGAAGACACTAAGGTTTTTACCCAATTGTCGTCGGTAGTAGCGAATCAGACCTGACGAAAGCGTGAAAGCCGGCCGCCAACCTGAAGGGTGTCTTCTGGAAGAGACGAGTCAGGAAGAAGAGAACCTGCAGGATTTTGAGCCCTTAGATCTTGACTGGCGAAAATGAGATTGCCAGTTTGCACCAGACTTCCGTGTTGTCTGGGTGCGCTCCCTACGTGGGGACCTGTTGCCCGCCGGCGGAGGTTTCGAGACTGACCAACCAAAGGAGTTCCAAAAGGACCGGAAACGGGTCTGTTGATGACGATTGAGGGGCCGTTTAATCTTTCGTTGCGGAAGAGAGGTATTTTTACCACCTGTGGCGTCTGAAATCAATTGATCCAGCTTTTCTCCAAATAAATGCCCACCAATGTAGACATGTGAGTGACTTTTTAGACGCTGCATCTGCCTTCCACTCTCTCAGCCAGACGGCTCGTCTGATCGTTATGGCATTGGAAGCTGCAGCCGTAGCACAGTTAGCCGAGTCTAAAGAGGCATGCATTGAAACTCAGTGGTAACCGATATTTGAGCTATCTGGTCCAACAAGGCTGGATCAGCCGTGAAGACCGTAGAAATGAGTGTAAGGAGCCTGCCCTTGTCATAATAGCCTTTGATGCCCAAACTGAAGCAAAGGCTGGACCTAGAGAAAAGCCTGAAGCCTCAAAAACGGACTTCGCCATCTGCTCTACCTGACGGTCAGTGGCATCCATAATGGATGAACTGTCCGGTAAGGACAGAAGCGTCTTGGTAGCGAGGCGAGATATAGGAGGATCCACCTGTGGCGGATCTGTCCAATCTTGGGTGACCTTAGGTAGGAATGGATAACGTGTTTCCAGGGCCTTACGGTTACCAAACCTCTTGTCAGGATGTAACCTATGTTTCTTGAGAATTTCCTAAAACTCTGGATGATCTGAGAAATATGTATGTGGCCTTTTAGCCCTCTTAAAGGACACCTTATGCTCCGGAACATCAGCCGAAGGGTCTGACACATCCAGAACTTGGTTGATGGACGTAATCAAATCCTCAACTAAAGTCACCGTATCGGTCGCATCTAGATCTAAGTCACCATCTGAGTCTGAAGTATAGAGACCTTTGGACTCCTGTGAGTCTTCCTGACGTCTGTGAGATGGAGAGGCTCTAGAGCCACCAGGGGATTCCAGAGATGGAGACCTCTGTGTTCTCTTACACCCAGACTCAGAAACTGACGGGGCAGGGTCAGTGATCCATCGCGGGTCCGACACTTCTGTCTGAGACGCAGCTGCCTGAACGGTGGTCTGAGGTGGCGAATGGACTTGCATAAACTGAAGCAATGTAGCAGACAATCTGTCAATGGACTGCGTCATATTCTGAGACATAACTGTCGCCCATGGAGGGGTAGGGTCAGGACACTGGGAGAAGCCCGGGTAGTGGGGTCTCAGTATCTGCAACTTGTATGCAGCTCTGACAATGTGGCGAGGTGCATCCTGCAGGAAGGTCAGCCTTACAAGCAGTGCAGGTAGCATAGTAAGTGTTGGCTGCCTTGGAGCTTTTCTTACTCCTATTGCCAGACATTGTGATATGAGCCTTCTGTTAAATTGTGAGTCAAACCCAGGCATCTCTTGTATAATCAGGCACTCTAACTATTTAGCTAGGTGCCTGAGCACATAGTGTAAGGGACTATGTAGTGGTACTGTATGCTTAAACAGTGCATGCTGCAAGGGAGAGCTCTGAAGGACAGAAGTGAGACTGAAACCTCTGCAGAGAAGTTCCCTGCAGAGGTCTTATCAGTGCCAGCGCGCTTCTTGTAGAGGCTGCCCGGATCCTGTGCCCCCTTCCCCCCGTTGATGGCAGTGGCGAAGGTCTCCACGTTGTGCTTAATGGCGGCGGTGGAGAAGGAGGAAGCGGCAGAGCTTGACGGGTGGGCTTCCAGCAGAGAAGCGCGCCTTTTGTCAGCTCCACCCGCTGTATGACGTGTGTCAGCATCATCCGGAGGGGCGGGACGAGGGCGGCACAAAGGAGGCGGCTTCCGCACTAGGCATAAGCCGGGGCCTCAATTAATTGAAGCCCCGAAAATAGTGAAGGGCCGGCGCGGAGATGTAGGGAAAAGCCGTGGACAGGGCCCAGAAGCTCTTATTATCCCACTGACGGTATGAAACCACCAGTATAGTAACAGGCAGCACCCCACTGTGGCCGATTCCCATAGGCTGATAACTGAGACTCAAATATCTTTGCAGCCTATAAGCCTGCGCTCCTGCAGGCTGTGGCCATCACTATTAACTGATTCTTAGATGCAGCTATGACTCCAGGTTATAAGTCTGCACTCCTGCAGGCAGCTTGTAGCGTCTCAGCCCATAGTGCAGCTTGTGCTGCTGATACCTGTGGTGCCTCAGCCTAAAACACCCAAAGGGTGATTAGGGGGACGTCATATGGCAGGTAGTCCAGCTTCGACTTCAACTCAGGACCCCGAGGAGTGAGGAAGGAGGGTGTTATGATGGGCTGTCTCAACTTTAACCCAGCAACCCAAGAGTGGCAGGCCGAGAAAGGAGTACGGCATATGTATGGGTTCTCGCTTCCACCCAGCGTCCCAACAATGGGTGGCCGAGGAAGGAGCATGCTGGGGCCCACACCGGACCCACTTTTCTTCATTGAATGATGAAAAAACACCAAGAAGTAAAAATGGTCGTGTGCCTCCTACAACACTAAGCAAAAAACTGGGGAGGGAGTGCCTGCTCCAGGGGTGTATACAGCAAAGGAGGAGCCACGGTTACTCTTTTGCAGATCTGCTTAGTGTCGCCTCCTAGTGGACAGTAGCATAACACTCACGGTCCTGTTCCCCCAATAAGGCGGAGGAGAAAATCACAATATTCAGAGAGTAAACTAATAAAGGAGAGATTGGCCGGCTAATCTGTATGGGGCTTCCCTGTCAGAGGACAGAAGGGTCCGGCAGGATGATCTTCAATGACCGATCCACCGATCCTTTTGGGAAAAGCTGCAGGCTGAGGAGTTTGGAGGAGGACAGAGGATTCTGGCAGAGAGGACACACAAGCTGAGTCCACCTATGTATAGGGTGTATATAATTCCTACAAACAAACCCTGGAGTCAGGCCAAGTATGATCAAAAAGTGCTCTTTATTAAAATTTCAATGCATAAATGCTGCATAAAAGTAATGCCAAGCGGCACACAAGACAGGTAGACCACATGAAAGGTTACATACAATATAAGGTTACATGCATTGCCTCAATAAGGAACAATAGCCAATAACTGCCCCAATCTCTGGGTACAAACCAGCATGTACGCAAATGTAAACCGTAGATCAATTCATGGGTCAACAGAAATTATTAACCATTACCTGTCCGTGGCCACCACCCCCTTACGCGTTTCGCATAAGGCTTCTTCCTTTGCGTACATGCTGGTTTGTACCCAGAGATTGGGGCAGTTATTGGCTATTGTTCCTTATTGAGGCAATGCATGTAACCTTATATTGTATGTAACCTTTCATGTGGTCTACCTGTCTTGTGTGCCGCTTGGCATTACTTTTATGCAGCATTTATGCATTGAAATTTTAATAAAGAGCACTTTTTGATCATACTTGGCCTGACTCCAGGGTTTGTTTGTAGGAATTATATCAATATTGGAGGGCCTTTACGTGTTGAAGGGAGTTTCTGAAATTATCTATGTATAGGGTGGTTGGGAGGATAGCAGTTGGGTGATCGATTGTTCAGCTGACAATTTTCTAATGTTCACGGAGGGCCTTTAGTTGTGATTATCTGTGCGCTATACTTACTGGCATAAAAGTGAGTAGGATTCAAGAACCGTCAATGTGTGAAGTTATACAAAATGAGATCAGGCACAAGAAAATGGTAAAAAAAAAACAAAAAACAGTACTACCAGACAACCACATTTTAATCAATGCAGATCCCTAGTTGAAATAAAAACCGTGGACACTTGCCATCAGCTGCAACCTTTACTATTTCATTAAAGTGGACGTCAGCCCTGCCTGCACATTGCTGAGCTGCAGCTGATGCCTGCAGGTCCCTCAGAGACAGCAGCGCTGGTGTGGAAGTTTGTAAGGTACAAGATTGTTTATATGTAACCAAATTCAGAATTTATTAAAATAAGGAAGCACAGTAGCTAGCAGACACCACATTTTACCTCTGCGAAAAGGATAAAGTAGTCAGACAAGAAGAGGAGTAACAACAACAACAGTCAGGAAGCAGTGCATTAAACATCCACAAGATGCCTCTCCGCCATCTCATCCTTCTTCTCTGCTTATTTCCTCAAGCTGAACATGGGCAAAACTGAGTTCATCGTCTTCCCCCCTAATCGCTCTCCTCCTCTACCAGACCTATCCATCACTGTCAATGGCTGCTCACTTTCCCCTGTCCCACATGCTAAGTGCCTCAGGGTTACTTTCGACTCCTCCCTCTCCTTCAGACGTCACATCTAAGCCCTCGCCACCAACTGCCGGCTCCAGCTCAAATACATTTCCCGAATCCGCTCCTTCCTTGACCACAACACAGCCAAAACCCTTGTTAATGCACTCATTATTTCTCGTCTTGACTACTGCAACCTCCTGCTCACCGGCCTCCCCCCTTCCTCCCTTACACCTCTCCAATCTATCCTAAACTCTGCTGTCCGACTAATCCATCTGTCTTCCTATTACTCCCCTGTCTTCGCCCTCTGTCAAGCCCTCCACTGTCTCCCCATCCCTCAGAGATCCCTGTTTAAAACCCTAACCATGACATACAAAGCCATCCATCACCTTCCCCCCCCCCCCCCCATACATTTCTGACACGGTCTCCCGCTACCGGCCCGCACGCAACCCCTACGATCCTCCAAAGAGCTTCTTCTCTACTCCCCCCCTCATCTCATCCTCCCATAACCACATTCAAGGATTCTCCCGTGCATCTGCTACACTCTGGAACTCTTTCCCCCAGCAGATTAGACACTCGCCTACCTTTGGTAACTTCAAAGTGAACCTGAAGACCCACCTTTTCCACCATGCCTACAATGAGACCTGACCGCCGCACCGTTACACGATCGGCGCATCCACCTCCTATTGTCTCCTTGCCCACCCTTGTAGACTGTAAGCCCTCGTGGACAGGGTCCCCTCCCCTCCTGTATCTTGAAACTTGTTATTCCCTCCTCATATGTAAAGCACCATGGAATCTAATGGCGCTATATAAATAAGTAATATTAATAATAATAAAATAATAATAATAAAACCAATGCACAATATTATAGTGGTAGAGTGTTTACAATCCTTTCGTCTTTAATGATTAATTTTTTATAATGGAAAATTGTAACCAATCTGCCTATCATATGTTGAAAAATTGTCCAATAAGGTAAGCATATACATACTAGGTAGAAGCAACAAAATATCTCTTTTCCAAAGAAGCCCCTAAGCTCATCTCTAAGGCTACTTTCACACTAGCTTTTGGTCTGCATTCATGTGGCATGCAGGCGCAAGCGCAGTGCTGAACACAGACATCCTGGTGGCAGTGCGTTCTCATTGCGCTAATGTATGATTTGTAGGCTTGCATACAAATCATACATCCACAGCCGCACAGAAAATGCAACAAGTTGCGTTTCTGTGCTCCGAGAAACAATGCATGCGGACACAAACGCGTGCATCCACAGGCAACCGCATACACTGTGCGTTCCCATGTTAAACATAGGGATGCACGATGTACGCTTCGCCGCACGCGGTTGACCGCTGCCATACGCAGCAGAGCCGAACGCTAGTGTGAAACCGACCTCAGGGCCCTTTCACATCAGCGTTTTTTTTCAAATCGCGGCAGATGCGGTGAAAAAACAGCATCTGCTGCGATTACCGCATACCGGCTGCACTTGCGGCACGGTTGTGGCGCGGTTGCGGTAAACGCCATACAAGGTATAGGCGGACTTGCGGCAGGTGCGGCAAGTGCGGTTTTGGCACTTGCGGCAGGTGCGGTCGCGAAAAAAAATGCGGCTGACAGCATTTTTTTTCGCGGCCGCACCTGCCGCAAGTGCCAAAACCGCACTAGCCGCACCTGCCGCAAGTCCGCCTATACCTTGTATGGCGTTTACTGCAACCGTGCCGCAAGTGCAGCCGGTATGCGGTAATCGCGGCAGATGGGGTTTTTTTCACCGCATCTGCCGCGATTTGAAAAAAACGCTGATGTGAAAGGGCCCTTAGTCATTGTAAGCAGAAAAAAAAAAATAACGAAAAAGGAAATGGAACGTTAAAGCGTTTTTTTCAAGTTAGGAAAATGTGGGCAAGGGGAGGTGAATCTCAAACATGAAGCCTGGCCTTAGTGGTCTTGTGATATACACCAAGGAGACCAGAGACTGTCTGCAGCTGGCACATGGGATATACAACATTGTCAGTGCTGTAGGCAAGCACAGATTGGTGGAGAGCAGATGTGTGACGAGGACTGAGTCAGCAGCTAAGGACACACATCTTGGGACAGTGTTGACAAAATAATAGGTATGGTGGCACCAAAGCCACAAATTAAGGGAATCAATTAGCGGTTATGTCTTAACATACTTTCTTCAGTGGAATTAGTTGTTGCCAAGAGCGTCTGACAGTGGCTCATTGCCCTCTCCATATATATGCATGCTCGACCTATTTGAGCGTACATGCCTGCTGCTTATCATTTCTTATCTTATTCAGAGGGAGGGAAACCTATTTAAGCTTTTGAAAAAACAAAACAAAACATTGTGAAGATAAATATAGAAACAATAATGCAGAGCGCTGCTGCGTAACGGGAAGCAATAAAGAGTGTTAAATTGTATTCATTATGGATAAGGATTACATAGAAGATACAGTAACGAGACCGTTACCTGAATACTGTTGCTGCATTTGTGGTGGACTGCAGGGAGAAGGAGATTGAGGCATCTGGTACTGCTCAGAACCAGGAGGGAGGAATCCAACAGATGGGCTACAAGACACGGAAAGGCAGTCAGGATATGAGAACACCAGGAACCAAATAGGAGCTGTATACACATGTAGCCCGGCTGGACAGTATCGGAGATGGTCGTGATCCCACACATTTACCAATCAGCACAGTGGAATCCAATCAGAGGTCATAGAAAGTGTTGATAACCTATCAGTTTTGCACCACCAGGTATAGAACAAACTCCAGAATTGAAGGGGGATTTTATCAATAATACATGATCAAGTCAGGCTAAAAATAAATATATTTTAAAAAGTTCAACCAAATGTTTTCCAAAAAATCTTTAACATTAAATATTTTGAATATGTAAAAAAACATATAAAAAAAAAAATCACAGTTGATATCACCACACCCAAAACTTGTCATTTATAATCTCACAAGAAAAAAGCAGGTTTAACAACACCAGGTCAGATAACACCTGCAGTAGGAGAATACAGGAGACCCCCACGATAAAGACGGGGGATAGGGCAGCACAGGTGCAAAGTCCTGATCAAACAGCCACTCACAACCTACCAATTCATGGAGGGGGGCTGCCTAGTATTACAACCAGGGCGGTGGAGTCAGGACCGCTTCACACTGCGGCTTGATCTGGTCCGGTTCTGTCCGGGAGGACCCAGACAGCCGCGGACCGGATCAGCACACAGGACTGGGGGCTAATATGCCCTCCGGTCCAGTGTGCAGCACACGCAGCTGCAGCCGCTGACAGGTCAGGATCGCGGCGCCCGCGGTCCTGACTTATCAGCAGCGGGAACTGCGTGCGCTGCACACTGGACCGGAGGGCATATTAGCCCCCCAGTCCTGTGTGCTGATCCGGTCCGCGGCTGTCTGGGTCCTCCCGGACAGAACCGGACCGGATCACGCCGCAGTGTGAAGCGGCCCTAAGCCAAACATCTGACTCCATCTCCAACTCCACACAAAATGGACACCGACCACGATTCCGACTCCACAACCATGACAGTGAAATCAGTAAGCAAAACATCTGACTCCAACTCCGACTCCACAACCACGACTGTGAAATCAGTAAGCCAATAATCCAACACAGACAACATGGACAACAACTCAGACTCCACAGCCCTGATTACACATGCATACACAATGACTTTACATTTGTCCATTGTGAGCAGTTTTTAAATTTAGTGTAGGGATTTGCAAGTATGAGAACCTTTGACATCTGTTGCGAGATTGAGGACTTTCTCCAAAATATGGACCAATACTATATATATATTTTATACATTATACCTTCATCTTTTTGTTACACATTTTTTATGCTGGATGCAGTCAGGCACTTTAGGTTTGGTTGGGTGAATTGGGGTGTCTGTCCTGTGGGGCGCACTTACACAGAGGTGGGCAGCCTGTGTGATCTAATATTATGGGTGTTATCAATTGGCTGTACCCAGACAATGTGCACTAAATGTACCTGTGTGACTGGCGCTCTATGCAAACCTCATTGTTGTGCACTTGTCATATTAGGCAACCCTTAATAGGTTGCAAGTGGCTGTGTTCTGAGTATTAGGCACCTGTGCTGCCCCGTCTTTATCACGGGGGTCTCCTGAATCCTCCTACATTGGTAATCTGACCCATGTTGGTACAGCTGTTTATTCCTGTGAGATCTTTTCTAATTTAGAATGAATGTGGTTTAAAAAACAAAACAAACAACAAACAAACTGCTGTTTTTCATACTCTAGTCTTTCAAGTAAGGTAATAGGTGATCAATAATGGCTATTAAAAAACACGATTTTTAGAAAAGGGATACTATTATTAAAAACTAGTGTAAACTAAATCTGGTAACTTGCTATCTACCTCATGGAGAGGAGATTTCCTGCAACCATGAGAAGACAGTTTAGTAGGTAAGGAGATTTGCAGCCACATCCTCCTCTAGGAAATATGCAAATTTGCACTTCAGTAAGGAAGTGGAAGAACTCCAGTACACTGGAGTTCTTCCACTTATGCTATATGAAGGGGTACAAAATTTGCTACATATTAGGAACGTGTTAAAAATTAGAAATGTTATTCGTTTCTTGTTATCAATTAAGAAAATGCAAACAATGAACAAAACAGAAAAGTATTTTGTGCCTTCAAATTGTCATCTGAATCAACCTCCAGTTAGATAAAGCACCCCTGCAGTGTTTTTCCCCATCAATGTATCTAGGTCCCTGTCCCTGTCTTATACTCACCCCTCCATCTTCATCTGTTATCCGCTCCGGTCAGTCTCCTATGTTTTGTGACCTGCCAGCAGCTCCAGTGTTTCATGGAGCACGCCGGAGGTTACAACTCAATACATCTCTATGAGGACCTCATTACTGGCTTACATAGACTTGTATTGAAGGCATGTGAAGCAACTTCTGACTTCTAGTCAGTCAGAAGTTGTTGTCACAAGATGGCACCATGGAACTAAAGCAGCGAGGGGAAAAAAAAGATGTAGGAGGGTGAGTAGAAGACTGGGGGAAGGGACTTTAGGCTAAAAGCATCACTCCAGGGCTGAACTCTCCCCCCCCAGCAGTGGTGCTTTAACATATCAATTATAATGCAAAAAGGACACAGGGAAGGTGGAAAAAAGGGACTGGCTTTTCCTTTCACTTTCTGACTAAAAGACACACCGGACCATAAATGGCACACCCCAAATTAAACAAGAATAGGGGGAAACCTTTTTTTAATGTTAAAATGAAAGTCCAGCTTACAGCCTTAATGTAGCTTACGGTGGAAGGCGTAGCAGTGGTGAAGTGGAGTTACAGGAGGAAGAAGTTGTGTGATGCTGCGGGCCCTGGGTAGGGAGGAGGTGGTGTACCAGCAGTGGCGTGGCAGGTGGGGGAGAAGGAGGTGTATGCAGGAGAGACGCGGCGCCATTGATCTCCTACCGATGGACGTTTGGAAAATGAAGTCGGGTTCGGCGCATATGCAAGTTGAAAACTCGAAGCCAAATTCTCAGTCTGTGCATGCGCCATCTCTGAATGGATAGGACTTCAGGAAAATGTCGCAGGAGGCAGTGCTTGCGTAGATTGAGATCTCGGCTCTCCAAGGTCTTAATCTGCACATGTCCTAATTTCCTGAAAACCCATCGATGGGGACTCCATGGTGCCTGCCTCCCGCAGAATTGTCCCAGTCGTCCCACCACCAGGACAGCCCCTCCTCTGAGCCCAGGGCTCGCCGCTTCGCCCCACTCGAGCCTGCAGCGGTGGATCCTGCCTACATCAAGGCTATAGGACGCACCCACATTTTCCTCCCAATTTTAAGGGGGGTGCAAAAAATACAGTATCCTGCGATCACCCACCCACTCAAATGGCCAAAAGAATAGTAATGTTTTAAATACAGTCAAGATGGGGTTAAAACTGATATTTCCAGTTAAAAATGTTACATGAACAAAACAATGGGAACATTCTGGCTCTTAGTATTCAGTGATTAAATGACAAAAAAAGAAAAATTCCTGATCTTTTAAGTCCAGAAATAGGAGACTCCTTAAGTTACTACTCAAAAGCAGTCAACACTAAACAAATGAAATTTCTTATCCATACTGGGCCACATATACATTGTAATACCAGAACTGGACATGCACTACAACAAGGAAAATCAAATTACCTGGAGCCATTTTGTTGTGCTGGAGGTATAACACTGTAGTACACGGGCATCCCTCCGCCTGGCATGGCTCCCTGCACAGACTGGTTAGCTGGTACCAGTACCGATTGCTGATAGGATTGTGGCACAACTCCCTGTGATTCATTTCCCACAGGAACCTGAATGAAAAGAAAAGTTACACTTTAAGTATTTGTCTGCTTTATACTTTATCATTATTTTAGTAAATGTGTGGAGACCCGTTTTGGTAGCACTTACTATTCCCAAGTAATACAGGCTCCTGCTTTTATCAGTGCAGTCTTCCTCTGACCGCACTAATGAGAGCTGTCTAAGACTGAGTCTATCTCCAAACATAGATTTCCTATGTGTAGTTACTTTTTGTGGGATAAGACTGGCCTGGTCACGTTTCATCAAATACCGTTTTCAGTATAGTAAGCTGTGTAGCCTGAGGACGGCTGCAATAACAGGCAAGCGAAGCTTCACAAAGGAGGAGATTGCCATTAGAAGAGGTCTCCAGGTTTTTAGCATATAAACTGCGGCTACTACCAGTAAGCCCTTACATACAGCATTCTGGAATACTGTATACAAGTCCCCAGGCCAATCTGCATAAGATTAAAAAACACTTTTTTAATACTCCAAGGGGAGGTCCAGTCTAATCCAAACCTATGGGCGTTGCTGGCCTTGATGCAACACCTCCTACATCATCTACTCATTGGCCTTCATTTGTGTTGTTGCACATGCGCACTTCTCTCTGGCCTGCTGAGACCTGATCAAAGTGCTGTAACGCGCAGACGTGGTGAAAGATTAAAACGCACCATGCGTAGTGCACATGTTTTTTGACCTTTCCCTGCGCTTGCATATTTCAGCACTTTGATCGGCTCTCAGCAAGGCAGAGAGAAGTGCGCAATGCGCAGGAACACATGGAGGGCCAGTGAGTGGGGACGTAGGATGAGCTGGAGCAACACCACCAATGCCCATTGGATTGGTTCAGACCTCCCCTATAGGCGAGTATAATAAAGGCTACTTTTATGTTATAAAGATCGGCCTGGGGGACTTGTATATGTATTCTAGAATGCTGTATATAAGGGCTTACTGGTGGTGGCCACAGTTTATATGCTTAAAAACTAGTGACAGGTTCACTTTAAGAAGAAACACAAAATTATTGTAAAAAATGTTTGGGATATAAAGGACAAGAATAATCCTTTTTAAAAACTTCAAATAGTTGGTCTAGTAATTTGGAAATGATAATAGCATACTTAACTCTTCCAAGTAAAACTCAGTGCTATTCTGATAAATTGTATAAAATTACTAAGAAGGTGTGGAAATGGCAAAGCAATCAGTATGAGTTGAATTAAAGACAAAACTGGATATTTTGCCACGATTGGACTTACCTGATATGAAGGTAATGGAGTGTACTGAACCATCATGCTCTGCATCTGATTCCCCACATTGCCTCTCTGGCTGTTAAGCATGGCAGGACTTTGTGACTGCTGGACACCTATCATACCTTGGTAACTTGGTGGCTGATTGGAGATTATGGGCTGCATACCTACGACACAAGAGAAATTATTATGAAGGCTAAATTCACACCCTCCATGTACTGTCAGTTTTATTCTCGGGACAGCACACAGACGCCTCCCAGGGTCTCATCGATCTATGCAGATGAAGGTGTCCGATCCATGACACTCAGAGCTTGTTCAATTCTCATTTGTTTTGTGGAACAGACTCAGCCATTAATGTCTATGGAGTTCCATTAAACAAGGATGAAAAACACAAAACACATTAACTTCAGCGCTTCATCCATTTTCCAACGATCAATTGACAATGAATTGAGAAAAAAATTCACACAGTCTCTTCAGTTGTAAAAAAGGAATGAGAAAGAATAAAAAATGATGCAACATGGGGGCAAAATGGACGAAACATGAAAAAAAATTGTTCTGGATGTAAAAAGTCACAGATTTGTGAATGCAGCCAAATACTGCACACAACACACAATAGGATGCAATATGGGCAGGATGATAATATCTACTGCCCTGCCATCCTAAATGAAGAAGCGAGATCACAACCCCACCATGCCCTGTTCTTGAACAGAACAGAAGACATTATTAGGGGGCTGGCACCTGCTGGACACCAGGAGCAGGTTATGGCCCCTGATATGCGATATAATTTCCCAGAAGGGAGAGGGAGCAACAAGGAGCCGCACACTAAATTACAGTAATGTGAGGGTGGGGAATAGCATCATGGTTCTCATCTCTGAGTTTATGAGGGTATGGCTATTAGAAATTTTTTTTTAATTCTTATCTCCCCAGAGTACCCCTACATTTTTATCAATGGATTCACAATAAAATTTTAAGAATCTTAAAGGGTTGTTCTAATGTTCCCTTATTTAGAAGGGCTCTGGATTCTTGTTATGGAAGGGGTGGTGCCTTTCTAACTGTTCAGACCTATGGCACGGTTGTACTGCCGGACAGACCTAACTGCTCTCCCATGCTGCTTGCAGAGACAACTGTCCCACTCTAGCAGGAAGACGCACAGTGGGAGGGAAGCTACACGGATACAGACCACTCCGGAGCGCTGCAAGCAGAATCTACAGCAAAGAGCCTAAAAGCGTTATGTTTCTTACCTAGGTAAACAGTACCCTGTCCACCATCCAGGCAACAAGCTATACACTATATTAAAAATCCAGCCGATCTTCAGAGTGGAAATAACTTATGATAGGGGAAAAATTGCAATGTTGCTTCATTTTACAAGCACTTAAAATTACCCAATTCTTGAGCCATTCATTTAAGAAACCACCTCATTCAACATAGGCTATTAGATGAATATATACAGTCAACATACATAAGGAAAATGTCAGAATCCTACGTGTATATATATATTTCAAGTTGTCGTACCAGGTTGTTGAGTCGGCTGGGTGACCTGCTGATTGCGTTGTGAATTGTAGGCCGCTGGGTGTGAGAGAGGTCTGTATTGCTGGCTAGAGTTTGGGTACTGCCCGGTAGGGTAATACGAGACCTGAATCTGGAATACAAAAATAAGTGATCAATGAGATAGATTTCTTTTCTATTTTATTTGAATGTATGGTAGTTCTTATGTATACTGTGCCAAGTGCAATGTGTGGTTTATCTAAAAACCAAAATACTTGTTCTTAATGTGCAATAATTGTCTACAGAAACGTGAAGCCATCATGTACCTATTAATTCTAAGGAAGTGTGACACCTTAAATTACCGTACATGTCATTTATCAAATTCATGTAATTAGTAAATCAGACGATTTCCCTCAGTATTACTCATATGCAGGTTTTACTTTCAAGTCCAAACTTAGGGAGTTCATCAATGAGACCAGATAAGCAGTGAATGAATTAAACAAATCAGAAACAATATTCACTTCACCTCCTGTCAGGAGACTGAATATTACATCATAAAGGATGCTACTATTAGGCTACATTAACACGTAGCGTTTTTTTGTGTGCGTGCTTGTTGCCATGTTTTGCAGCTGTGCTTTTTAGCACCGTAAAAACAATGTGATGCATTCACACACCATGTTTTTGTTACAGCTGCACTTCTGCCCTGAAAGCGGGAAGTGATGTCACACAGGGGAGGAAAAATCCGGTGTTCTTCCCAGTGTGACATATGTGACAGCCCCTTTTGGGTTTTGCAGTGTATTAATATACACTGCGAAACCTACATAAAAGTCATCCAAATGGTATTAAAAATAATAAAAATTGAATACTTACCCTCCGCCGGGTGTTCGGGGAGCTGGTGGCCGAGACACCCACATCTACTGTGCTTCCAAGACCTTGCAAGATTTTTGATTGGCCGGACGCGATCATGTGATATGTGACATGAATATCACATGATCGCGACGGGCCAATTACAGATCACAGGTCTTGGAAGCACAGTAGATGTAGATGTATTTGGTGCTGGGAACCGTGAACACCCGGTGGAGGGTAAGTATTCAATATTTATTATTTTTAATACCATTTGGATGACTTTTATTTAGGTTTCGCAGTGTATTACTATACACTGAAAAACCAAAAAGGGTTGTCACAGAGGGGAGGAACACAGGATTCTTCCTCCCCTGTGTGACATCACTTCCTGCAGCACCAGCATTATACGCGCTGGAATTGCGCATTGTCTGAATGGCGATGCATAATTCCAGCGGGTATAATATCCCCTATTGGAAAAAGTGCAGGCACACTCGCGTAAAGACTTGACATGGTCATTCTTTTTACGTGCGCACTTTCCCCAATAAAAGCTCACTTTAGGAAAAAAGCGCGCGCAAAAAAGCTCAATGTCAATGTGTGAACGTAGCCTTAATCCGCCATGTAGTAGGAGGTCTTTGCTTATTACTAAACGAGGACACAGCTGATTATCAAGGTTTCATTCACAAGTAGAATGCTTGCCACTACATGGTTAACCAACTAGAAGAGGACAAATCTGCTTCTCAAGGTTTAATCTATTTGAAGAGGAAACACACTTTTGTGAAGTGTTATTCTGAATCTCCGTACAAACACACATAGCCTTCAGAAGCTACATGAAGAGAATACTGACCAGACTGACTTCTATGGCTGCTTTCTCCAACCTTCTCCACTTGACGCTTTATAGCAGTGGCCGTCAACATTTAGCTTGTGCAGAGGGTCGCGAGCCATCCAGCCTCACCCTCTCACAGTAGTGACACACAAAGCCATCATTGCCAGTATGAGGAGAGTGAAAACTATTCTACATAAATAACATTAAAGAAGTGTACCAAAATCCAGGGGTTCCCACAATAACCCTCTTTAAGTATTTTTGCATCAAGCACTCACACCACGTTATGACAATAAGCATCTCCACTGACAAGTAGTATCATGCTGTCTCCAGATTACCACACTTTATCTCTAAACCAACAAGGCCAGAATATAGTCATCCAGATCTGCTCTTCTGTACAGGGTTAATCAAAAAATTCACCTCAAGACCTTCTCTTCATGCAACAAGCTCGCAGACAGCCATGAATCAAACGTCATGGGCCAGTGACCACATGTGGCTCCCAAGACACAGGTTGGGAACCCATACTTTATAGTATATAGGTGTATATGGTTGGCACAAAGTATTTCCAGTAAATCTACAGAACTGATCTTCCCATTTGTTTACAAACTGCCAAGGCTGCCTTCCACACAGTGGTATCTGTCAGTATAGTGGAACAACTAGAATCACAGGGAGGCCTCTAAGTTATAGGGGTTGTCCAGGACTTTAATATCAGGTTTAGTCATCCATGTCTAATCAGTGGTGGTGTGACACCCTGCACTGATCAGCTGTTCCCGGTGTCACAGGTGGCCAGAAATACTTTGTTAACCAGAACTGCTTAGCTGCATAGGTCTTATTGATGGAATTGTGTGCACTGACAGGTGCTGCTCTATTTATTCACCTATCCACAGGACAAGTAACGATCACTAGATCAGTTGGGAGGATCCACATAACATTGTAAAAAAGATTTAGCTCAGGGCCCTGAATTATCCTGTAGGCCCATGGTGAATGAGTAAAGCAGCGCACATGGTGGATTGCCTGTCTGATTAAGCAGAGATATAGAGGTAGGTCTCTGTAATCTAGTAGTGATCACCCATTCTGTGGATAAATAAGCTTTTCCAAATTAAATACCCATTTAACATCACGGTGCCAAGATGTGGTAAATGTGTATTACTGACAGGAGACATCATGAATAGTCCCTCTATAAAAAAAAAAAAAAAAAAGAAAAACAAGGGAGACATGGGATTTTAAGAGATTACAAAATTGCTTTGTACATTTTTGGAAATCATGGCTGACACCACCTTGCTGTGGAGTCCTAGGTTAAAAAGGTGAATCCCCTGCCTTACTGATGCCGTTGCTTAAAACTCCCTGAACAGACATGGATCTAAAATGTAGAAAAGAGAAAAGTCACATCTGCATGGGTCAGGAGTGAAATCTACTGCCCTAATATGGACTACAACATGCAGTCATGGCTGAAAATGTTGGCTCCTTGAAATCGTACCAGAAAATGAAGTATTTCTCCCAGAGCATTAGTGCAATTACACATGTTTAGTTATACACAAGTTCATTTCCTTTGTGTGTATTGGAACAATACACAAAAAAGGAGATTTTGTGTACCCACCGTAAATTCCTTTTCTCTTAGCCTCTAGTTGGGGGACACAGGACCATGAGTGTTATGCTGCTGTCCACTAGAAGGCGACGCTATGCAGAATCTGTAAAAGAGTTAAAAGGCTCCTCCTCTGCAGTATACACCCCTGGAGCAGGAGGTGCTTTACCAGTTTTGTGCTAAAGCAGGAGGCGAGTTAACCGATAACAGTAAAACAAGGACTGTAACCACACAGGCACCCTGTGTATACAGCCATAGCTGGCCCTTGTGTAACTAGTGAAGAGTTAACAGAGCAATAATTGAGTAACAAAGCCTGACCTAAACAAGCTTACAGTATTACAAGGCCTGTAACCAACAGTTACCAGTTTAAATTGTCACCGTCAATAGCTTGCGAAGAGTCACATCTGCGTAACTATGTTAACCATGTAACCGCTGACAAGCCATGTGAACACTGTAGCAAAGGCCCTCCCAGGGCAATAGGGCGGGTGCTGTGTCCCCCAATTAGAGGCTAAGAGAAAAGGAATTTATGGTGAGTACACAAAATTCTCCTTTCTCATTTTTTCCTTTGCCTCATTGGAGGACACAGGACCATAGGAAGTCCTAAAGCAGTCCCTGGGTAGGAAAAGACGGCATGGAATCAGTAACACTGAGCATGTTCAGTGAAGAACTATGTACCGACAGGCGGACCGCTGGCGCTTGGAGGCCACGTATACCTAGACCTGCGTTTGACGAAGACTGAGTGTAAATACTGTATTGGCTGGAGTATGTGTGGAGTATGTGTGTGGGCCGACCGTTTGGCTGCCCTAGACATTTGTTGCGCTGACCCGTGGGGTCGAATAGCGGAGGAGGCTTCTATGGCCGTAGTATAAAGTGCCGTGACACTGGTGTATTGGGTTGAATGGAGTGCGTTTTCGATTTTTCAAGAACTTTTGACAAATCTATTTAATTAGAGTAGCCTTAGGGTATGTGCGCACTGGCCGGGTTATGGCCGTTTTATCAGCGGAAACCGCCGGTCGGTTTTCATTAGTTTTATGTAAATTTATGTTAATCCAAACCAGCGTTTGGATTAACATTAAAACCAATGAAAACCGACGCCCGCTGTGCACACACCGGCGGTTTACACAGGCTCATCTGTTGCTAAACCGCAGGTTTCCCAGCGGTTTAGCAAAGAATGAGCATGTTCTATAAACCGCCGGTTCTTCAGTGGCTGCAAGCAGAATCATGTGCTGCTTCCAGCCGCTGTAGAACCGCCGGCGAGAACACGCTGTGCAACCGCCCGGCTCCCGCCGCATATACCCGCCAGGAAGCCAGTGGACGGCTCCGGAGCTTCCTGGCGGGTCCGCCCAGCTGCGCGACAAAACCCGCCGGTAAGTGTGCACTTACCCTTAGAGGCTGACATGTTCTTATGTCTGTCCTGTGGAATAAGGAAGAAAGATAATCCTACCTCTAGAACGGACACTGTCCTGGATACTTATCTGCGTAGGTCCTTTGGCAACAATTGTATCTGTAGGGTCTTTGAGACCTGTTGAACTGGAGGCAGGCGCAGCCATGACCACGAGATGTCTTACTTCAGGTGGTAGGAACATACCGCTCTTAGACTAAGGATGGAACCAGCTATAGCGTAATCTTGGCCTGGTTGGCTGAGCATGCTAAAGGAAATATTCTATCGAGGTTTGAAAGGTGGTTCCTGTAGGGCCATGCAGACAAAGGTCCGGCCGTACTTGTGTAGTTCTGCTGTCTGAAGACCTTACGTGGCAGACCCTGATTCTAGGGCTGTGTGGACGAAACGTAGAGCACTTGTTATGAAATAAGGCTAAGCGAAATGACCATTAGAGATTACTGAAGAAACCAAACAACACGACTACCTATGTGTGATGGCATGTCGTAAACTAGTCTAGTTTCCCCGCTGTGACTATGGTTACTACACCATATGTTGGGCAAAACACCCTTGGTGAAGCTCCAGATTTCACATGCTACATTATTATGTTACGATTGAATAACTTTAAGGGCTAATTGGCCCGAAGAGCGCAGGTGTTGTCTTTCGGTTAGTCGTCATGGTATTTCTGCCAAGGTTTGCACGAATTCTGCGTACTAAACGCTTTAGTGCTAGTCCGAGGCCACAAGAATGATCCATCGACATTCTTGTTTGATATTCCGCCTACCCTGGTAGTGGGGAACGCATATGTCGGAGACGGAGGCGGGTACAGTCTTGGACTAGTGTGTCAGTCCTATTGACTGTGGGTCCTAGGACCTTGTGAAGCAGGTTGGAACATGTGCCTTGCTGCGTGACTTAGTCGAGTCCACACCTGTGGTGACCTGGCTCTGGCAGCCTTGACTGAAGCTTTTTGGATGAAGAGACCGTCTTCCTAATCTCATCTGTCGGCCTGTTATGCAACTCCGCTTTTGACATGGTTTCACTTGGTATGAGACAAACTGACCTTACAGGATTTAGGGACTTAACCTCGCGCCAGATGTAGCGAACGTTTGTTTCGCTTGTCAACTGCGGGTTCCCCCTTGGTGAATGACCTATGCCACCTCTGCAGCATTGTCTTATTGTATTCTGACCTGTTAGCCTGTCCGCCTGTGCCTGACTGATTTTTTCAGTAGACATACTGCCTGAATTATCGTAGCTCGATGGACTTCTTTGGGTGTGTGCACGTCTACAGTCCTATGCAATGTGATGGGGGTACATCGTACCTTATCCAGCTGTTGTGCTGTACCTGAGCATGTACAATTGAACACACCGGAGGTGTATGAACTAATGGCACTGCGTTCTATGCTGCTACTACCTTGTGTATGCCCGTCATGGTAGTTGTGAAGAATTGAGGAGACCTCTGAAGGAGACTATGGATTACCAGATGAAGATGGTCGACTTGTGGGGATTGATCAGTCCTGCATTTTCCTAACGTGCACTGTGAGAGCAAAAATGTGTTTGCGGTGTTTAAAAGTCCTGCTGTTATGACTCAGTCGTCTAAATCTGGGAAACTCCTAGCATGCATTCTAGCTAATGCAAGCTTCAATCTAGGAAAAAATTCTGACTTTCTGTGCTTCAATTGTTCACGTATTCTGTTACTTCTGAGTGAAGAATTGACTGACTGCGTGTAAGAAAGTTCAGACCAAGGCTAGACGGGGCACCGAAAGCCCATGCACTGGGTTAA
Source organism: Allobates femoralis (assembly GCA_033576535.1). Taxonomy (NCBI): domain Eukaryota; kingdom Metazoa; phylum Chordata; class Amphibia; order Anura; family Aromobatidae; genus Allobates; species Allobates femoralis. The sequence continues at coordinate 623,692,185 of JARQOC010000002.1, forward strand.
TGTCAACAGGCGCCTGCTATGTTCTGATCCGCAGCAGACTGTGTAGAATGCTTGTTTGTATTAACTGCTTACTAGTACCTAATAAAGGTGTAGTGATGAGAATAGCAGCTGTTTTCGTGTTCCACGCTCTGTTACCCAGAGTTTAGTTATTGTAGTCTGGTGAGGGCGGCCATTTAGGCCCGGTGCCTTCGCAACTACAACCCGAGCCCCTTCAACAGTGAGGGGTCGAGGAAGGAGTCTAGTATATAGCAATCTCAGCTACGACCCAGCGCGCCAACTATGGTTAGCGGAGGAGGAAATATGCTATGGGTCGTATTGTACAGCGACCCTTAGTAGATTTAGCCGTGCCTCTGCGGATCACGCGGATCAGCCTGCATCTTTTGACACTTGGCTAGTCTCTCGCCCACCAGAACTCCAGCTCTGGAGTCTGGAAGGGATAGTAAGCTGTGTTGGTACCCATTACATCTGTCGTGGACTAGCAGTTTACCTTAACTGTTATCGTTATTTGCAACAGTAATGGGCCGAGGAAGGCACTTGCTTGGTACACGGGTAGTAAGTCCACCACACGCTAATTGTCTTAGATGTGTTGTGGGCCTGGAAAGGGTATGTTGAACGAGTATGCGATATGTTTGAATATCACAGTTCTTATCCAGCGTTGTAGGATCAAGGAAAGGACCTGTTGGTGTCTTATTGCAACCTAGCTCCTATCTATGTTCAAGTTCTAAGTGTGGATATGCGTATCCACATGCACCTACATGTGGCCATGCATCCAGGACTGCCTGTCTTAGGTCACCAGTTATGGTGTCTGCTTAAGTTGTTAGGGCCACCTGCATTACCTATGCCGTGATGTCTCTAGCTGTTAAGCGAAGAGTTGAATGTATGTGCTAGACCCAGACTTGACAACTGCGTACTTTAATTTGGTCAAGTGTGGTCGACGTCGGTCAGTGCAAGAAACTGCCTGACGGACAGATAAGCGTGTGTCCATAACCCTACGGTTGGTAAACAGTTTTTTGGGGTGAACTCGTTGGTCTCGAGAATGACGCCCTAAAGGACAATATGCAAACTACCGGAGTGCTGTACTTGCACGAGTAAATTGTAATGCTGATATATGTATACTGACTGACTATTAAATGTTGTATTGTGTGTATCGACAGGTATGCCCGTAGCACTCTGACTTTAGGGTTGTCATTACAGGCGTAGGGTGAGCCAGTGCTAGACCATCTGATGTGGATGCACTGTGGTCTATGGTGTCCCATGTCTGGCGCACAGATTGAAGATGATAAGCTGCATCGTGATATAACACTGCAGGTTGTCCTGTGATAGCAATTTTTGCCTATAGCCTAGGGAGGTTTTGGTTACTGTTCCTCCTGCGGCCTTGTTGTGGTATTTAGGCAAAGTGGCTGACCGACGCGGTCGTCCGTGGAGTTACCGACCGGTGCTAAATTACATAATGGAGGCAGGGGAGCCTTTGTATTGTGCCCTATTATCCGTAGTATGTACCCCCGATGGAGGCTGTACGGAAAATGTTAGTGAGGCATCCGACGTTCAACATCCATATGGAGGTTCTGGCAGTTAATAATGATGTACTAGACATCATGGATGGAGTATATTTGGGGATACTCGATTTCAACCCATTATCCACAGGGGGTATGGGGAAGGGAAACGGCACATGCCTTGGACTCTGTACATTACATTGTAACCCTACGGTGAGGGATGAGGAGGGAGCCCATCAGGGACCGTCTAGTACCCCTGCACCGCCGACGCTGTGAAACCTCCCTTGAGTTTTGTGTTTGCCACTGTGGACCCTTCGGACTGGTCCTACATTGTCGGGCTACTGCACAGCCTCTCCCCCTGCGTGCCTGATTCCTGCAGCAGGGAAGAGGTCCAGTGGGGCTTCCAGTGTGTTTGTGGCTTCCAGCCTAATGATGGTGCTGTATGTTTTGCCCTGCATTTGCATGTAAAGTGCAGGGCTTAGTGCCTCCACTCAGGGACTCTGGCGGCCATTCCATGTACTCAGTATCCCTGTAATGGCCGCTGGGAGAGCGCAGTATTTGCTTAAGGTGGGGGGGGAGGGCGGAGCGTGCAAGGCCATATAACCTTATAAGTTAACTGTGCCTGTGCTGGTCGCGTCATCAGGGGGCGTTCCGGAGGCGTGGAAATAGGCGACGGCTTCGGACTAGGCCGAAGCCGTGGCCTAAAGTAGAATTTTGAGGCCGAAAACGGCTCCAGAGTGGTGCGGAGGTCTGGGAAGTTGGCGAAACTGACCCAGACTCCACCAAATCACCTGCGCTGTAAAGCTCCGGCCCAGTGTTACCCCCGCAGGGGACCTAGAGTACTGGGTCTCCTGTTTCCCAGCCACTAATGTAGTGTGCTGGTTGCTGCAGGAGCACAGATATACTGTGCTCCTGTTAGTGCTGCTAACCTCCCTCTGCTGCCTGTCCCCTTTCCCATACGGAGCCCGCAGCCATTCTGAGTTTTGTGGTCTGCTGCAGCCTCCTGTGTCAGCCGCCCTGCCCAGGGCTGAGGCGTGTGGGGTGCTTCCGTCTTTGTAGTGCAGGCTTTGTTTAGCCCTACCTGAGGTGCCTCTACCTAAGACCCCCATGAAGGGGGAATTAGGGAGTGATGCCACCGTCAGAGGGCTCCTGCTTATAGTCGACCTCTACCCAGAGATCCCAACAGTGGGGACCCAGGGAAGGAGGACCATCATCTCGACTTCAACCCAGCACCCCAACAGTGGGATGCCAAGGAAGGAGCGGCAAGTGGTTCGACCTCTCAACTTCAACCAGGCACCCCAAAAAGAAGGGAACCGAGGAAGGAGCATGTCGGGAGTCTCGCCAGACACCCACTTTTCTTCATCTTTAAAGAAAAAATGAAAAAGTTAAACATTTTAAGAAAAATAAAATGTAGGTGTTCCTCCTAACGACACTAAGCAAAAACTGGTAAAACACTTCCTGCTCCAGAGGTGTATACTGCAGAGGAGGAGCCTTTTAACTCTTTTACAGATTCTGCATAGCGTTTCCTCCTAGTGGACAGCAGCATAACACCCATGCTCCTGTGTCCCCCAATGAGGCGAAGGAGAAACAGAGCAAGAAAAAAAAAAAAAAAAAAAAAAAAAGGCAAAATTGGACATAATTTCAAACAAAACCACCAAAATGGTTCGGAGAAAATTGTTGCCCCCCCTGAACTTAATATTTGGTTGCACACCCTTTGGAATAAAAAACCGCAATCAATCGCTTCCTATAACTATCAACAAGCTTCTTACACCTCTCTGCATAAGAAGAGTGGTCCAAAATTCCAGTAAACTACTCCAGGTCTCTCATAATTGAAGGCGCTTTCTTCCAACAGCAATTTTAAGATCTCTCCACAGGTGATCAATAAGATTTAGATCTGGACATATTCCTGCCACTTCAGAGCTCACCAGAGCTTTGTTTCCATCTATTTTTGGAGGCTTCTCAAAAAATGTCTTGGGATCATTTTCCTACTGGAAGACCCATGCATGACCTAGAATACAAGACCAGCTTTCGGATATTAAGCACTTCATTTCGACCCAAAATCCTTTATTAATCTTCAGATTCAAGATTGTCTTGCACATATTCAAGGAACCAGTGCCAGAGGCAGCAAAACAACCTCAAAACATCTCTGACCTCTACCATATTTGACTGTAGGTACTGTGTTTTTTCTTTGAAGGCCTCATTCCATTTTCAGCAAAGAGTTGACTGATGTGCTTTACCAAAAAGCTCTATCTTGGTCTCATATGTACACAAGATGCTTTCCCAGAAGGATTTTGTCTTACACAAGTAAATTTTGGCAATCTGCAGTCTAGCTTTTAATGTCTCTGTGTCAGCAGTGGGGTCTTCCTGGGTCTCCTGAAATAGCATTTAATTTCATTCAAATGTCGACAGTTCCAGCTGAAACCAATTCTCTCTTAGCCGGCAGGTCAGCTTGGATTTCTTTGAAACTTGATTAAGGCTGCTTATCACCATGTGGACTATCCTGCATTGCAACCTTTTATCAATTTTTCTCTCTGTTGTACATCCAGGGAGATTAGCTACAGTGCTAGAGGTTGTAAAATTTTTGATTATGTTGCAGACCATGGACAAAGGAACACCTACATCTCTGGAGATGAACTTGAGAACAAAAGTTGTAGAAAAATATAAACAATCTCAAGGTCACAAGTCCTCAGACAGTTCTCTCCTCCTGTTTCTGTTCTTCGTTCTTCGAGTGGTACACACAGGCACAATGTAAAGAGTGAGTCAACTTCTCCCCTTATTATTTGGTTTCAGGTGTTATTTTCATATTGCCCACAGGTGAGTTTGAACGAGCATCAGATGCTTGATATAAAAAGTTGTTTACCCACAATTTTGGAAAGGCGACAACAATTCTGTACATTTTTAGGGTTGTGTGTGAAATTATGTCTAATTTGCTTTTTTTCTCTGTACTTTTTTTGTGTGTTGTTCCAATACACAAGGCAAATAAATGTGTTATTATGATAACTTTCTGGGGAAAAAAAACACTTTTTTCTCTGGAACAATTTCAAGGGTACCAACACTTTCTGTGCATTTTTTTATATCTATAGCTAAACAGCAGAATTTGGATTCTTTAATCAGAAAATAAAACACCAACTGTTGCACGAGGAGTCAGCACAGAACTTGGAACGAAAAAAAAACAAAAAAAAACAAAATAGTAATAGTAGTCTTTCACTCTAACCCTAAAGTGTAGCCGTCATTTTAATCTATATTTCATAAATCAACCGTACACATGAAAATAAGCAGCTTCGTAATATATCAGACAGATTTGCGTCTTTCTCTACCAGAATTGATCAGTCATTACCAAAATTCGTAATTGTGAGGTAAAATCTGCATTCAGTGAAGACTTTCTCATTACTGAGATAGGAGATGGCAGTTATTATTACAAGATGTGGGTCCCATGATATTGCATCGGAGGACAGTAACATGACAATGGAGGCAGGCTCTGTGGCGCTGGCTTTCTCCGCCGTGTGGTCTCTTCCCTGTCGGCTGTTTCTCTCCCCCCCCCCCCCATGCTCTCTCTGAATGTATGTAAATAAATGTATTTTTAGTTGAAAACCTGTTTCAGCATTTTTATTTTTTAATAAAGTGTTTAATTTCCTGGTGAAAAATGTGTAGGACTTTGCGAATTTTCTCTTGCCAGCGCAGGTAGATCAAGCAGCTACTGACTGCCAATGCCCGCTGACTGGTGTTACCTTCGCTGGCAATGAAAAATACAGGAGACCTATTTTTTTAGTTATTTAAATAAATAACTGAAAATAAAAATTGTCGTGGGCTTCACCATATTTTCTATTGCCAGCCAAGGCAACCCAGGCAGCTGGGGGCTGGAATTCTCAGCGTGGTGAGGCCAAGGGCGTTCTGGCTCCCCCATGCTGAAAATTGCAGTCAGCAGCCACCTCAGATTTTGCGCCTCCATGAGATCTCGCTCTTTCAGCAGCCGTGTAATAGAGGGGTTGATGTCAGTATTTTTTGGCAGCTGATGTTAAGTTTTATTGCTAATGTCAGCCATCAGTATGACAGCTGGCCATTAGCAATACGTTCTGTGACGATAATAAAAAAAAAAAAAAAAAACACACACACATAGAAATCCTTTATTACATACAAAATGGACAAACACACCTTATTATCCACTTTATTAGCTCCCACCAAGTTCCACTCCAAGGTAATCTTGTAATTACTGTAATCTTGTGGTGGGGCGGTGTGATGCGTCACACCGCCACCATCTTTGTATCCTCGACTATCCAAGGATGGCAGCCGTGTGTGTGTATGTCCGCACCCACTGCCGTACACAGGAGGAAGGAAAGTCCGCGGCTGTGCAAAAGCAGATGAGGTGCTGCGCCGTCTGTAGCCACCAGAGGGTGCACACACCTAATCTCCTCCTGCACAGGCCACAGAGCCTCGAAGTTTCCTAGCAGCTATGGGCGGTGGTGGGAGCAGCGGGCTGTGATGGCTGCCGTCTGCAGTGGGGATGGTAGGTGTCAGGCTATGGTGGGTGTGTGGGCGGTCGGCGGGGTTTATAGTGTCGATGGGCCGCCAGCGGACGCCGTATTGGGACACCCAGCACTTTGGTGTTCCAATATGGCTTCTGGCAGCATGGTGCCTTCTGGTATATGGTCTCATCCAGATGGAAGTGGAGGATGGATGCCACTAGGAAAGTATTATATTAGATGAGATTCTATGATGGGAGGAGCTATAGACATAGATCCGCCCCTCTTTTCTCTTCTAGCTACATAGAATCTGATCAGTAACAGCTGCCGTTTCCTATCTCAGTAATGGGAAAGTCTTCACTAAATACAGATTTCACCTCAGAATTGACAATTCTGAGAATAAATCATGAGTCAATGAGGAGAAATCAGCAGATTTCACTGATCAGATAGATTACAAAGCTGCTTATTTCCATGTGTAATTTTTGCTTATGAAATAAAAATTTAAACGATTGTAACATTTTAAATATCATAGAAAGGACAAGTATTGGTAGGGCATGACAAAGCAACGAAACAATGAGAAACTAGTACGGGGAAGAGAGCTGAAGCACTTCACATAGTAGTCTGTGGGTTTCAGATCCTACTCAAGTCTGCCCAAGCAATACAAATTCCAGCATTTAAGTCATACATACTTGCTGTGGAGGCTGCATGAATCCCTGTGTTGGGATGACCTGCTGTGTGGGTGACGGGTGCCCTGAGGAAGGGTAGCCTGTAGTGGGAATGGCTTGTCCCCCAGTTGTCATGATGAATCCAGCCTGCTGTGGATGCTGGGAGATCAGGGGAGACGGATAGATGGCAGTGGAGGGATCAGGCGCCTCAGTTGAGCCCTGCCGACTCAAAGTCATTTGTCCAAAGTGACTATTTAACTCATCAGCCTGAGGGAAGGGGATGGAGGAATGGGAACAAAAAACACAATAAGATGGTCTGTAAGTCTAAGATAGTGTTTGCTCTGTCAATCGTTTTCATGGTTAACACTCTAGAAGTAACACATATGACGAAGGTTTGTATGATGTGCACGGCGGTGGTCAACTAGTACTGGAGAAATGGCTTCATAAGCATGGTGGGGGACAAACTACAGCATTTTAGTAGTGTGGCTTCCCAATTTTAAATATACATGGTTATGCACATCCGTAGTTACACATTTATTTAAAAAAGTTTTTTTTATTTCCTCTGTGAAAAAAAGAGCTGGGCTTTCTACATGTTGCAAGATCAACTAACATAACAGAAAAACACTTCCTGCATATGAGGGAGCTGAAGAGCAAAGTTATCATGTCATTTAGAAATTCAAGAGTTAAAGGGAATTGGTAATTAAAAGTCATGTTGCCCAGATCACAGGCAGCATGTATTGGAGCCAGGTGTACTGAACTCTGACACAACACGGCGTTTCAGAGAAGACCGTTTAAAAAGCCGACCGGGAACTATAGGGAGAAACGACCTATCCGATGTGGTCATTGACCAACTTCCTTCCAGCACACTCCATGTCATTGACAGATCTTTCCCCATGTACACACATCAGATATCGATCAATAAACTGAAGGGAGACGGTGACAGGGGCCTTACTAGTAATTTTGCTTTCTATAACCCCTGCTTGGCTTTGTAAACCATGAACGTGCTTTGGGCCGCATGAATCTTGTGACAGGCTCCTTTAAAAGGTTATTTTCATATTTTAGGAGCACATGGCTACTCAGCCTGCTGCTTCCTGGCTGGAGCAGTGTGCTCCTGCTTGATTAGACTGACGTCACTGTTGCACCTGGCTGGAGCGGTGTGCTCCTGCTTGATCAGACCGGCGTCACTGTTGCAGCCTGGCTAGAGCGGCGTGCTCTCAGATGTTACCAGCAGACACTTTGCCTCTACAGCATCAGAGGAGCACTGAAAATGGCTGGATATACTGATTGATTGTATTGAAAAGAACTTGCAAGCACTGTGCAAATTTGGCCACAACAGCTTGACTGCAGTGGTGGGCAGTAACGTAAGCAACAACCAGTAAATAAAAATCTCTCCTTTCTTGAGTGCAAAATATTTTTTCTATCAGTAGTTGCAAAGTTGCTCACTTTTACATGCACTTTACAATTATACTCGCATAAGATCACGAAGGGAGCAAAAAAACAAAAATCTGAAAAAAAACAAAACAGACCTATAATTCTTAAGTTAATTAATGGATATGCAGGAGCACTTGCTTTTTGCATGGTGGGTTGATGTTTAGGATATCGATCTGGGGAAAATAGGACGTCCTGACCAATTTTAATCCCTTTTTTTAGGAAGGTGTGGTGAACAAATGTTATATTTTGATACATCACACTCTTACAGAAATTGTGATACTAAACATGGTTATTTTATTTATTTTTTAAAGGGCGAAAAATCCTCATTTTTCAAATGTTTATAATATTAAAAACTTTTGATCTACACTTCATTTTTTAGTCCCTTTAAGTGACTGCCGTTGCCGGCAGATTGCTGGAGCTGCACTAGATGTTGGCTATGCAAAACAACCGGCATCTGCTGTGCATGGCACTGGCTCAGCTCCTAACCACATTTCATACAAACATCTGATTCACATATATCGCATTTACGTTTTTTATGTTATGACTTTTTTTTTTTTAAACGGTTTTTATAATTGCCCACTGCTTGTAAAATAACTTCTTAATCACTAAGGGGCCTTTCACACTTGCGCTTTTTCCTGATCTGCAAGATCAGGAAAACACCTGATTCTTACAGGATTAATTTTTTTGCCCATTTACTTTAATGATTTCAGGAAAAAACCTTAAGCAACAAGATTCTACCTGAAATCATTAAAGTGAATGGGCAAAAAAAATGAATCCTGTAAGAATCAGTTTTTTTCCCCAAGTTTCCCCAAAATGGGAAAAAAAAAAAAAAAGCTGTTCCAGCAGTGTCCGCACTGGTTCCCCAGGGTTCACGTAGCATTAGGACATGTGAATCCTGCAGCCACTTCATTCTCCCCTCTGTCGGATAAATCAGACATCTGGAAGAAATCAGGGAGCAGCCGCAGCTCTTGCTTCCTCTGGATGTCAGTTACAGTGAATCGGCCGCTGACTGGTCACATGGATTGGTAGCGAAGAATTGTGGGTGACACACAGTCGTGGATCTCTAAATAAGCCATATTTAAAGGGGAACTCCAGGGAGATAAAAAATATTGTTGTACTGTCCCTGCCCTCCTACATGATGAAGCAGCGCTTCATATCTGCTCCTCAGCGCTCACCCTCACTTCGTGGACTGAGAAATTCAGCCTCATGCTGCTGCTGAAAGCAGGTGGTGTGTCAGGAGCGTGGACCCTGGGGGCTCCATGATCATCTGACTTTCCTGCCCCCTCATACTTCTGTAAAAACAGGGGCTGTGGCCGCCGGCCCCATGGTCACACTATAATTCAGCACCTGATATACATCCTATGTAAAGTATGAACAGGAGTGTTCTCCTTCAAATAGCAATTATGTCACCAAGAAGATATGAATATGCGCTGTGATCTTCTGCTGTATAACTTTTTAAACTGGATATTTTTATTAAAGGAAATTGGATTACAAATTCACAGGATAAAGTGCATTTTAGACATTTTAAACATAAACAAAAGAACACCCCTACCCACCCCCATATCTGTCCATCTTCATATTATACAATGCAATTTAACCCATAGCCAACCAAAGAGACCAAATATTATAAAATTTAGCTTTTCTCAGTGTCTCTTCCTATATATCCTCTCCTCCAAACATACAACAGCCTGTACCCTTTGAATAAATTCCCTTCTGGATGGAGGTTCTCATCGAACCACCTCTGCACTTCTATGGTATAACTTATGATAGTGCATAATGTGTGCTGCCTGCAGAAGCAATGCCATGGTCTCCCCTTCACCCATATCAACTTGGTAGGTTTCCTATCCCTTGAAACTCTAGCACTATGCATGACTGAATTTCATTGTCCCCAAAGGGATGGGTGAGAGCTGAGGAGGGATATGATTTTATTGATTTATAAGCGATACAATACAATTTTATTTTTTATCTCCCCGAAGTTACCCTTTAATTCCAAGGTGTCTTAAATATGGTTAAAAAACTTCTGTTTATCATTGTAAATAACACATCTGCTTTATGTACTAGATTAGCTTTGCACGCCACTCACAAGTTGGAGAATATGACAAATGTATTTTTCAGAAACATCAATTATTCATACATACTGAAATAATATTCGTTTGGAATGACAAACTAGCTGTACACGAGCCACTCATACAATTAATAGGAGGAGGGAAAGGAGAAGTGAATATACCAGATTGTACTGCTGGGGAGGTGAAACTGGCAGAAGGACTTGGGGGCAGGAGCTGGCAGAGTACTGGACCGGTTGTGGAGAGGGCTGGAGGGTCTTGGAACCAGCAGAGCAGCATGCAGACAGCAGGACAGAAGGGGTAGGATCATAGTGAGGAAAAGGACACAGTGGTTGAATATCGCAGGAAAGGGTTATAAAAAGAGAACAAAAAAATACATAGGTTAGTTCCACAGTCATGTTTACAAAGTTACATTTATAGAGACAGGATAACGTGGCACAGAAACGAGCTCTGGATTTAATTAGTCTCATTCTCCAATTCTGGAAGCACAAACAGATAAATGTTACAAATGAGTCACACGACTGCTAAGCAACAAGAAATGACACAAACATCGAGGCGAGATAGCGGAGAAAATATCGGCGATCATTGTACTGTACGATTAAACAGTTCTCTTAGGGTAAGGCTTTCACAAGCAGAAGTTTCTGGGAAGCACACGGGGCAGTGCCATTACACGTACAGCACTGTATGTTTCGCTGCAGCAGAGCCTCAGGCAGGGGGCACTGAAGTCTTACAGTGGGTATCTAGTGAACACAGTCAGCAGGACCACTCGCCGATGGTGGAGAATGAAGCACTTCATTTATAATAAATAGGGATTTTTTTTCTATCACTATTCCACCAGGTTCACACTGCATTATTTTGGTCAATGTTTCACATCAGCATTTGAAAATCAAAAATACAGAAGTTGTGCACATTTCCATTATACTTTTCCTCCGATTGCTCCACTCCTGATTTTGGTTAATAGATTGGGAGGTAAAATACTGACCGAATACTGAAGATGTGAACATGGCCTTACACTTACAAGATGGTGTAAATGAAGATCCATGAGATCTAACTCTTCCCACCATGTCCAACCTGTATCTCTTCCATGTTCATTCATAGGTAGGGAAACCTAGACAAGCCTATATAGAAATGAGTGATCCTTTCAAGGTTCAGGTTGTCGAACTTCCAGGTGTTGAGCAAACCTTTTGGGTTTGGTGATCAGGGTGCTTTACATTTGCAAAGCACGGGATCGAGCACTTGCTGTGGTTGGGCACGGTTGGTGCTTGGACCAGTATGAGCTGTGTGCAGTGTTTGATTGGCTGACACTGGGCTTAAAAGCACAGTTTTTGAGTGCAGTGTGTGTCCAAATGTAATAAAAAAAAAAGACAAAAACACCCTCCCCCCTCCCCCCTGGAAGTGTTTTACTTATGGCAAAGAGCTGAACTGCCAATCAGTGACTTCCATTGAGGTTCAGGTCAAGTTCGGGTCACAAACAGTGCGCCAAAAAGCTCGCTGCACCGCTCAAACGAAACTTCAAAAGCTTCCCTCATCTCTACAAGCCTAACCATATTCAATGCCATAAGCAATACATTCACCGCTAGCATATTAGAGCATACAGCTTGGCGTTCAAAGGTTATCAGGCACAATATTCAGGGGCCACACCCATTTGAGACCAGGGAATGGGGTGTTACAGAAAGGTTTGGGTAGTGGAGCTGCAAAAGATATTATGGGGAAAAAAGGGAATTTTGTTGACGTCAATAACATTAAAAAAACAAAAATAATAATTACAAAAAATCATCACAAACTATTACTGTAAAGCCTTCAGGGACCACCAGCTGGAAAATACAGTGAACTTTAGTCTCTGGCCCTGATTCATCAAGGCCGGCGTTGTTCCCGATAGTATTAACCCCTTAATGCCCATTGTTGCGTATTCGCATCATACCAGCTGACTTCCTAAATCAGTGTGGAGGACTCCAGGCCTCAAGGTACAAGTGATATAATTTCTGTACAACTTATACATTTAGAATGGGTGGAGGGAACTCCAGGCCTCGAGAGCCGCCAACAGTGCAGGTTTTCAGGATTTCCTCAGTATTGCACAGGTGATAATATAATCACCTGCCTGGGGATGATTCCAATCCCTGTGCAATACTGAGGAAATCCTGAAACCTGCACTACCCCTGTTGTAAATGTATAAGATGTACAGAAATGTCACTTGTACCTTGAGGCCTGGAGTCCTCCACCACCGATTTAGGAAGTGTTACTTGGGTCAGACCTTAAGCCTCATATACTTCTATTAGGAACATTATGCTTTGGCATAGGTGAACTGTAAAGCACTGCAAGGCATTTCCATTGCATTCGTGTGTACTATATTATACACACATACATACATATAAATCAACAAAATAATAATATATATATATATTATTTATATATATATATATATATATATATATATTTTTTTTTTTTTTTTTTTACTTTACAATTTAGGTCTTATGTGCCTATGTGAAGTGGTTACAATGAATGACCGTGTGATAGAGCAGGGATGATGGACAGTATAAACTATGATCACATAAGCCATAGGTAAAGAAAGCTGGAAATGCAATCCAAGACAAAGGATGAAAAACCCTGAGAGACGTTACGCCGGTGCCAGGAAGTACAGGCTGCACTGAATGACACTGTGCGGTGACTCACCTGTGACATTAAGTGGTTACTCATGGACTGTTGCTGAGGAGTGGGTGGCAGTGGCTGGTGAGGATGGGGATGTTGCTGTGCAGTGCAGGGGATGATGCTTCGTGTAGACTGCTGAGCGGAGGGAGCTTGGCTGCACACTTCGGGAGCGCCTATTGGCAAACCTGGAAAAACAAGCCATGCATCTCACAGTAATTATTATTAAAAGAAAGGGGGGGGCACAAAAAAAAAAAAAAAGAGCAAGAGTGCAAAATAGCAGTAAAGCACAGGTAATACAACAGCAGATTTCAAATATACTTAAAGCGAACTGTAAAACAAATCCCCAGACAGATTTGATCATTGCTGTTTCCAAGGTAACGACCAAAAGTAAGGACACGGTAAAGAACTGGATAATGAAGTATTCTCACAAGAGATCTGTTCCCTTCTCATAAGAAAAGGACAGGAAGATCCAAGTTTAAATAAAGAAGATAAGTAAAAAATGTCAGCCCCCCACAACATCAGGTCAGAGCCCACTGTGTGTAACTGGATATAGACAGCCTGCAGAAGCTATTCACACTTGATTCAGCACGTTTTCCCATCTGTATTGTGCCAACAAGTCCCAGGCCAAGCGGAGGTCTCATTACTCACGGCATCATATATGCCTCTGATTAGGTTATTCTGGGTCAGGAGATGTGGGGTCAACCTAGGAAATCTGTGTGATATAGAAAACGTACCTGGTCGGCCAGTGCGGCTAGTCGTGCTTTTGTTACTGCCAATACTGTCCCTCTGGTCAGGATAGAGATTCCACTGAAGCTGCTGGCTTTGGTTACTGGAGGACGCATGCTGCGACAGGAGCCATCAGAGTCGGTGCTGCTCCACGGTCTGGGATCCAGGGACTTCAGTTCACTTTCAGTGCTGCTCTGACGACTGCCAGAGCCTCGATTCAGCAGGTCTCTGTTGCCTCTACAGGGTAAGTATTGCTTGTTTCAGTTTGTTATTCTCATAATTTAAGTGCATGACATTGATAGAGCACAACCTAGGTGGTTTTTATATTTATTGAACCACTCTAGAGGTGATTTAGATCTAAGTTCCTTGCCCCCTATCTTATTCTCACCTTTTGGAGCCTTCACCTTCTACTGCTACCACCCCAGTCGGTCCCCAGAGATTTCTGACCTGCCGGCAGCTCCAGTGTTTCATGCAGCACGTCAGAGGTCACATCTCAATACATCTCTATGAGAGCCTCGTTCTGGCTCTCAGAGATCCACTGAGCACCTGTGATTTATGATCTGACTTACGGCCATTCAGAAGTCACAGTTATAAGATGGTGCCCTGATACCTTAGTGGCATCGATAAAAGCAGATGACGCCGGAAGGTGAGTGAGTACATGACAAGGGTCTACATTTAAAGTGCCACAACAGCACTTAATAAAAAAAAACCTACAAGTGGTGATGTAAGAATACATTCATCTTATCCCCTACAGCGATCTTCTACACTCCTCTCTGGTATAGGACTAACTAATTGTCTTGTATATTAGAAGAATCTCAGCCTACATACAAAACTCCCAACTAATGTGTATGTGCTAACTAAAAATGTTCGATTTCAAAATGAACTTGGCATGTTGGAATTTAACACACGATGATTTCTTCTCAAAATGCCATCAGAGGTGTCTGGCACTGGATTACCACCCCTCCTTGTTAAATGGAATCCGAGAGCAGCATGATGTAGGGTCAGAGACCCTGAATCCAGTGGTGTATCACTTACTTGGGTGCATCCTGTATCTGCTGTAGTTCTACTAGTTCTCTGCATGCTGAGCTGTATATAAAGCCTGCCCACACCAATGATTGTACACTGTGCATAGGCATAAAGCTTCCAATCGTGGTTGGGGCAGGATTATTCAGAGCTCATGAATATGGAGATCTACATGGAAGCAGGTTTACTAGTCCTCTTTTGATAATCTCCTTATAATTAATCAAATATTGTCAAAATTTCAGCAAACAGCCCAATGATATCACTGGAATCAGGGTCCTTGTCTTTGCATTATTCTTCTCATATAAAGATGAGTGTGATTGTATACAGGAGTATGAGTGTATAGGAAAATGTCATGACTGAGCGACATGGACCAGGAATCTGCAGCACAAATCATCAATAAATATCAAAAGAAATCTGCCTGAGTTAGACAAAGCTAAGGCGAACACCTTATAGTAAGAAATAAAGCCGCGCAGTTGGTTTCAGAAGTAAAGCTGATCATACACTAGAGAGGTTAGATGGCCAAAGGCTGATTTAGAGCAATTTCAGACAATCACACTAAAATGTGATAATATGGATGGAAAAGTTGGAAAATTATGAAACATAAATGTACTGGTAACGATCAGTGATTAGGGTGTGCTGAGCTGTCATTTGGGTGAGTGACAGCTCAGTCGTCCAGTCCTATACTGGAGGTGCTGGAATTCTGCAGGTGTTCGCTTTTCCATGCGATTGCCCAGCTACTTAGCTGAACAGTTTTTCTCAGAAGACTGCCAGTCTTGGCATTCACCTCAATAGTGCTTGCTGGCCTACTCATCTGTCCTTGGTGGTCTTATCTATTGTTGCCAGACCTCTGACCTCATCCAACTTTTTCTGCCTAGATATTTTGTTTGATCTGCTACTCTCCACATATTCTGAACCCGGACAGTGACCGGACTGTGCCTCTGTCTACCCACTTAATCTTTCACATACTATCCAGGTATCTGATCCCAGAACGGGTGACTACCCTGCCTCATGACTTATCTGTGCAGTACTATTATCCTATTAGTGACTACTGTCACAGTACCAAGGTACTTGTAGATCATTTGGGTTATGATTACATACAGCTAGGATCACAGACAGGACTGTTAATTTCTAATAACGATCAATTTCAGGTGTTAAAGGGACACTGTCAGCTCATTCTTCAGTTTGATACTAATAGTATAGTTAAATAGTGGTGGGGTAGAACTTTCAGAATATGTAAAAATCATTTATGTATGTAGTTCTCTTGCTATAAGCATCTTCATACCCTGCAGGCAGCTGTAAACGTAATTGGCCTGACTCCTAAGAGTCACAGTGTGTAAATGTCATAAATATGCACACCTATCCAAGCTGGCATTCTGTTCTTCCCCTCTACTGCAGTTGCACAATCTAGCTTTGCAGCTGCTGGAGGGGTGAGAGGGGGAGTGTTTGTGCTAGAACTTTGTAGTACATCACTACTGTGCTCCTGAGAGAGATTCGGTTTATATGATATTGTTTTTTGTGTGTATCACTGACAAATTATCAAATGTTAATATAACACAATAAATCCGCACACACCTCCTCCCTCCTCCTTTCTCCTCTGTCTGCAATGAATCCCTGCGCCTAGAGAGCCAACCACACACAGCATAGAGATCAGAGGAGGGCAGAGCAGTGCAGTGATGCATGAATATTCATTCCTTGGGAAGTGAGCAGCAGAGAAGTAAGTGATCACTCAATGTGATTGACAGATGGAATGAATCTTTTATTTTGAAGTTCACACAGGATAGGAGGCAAGTATAAATCATGGAAATGCATGAATAGAGAGAGGAATTAGACAATTATATCAGATACATATGGATATTTGACCTGACGGGATTCCCTTTAAGGCTATGATCCAGAGTGATGAAGTTCACAGGCAAAAGCTCTAATTCTAGTGTATGGCCAGAATAGCATAATTAGTAAGCTGCGAAAGAGATTCTATAATTGTAAAAACACATCAATAACTGAACATGCAACTCATATAATGAAAAATAAACTGGAAATTCATGAGAACTTGACACTTGGGAGACGGAACCTGGACTGGCATCCAAGTCACAGAAACAACTGGAAATAATTGAAAACTTTACCTAAAAAGACAATCCAACACCGGCAAGAAAATCGTATGACTATAAAATGGCTAGAGATGCATCATGCCCCATTGTATGGACACAACAGCAGAGGCACAATGGCTGCACAGAGCTCCAAACCAGACATTACATTACACAATAAAACAAAAATGATGTAGCAGCCATGAATATCAATATTCTGATGGGAAATAAAAATCACAGGGCGCCCTACCCACATTGCAGAACAGGACGATTGCAACAGACTACATGTCAAAAAGAACCTCACAAGCAGCCATGCGAGGAAGGAGTGGGCGCCAGTGACCTGGACATAGAATACTTAGAGTACACAACATAGAAGGTACCTAAACAATTGTCTCCTTTTGTGAGAGAGAGTGGAAAAGCCTTCACGGTAGAGTCTGTAGGTTACATTAAGGAGGGAAAAATAGTATTGAGTTTGGCATCGCAACATGGCACTGTGTGTAAGAGAAAACTGAAGTACAGCTGATGTAAGGGGTTATCACTTCATGATTAGTGGGTATCTAACCTCTGGTGCCTTACTGATCCTCAGAATAAAAGGAGTATAGCACTAGTGCAGTGCTCCTTTCTTTATGGCTAACCCTGCAGAGCTGCCCTGATTTTACAGGGCCCACGGTGCGGCTCCAAGCCAATCCAGCCTGGAGTGCAGCAATGCAGGAAAAAACAATAGGGGACCCATAATAATAATAAGCATTATATTTTTGGGATCTGTGGAACTATAGCTGGATTTGAGCAGCTGCATTCCTGAATCTACAGCCTTATATGCATATTAAATATGAGGTTGTGAGTTTTATTTAGTCCAGGCATAGCGATCCGTGTATGGAATGTGAGATATGGCTGTCTGGACCAGACCTGACTGACCCGACACTTTCACCTGATCACAAGTGAAAACCCTTAAACTAAAATGGAGCATATTGTGTTTTCAGCTGTAAAGAATCAGTGGCCTCAACTCAAACTGGAGCTTAAATGCATCCAGCAGAAAACGGGAAATCTCCAGGATTGGCATTATGCACATTAGGCTGTACAATCTATGTATACATTACAGGGTCCCATACTATAATCATACACAAAAAATATCCATGGTCTGTGAATGTGGTTAGTAGTTCACAACAGACATGCTATATACTGCATGGCTTACCTGTTATCAGGAATATGACCATTTTGGGCAGACTAAAAAATAAAAACAAATGATCAGATACTAATAGTGTTAGTGTTCCCATATCACAAGTATGGCATTTAAAAGGGGTTTTTCCCTTATAGTAAATAAATGCCCTCGGCTGAAGATTATTAAGATACAAAATGCACAGTAGACCCCCTCCTGGGTCAACCTGAGTCTTCACCACTACTTCCAGTGTCTGGATGGCATTGGCTGTGGTGCCAATGACATGTCGAAGGCAGGCAAGCTAATTAGTGTGCAAGGTCTGGAAGGGGGAAGGTGGTGAAGAAGTGTTCTGCTTACAATGGCAGAGCCACTGAGCAAACTGACTGTCTGCCACAATCTCACCAAGATGTAGGTGCTGCATCCAGTACCAGATGCCAGGAGCAGGGGCACAGTCTCACTGATGGACATGGGGAAGGACTGTATGGCTCAGTTTGCTTCTTTATAATATTCTGGGGTATTCATTTACTGGAAGGGAACATCTCCTGTAGGATCTGCAAGCATTACTGAGTAAGGGCTCTTATAAACCAAGTTGGCAGCCTACAATTGTGCCTAGACACCCTGCATAACAGGAGAGGAAAGACACAATGCAGTTTCAGGTTTGCACAAAACAAATTTCAAAGTCAAAGTAGATTATAGATTAATCAGTATTAAAATGTGAATAAGACAACAAGAATAGAAAAAGGGGAAAAAACACATTTACCTCTCTGGCAAAGATTCTTTCCCGTACCCTTTGATATTCTTCTTCTCTTTCTTCTATAGACTTGCTTCGTCTCCCATCTTGCAAGGGAACTCTGATCTATAAAATATGGATATAAGAACAATAGAAGTAACTAGAAAAAAACAATGAGCTTCAGGGATCAGATATACAAGGTGGAAAGACAGACAATTTCTCATGGACCTCATTACAAAGCCCCACTACCTAGAAGGGAATCAACAGATACAACCTGAGTGAGGAGAACAAAAATAATCAGCCCCAGATATCTTAGAAATGCAAGTCTCAGATATGGGATATGCCTCTACATGAAGTATGTGGCTCCATCTAGACCAGAGGTGCATCTGTTGCCACCCCTCTATTCCTAGAGGCTACAAGATGGAGGGAGGCCGGAATGTCAGTGCAGCACTGTGACAAGTGTGGGTTACAGTGGTGGGACTTGCATGGGTCAGTCATTTATGGCATATGATGTGGACATGCTGTAAATGTTTATGCACTAATCAATGGCAGGACAACATTTGCAACCCATAATTTTATTTTTCTACATTGGCCAAAATATTGCAATGTATAAAAATTAACACCCCAGCCAGTGCGATATCTCACCATACATGTGAACAGACTTACAGAGGATGTAAAGATCGGTACTTATAGCACAAAAATCACCAAGTGTTCTACCTGATTATCATCACGGTCCATACTAGCATCATCCCGCTTTAAGATGAACCTTTGTTGAAATTCGCAGCTCTTTTCATCTTTGATGTGCTCTGAGAACCTTTGTTCAGGTCTGATAAGACAAGAAACATTCATAAAACCATCTGTGATCACAAGCAAAGGAGCCATGCACTATTCTAAGGCAGCACAGAAGTGAAGCATTTCCAATGTAGACACGAACATCTAGCAGTGTCCCTCTGCCAGTTTTACTTTTAAACTCTGCTGTTACCCACATGACTACTAGAACCAGGGTTTTGGCTGCTGATTTGGAAGAGTCTCAGTGAAGCAGTGGTCCCGTACACACACACTACCGCTTTTACTCCATTCCAATGGGAGCAAGTGGAATAAATGTTCATAAGCCAATCACTGATAAATAATACAGCAATCTAGCCTACCACTAAAGGAAGGACATGGCATTTGCAGGTTTACAAAGGGCAATTGCTTCTTCTAATTGTAAGTATCCTCATACATACTCTTATGTGAAGCAAAATGGATAACAAGTAGAGAAGCTTTAGGTCCATATATATTGGACACCAATTAGAAATAGTGGAAATTTAAAGACTATCCTCTCCAATGAGGCCTTGTGAAAGAATCAATAACGGTTGAAACAGTCTGTTAGCCATACTAATTGTGTCCAGCTTTATCAAGTCAGTGTGATAAAAAAGGAGATCCTACTGGTTAATTAATGTAAACCGATTACCAGATGTTTTGAGGTTTTAAACTGAAAGCACCACCTTCAGTAGCACCTGAAGATACTCTTCAAGATTATAACCACCAAAATCTGGTGACAGGCCGCTTTCACATTAGTGGTCTGTAGCATTTGTGGCAGATCAGGCAAACTTCAACTTTTGACTTCAGTTTGGATGATCTGCCGAAAGCCGCTCACTTGCGTCAGGATCACGGCAAGACTGCGTTCTGCCTAATGCAATCCCTATAGGACTTGCGGTTTTGCCGCAATCCGGCAAATGTGGCACTTGTGGCGAGTTTAAAACTGGATCTAGCAGCGATGTTTGACCGTTGTAGCCTAAGGCAGCTTTCACATCAGCAGTATCTGAAATTCGCGGAAGATCCAGCAGATTTTGCCGCATCTGCCGCGTAATGGAACACTTTCGGCAAGGCAAGCCCCATTCATTCCTTTTGGGACTTGTGGTCAGGTGCGGCAAGTGCAGTTTTGCCAGATCCGGCAGTGCAAAGAAAAAAAATATAAAAAAAAATAAAGTGTTTTTATTTTCCCTTCACAGGAAGTGCCAGACTTGCCAAATTCGGCAAAACCGCACTTGCTGCACCAGACTGCAAGTCCCATAGGGAATGAATGGGGGTTGACGGAAGTGTTCCGTTACGCGTCAGAATCTGCCGGATCTGCCGCGAATTTTAAATAGCGCTGATGTGTAATCAGCATTACACAGGTAAGAAGCCTAAATCAGGGGCATGCCACTACACTTTGTGCGAATACTTAAACATCCCCTTGGAAAATTCTAGGCATCAGAATGGGAGAAAAAAAAATGTACCGTATTTTTCCTTTTATAAGACGCACTTTTTTCCCTCCAAGTTTTGGAGGAAAGTGGGGGTGCATCTTATAAAAGGAATATAACATTCTAGCATCCTCAGTTGCTTGGGAGGGGGGGACAGCAGTGAATTGGGGACAGAAGTGACAGGGAATGATCCCTGCTGAAGAATCCGGGGCGGCAGGAGCACCACGTGTCCCCGGCTCATTATCTACTTAAATATTCACTTCACTTGCTCCCAGTCCCCACCCACCTCTCTGCACTGAAGACAGCATGAGAGGTGAGAGCACGGGGAGCAGGAGAAGCTGCTTAGCCAGCACACATGGTCGCTCCTGCAGCTGCTGGGGACATTGTGTGCTGCAGATAGTGAGAACGGAGGAGCTGGGTGCAGCTGTGGCAAGTGAATCAGCACTGAGCTTTGTGCTGATTCACTGCCATGAAGACAGGGGCAGAGCAGGGCAGATCGGCACTTTATCACAGCAGGTACCTTGTTTGTCAGTGTCCTGCCTCACTCCCTCTGCTCAGTGTAATGTGTCCTGCTGAGCCCTGACACCAAGCAGAAATGCAGGAAGCTCGATCTGCAGTTCAGGAGCTTCAGTGTATGGAGAGCAGGGCTGGAGCCTGCATATAACGGCAGTGTACAGCTCCCCTGGCCCTGCATACAGGTCAAGCTCTGTGGTGACTTGTAATTAGGAGACAGGGCTAGAGCATCATATTTCAGCACAGTGTACAGACCCCCTCCCTGGCCCTCCCTCATACAGTACATCACATCAGATCTTTATATACAGACTGGCCACTTCCTTCATTTCAGCAGGGTGATGGCAAAGCAGGACACATTAAAGCGAGTCCACATGTATATGTAACATAACCACTAATAAAGTAAAGTTAACACTACCAATACTGTGCTTAACTAGAACTCCAAGCATGCTATAGGATCTACAGTACATGCTGGGAGTGATAGTTCTTAAAGGGATTGTTACTACATGAACAAATCCCATCTCATTCATCTTGTTGGCCCATGTAAAAGTAATAAAGACCATACTAAGGGTGTGCGCTCACAGTCGGGAGTAGCTGCGTGTTGGACGCGGCTCCTCCGGACATAAGTGAAGCCACATGTGGAGGCAGGGAGACCCCAGCTGCCCTGTACTCACCATGTGCGGCGGGTGCAGGGCGGCTTTTCCCTGCAGTCCCCCGATGGGAGCCGCTTCCAACTCCACAGCATGAAATGAACATGCTGAGAAGGAGCGGAATGGTGGCAACCCGCACCGCAGCTGTCAGAATGCTGCGGTCGGATGAAGCATAGTGAGTATGGAATTTCTACAAATCCCATCCACTATGCTTGTACTGTACTACGCAGCATTTTGGACACAGCAGCAAGACGCTGCGTCCAAAAGGCTGCGTATACTCATCGTGTGCACGCACCCATACCCCTGATTCTGCAGCAGTTCCAACGTTATCAGAAGTTGCATAGTCATGTCCCATGTGATATTGATACGAGACTCAGCCCTCTGACCAGTCAGTGCTGGCGTCTGTCTCCCCGCCAACAGACACTGGAGCAGAAGTCATTGGTGTTGCTCACATGCTGCACCTGCATCCGAAGGAAACAGACGCCAACACTGACTGGTCGCAGGGCCTGAGTGTCATATCAAAGTTATTTTTTGCTACAAATATTTTTTTCCCTATTTTCCACCTCTAAAATCTGGGTGCGTCTTATAATCCGGTGCGTCTTATAAAGCGAAAAATACGGTACTTCTAAACCTGCACATGCCACTTCATCCAGTCACTTAGGCAGTGCTACAGCGAAGACTTGTCATGGTTTCTTTGGTAAAAATACAGCTTCCATATATGTCCCACCAGAATGATTTGTTGGGTGGGACATCAATCCGATCTGTGTAAGCCCACTAGCAGCATGTAGACCGTGAATAGAAAGGCCTTAAATCGGGGTCTTATTCTAGAGTATCGTCACAATATGCCAATATGAACGGACTAGAAATCACTGGACAAAGTGCTCATGCATTATAAGCAATAACATTTCAGCTAGCTTAAAGGGAACCTGTCAGCTAGTTTATGCCTCCCCAGCAATCATTGTCTGTACCTGCAGCTTCATGATATCATCCCTGTCTGAGCTCATAGAGTAATGTTATAGGTAAAAAAAAAAAAGCTTTTATACATTGACATTTCCTTATGTAATGTAGCAGTCAGTCCCCAGCTTGGAGGACGGGGACTGTTTGGCAGGTTAATAGTTAACATTTCAGCCTTGTGCTAGAACATGTTGGGAGACCTGATGTGATGTCACAACCATGTGACTAAAATAGGCGGAGCTAAGTTCTCATAGAACATAATACATTTGCTGGCTTAGCTCCGCCCACTATGGTCACATGATCGTTACATCACACAGGTCCCTTAGCTATCCAAGTTAAAAGTGAGTTAACTATTATCCTGCCAGACAGTCCCCTCCTCCAAGGTGGGGACTGAAATAAAGAGAATTTTGTTTACTTACCGTAAATTCTTTTTCTTATAGCTCCTATTGGGAGACCCAGACATTGGGTGTATAGCTTCCGACCTCCGGAGGACACACAAGGCATTACACCTAAAAGTGTAACTCCTCTCCTACTGCCTATACACCCCCTCCCGGGAGAATCCCATCAGTTTGGTGCACAAGCAGGAAGGAGGAACGACCACCCGCGCCCAGCCCAACAGGACTGGGAAATAACAAACGGCCAACAGGGCCAACACGCGAGGTGAAACGACACCAGGCACTAGCAGAGAATAAAGCCCCAAAAAGGCACAGGGTGGGAGCTGGGTCTCCCAATAGGAGCTATAAGAAAAAGAATTTACGGTAAGTAAACAAAATTCTCTTTTTCTTGTGCGCTCCATTGGGAGACCCAGACATTGGGATGTTCAAAAGCTATCCCAGGGCGGGAAAAAACCCAAAAGCAGGCCCATCATAAATGAGCAACCGCTGCCTGAAGGATCCGCCTGCCCACATTGGCATCAGCCGATGCCAAAGCATGGACTTGATAATGCTTAGTAAAGGTGTGAAGGCTAGACCATGTGGCCGCCTGACACACCTGAAGAGCTGAGGCTTGATGACGCAAGGCCCACGAGGCCCCCACAGCCCTTGTGGAATGAGCCTTAATACCAGCAGGTATAGGCAAACCAGAGGAGACATAAGCCTCCTGAATAGGAGTCTTGATCCACCTAGTCAAAGAAGACTTAGAGGCCGGCTCACCCCTCTTCTGACCCATAGTCAGAAGAAACAGGGCATCCGAATGGCGAAATGACGCCGTTCGGGAAACGTAGATCCTGAGAGCCCTGACCAGATTCAAAGTATGGAGAGACTTCTCATACTGGTAAACCGGATGCGGGCAAAAAGATGGCAGGACAATGTCCTGATTCAGGTGGAAAGGGGAAAGCACCTTAGGCAAGAACTCCGCCACAGGCCGAAGCACCACCTTTATCCTGGTGAAAAACCAGAAAGGGAGACTGACAGGACAAGGCAGCCAACTCCGAAACTCTCCGCAGAGAAGTGTTGGCAACCAAAAAGGCAACCTTCTGTGAAAGCCTGGAAAGAGAAACCTCCCTAAGAGGCTCAAAGGGCGGCTTCTGCAATGCCACAAGGACCAGGTTAAGATCCCATGGGTCCAAAGGACGTCTGTAGGGAGAAATTATGTAACTCGCCCCCTGAACAAACGTCTTCACCTGAGGAAGCGTAGCCAAACGCTTATCAAAAAGAATAGACAGCGCCGAGATCTGTCCCTTGATGGAACTGAGTGCCAAACCCTTATCCAACCCCGACTGGAGGAAGGCCAGAAGGGTTGACAGAGAGAAAGGCCAGGGAGAATTGCCATGGAGACGGCACGAGGAAAAGAAAATCTTCCATACTCTGCGGTAGATTCCTGCAGAAACCGGTTTCCTGGCCTGTCTCATGGTAGCAACGACGTTAGTGGAAAAACCAGGGGACGTCAACCACCAGACTTCAAGCGCCACAAAGTCAGGCTCAGGGCCGAAAATTGTTGCGGAAGAAAGGACCTTGAGACAAGAGATCTGGCCGATCCGGGAGCCTCCATGGATCCCCCACCGAGAGCCGTAACAGGTCCGGGTACCAAGCCCTTCTGGGCCAGTCCGGGGCGATGAGAAGGGCTTGCGTGCATTCCGCCCCGAGCTTCCGCAGAACCCTAGGTAGCAAGGCCAATGGGGGAAAGACATAGGGAAGACGAAAGCGTGACCAATCCTGGACCAGCGCGTCCGTCCCTACTGTAAGGCTGTCTCGAGCGCGAGACATGAATGCTGGAACTTGACGATTCAGCCTGGACGCCATCAGGTCCACGTCCGGAGTCCCCCATGTGCTACAGATGTGCCGAAACACCTCTGGGTGAAGGGCCCATTCTCCCTCGTCCATTCCTTGCCGGCTTAAGTAGTCGGCCTCCCAATTGTCCACCCCGGGGATGTGGACAGCCGAGATGGACGCGTCGTTGTCTTCTACCCACCGAAGGATGGGTTGCACCTCCGCAAAGGCTTGACGGCTGCAAGTGCCTCCCTGGCGGTTTATGTAGGCGACAGCAGTCGCGTTGTTGGACTGGATCCGAATTGGATTCCCCGACAGAAACCTCTGGAAGGCCAGGAGAGCCAGGTATACAGCTCGAATCTCCAGGACGTTGATCTGCAAGGATGATTCCTGCGTTGTCCAGGTGCATTGAGCCCTGTGATGCAGTAACACCGCACCCCAGCCCAAAAGGCTGGCGTCCGTAGTGACCACCAAACAAGAGGGGGGAAGGAACGACCTGCCTCGGGACATCGACCTGGGCAACAGCCACCATCGGAGAGATTCCTTCGTCACGGAAGAAAGGGCAATGCACCGATCTAGAGAGGACAGATTCTTGTCCCAGCCGCGCAGGATCTGCAGCTAAAGCGGACGCAGATGAAACTGCGCAAAAGGGACCGCCTCGATGGTCGCCACCAACTTCCCTAGAACGTGCATGAGACGCTTGATGGGAACCAAGTCCGCCTGCAAAAGGAGTCGGACTTCCTCCACAATCGAGGCCTGCTTGTCCAGGGGAAGGATCACCAGAGTCGGGACAGTATGGAACTCCATACCCAGATACAAGATTGTCTGTGTAGGGATGAGAACCGACTTCGGGGAGTTGACTATTCAACCGAAGGCCCGCAGAGTGTCCAAAGTAGCAGAGAGACTCATCTGACACTGTTCCGCAGACGAGGCTCTGATCAACAGGTCGTCCAGATACAGAGTGACCACATGACCCTGTAAATGCAGCACTGCCACCATCGCAGACATCACCTTGCTGAAGATCCTCGGAGCCGAGGAGAGGCCGAAGGGCAACGCCACAAACTGGAAATGCTCCTCTCCCACTGCGAACCGCAGCCATCGTTGGTGAGCAGAGGCAATGGGGATGTGGAGATAAGCATCCTTCACGTCCTCCGAAGCCAGGAAATCCCCTGAGACAGGGACGCTATCACCGAGCGTAAGGACTCCATCCTGAAGGGCCTGACTCTCACGTGCCAGTTGAGGAGCTTGAGGTTCAACACCGGCCGCACTGAACCGTCCTTTTTCGGAACCGTGAAGAGGTTCGAATAAAACCCCCGAAACCGTTCCTCTGACGGAATCGGAACCACAACTCCGCTCTGAAGCAGAGCGTCCAGCGCTCGCTGAAACGCCGCAGCCCTCGCCGGAGGGGGCGAAGAGGTGCAGAACCGAGTCGGAGGACGCGACTCCAGTTCTATCCTGTAGCCGTGAGAGACCACGTCCACCACCCTCCGGTCCTGGATGCGACTTTGCCAGATGCTTTCAAATCGGGAGAGCCTGCCACCGATCTTGGACGCTACCGAGGGAGGCGAAGAGTCAGGAGCAGGCAGGTTTGGCGGCTGAGGCACCGGCGGGCTTCTTCTGCTGGGCCTTAGACTTCCAGGACCTATGAGACCTCTGGTCCTTGTCCGGACGGGAGGAGGCGGAGGAGGATGAGGCTGGCTTGGAGGAGGGACGAAAGGAGAGAAACCTAGCATGCAGCTGACGCTGACCGGTCTTCTGCACTTTAGATTGCGGCAAGGAGGTGGATTTCCCCCCTGTAGACTCCTTGATGAGATCGTCAAGACGTTCCCCAAATAGCCTATCTCCCGAAAACGGGAGGCCCTGTAGGAAGTTTTTAGAAGTAGCGTCCGCCTTCCAGTCACGCAGCCACAACATCCGGCGTACTGCCAGCGAGTTAGCCGAAGCCACCGCAGACCGACTAGCAGACTCCATGATTGCGGATCTAGCATAGTCCGCAAACGCCTCGGCCTGAGACGTTAGAACCGCCACCTCAGGGATTCCCGAAGCCACCTTAGGAATCTCAGAAAGACAAGCTGAAACCGCTTGCAGGGCCCACACAGCCGCAAAGGCTGGGGCAAAAGAGGCACCTGTAGCCTTGAAAATGGACTTCTGCAGCAGCTCAATCTGCCTGTCCGTGGGATCCTTGAGGGAGGACCCGTCCGCCACCGACATAACGGTATTGGCAGACAACCGAGACACCGGTGGGTCGACTCTCGGAGAAACAGACCAATACTTGACCACATCTGGAAAAGGGTAACGTGAATCCTTCTGCATCTTAGCGAAGCGTTAGTCAGGACAGGCCCGAGGGGTCTGAACTGTAGCGCGGAGTTTGGAATGATCCAGGAAAGATCCTCTGGACCTGGCTGGAGGGAGAAACTGATAAAGTTCCTCCGAAACGGAGGAATCCACCGGCGGAGCGGGAACCGTCAAATCCAGCACCGTATTGATAGAAGACACTAAGTCGTCCACCAAAGAACCTTCGTCCAGATCCTCCTCAGGGGCCCTGACGGAGTCTAAGTCCTCTTCCCCTTCCAACAGGGAGCCCCCAGCTCGGGAGCCCGTCTGTGAAGGCGCAGGGGAAACCGCTCAACGTGGCCACTTGGGGGGATGCGGAGACGGTTCCGAGAGTCCAGAATTGTCGCCAGAGTCCAAACCTCTAGTAGAGGAAGAACCACTCCGACGCCTACGACGTGTGGCGGAGGCCTCAGGGGAACCCTCCCATCCACCTGACAAGGACTCCCGCAAGGCTCTGGTCATAACCGCCATGGACTGAGACACAGAGTCAGAAATGGACTGAGCAAAAACAGCCGTCCAAGGCGGAGGTACTGCTGGATCCACCGGGCCAGGCGCCGACGCCAAAGACCCAGAACTGGGGGGGGCTCGTGCACCAAGGCAGTTACTTGGATTGCAGTAGCCGGCGAGATATCAGCCTCAAGCGGGGCACAAGCCGAGCAATGAGGGAAAGAGGATCCAGCAGGCAGCTGGGCCTGACATGCTGTGCAAGCATGATAACGTGTCTGTACCCTAGGAGCCTTGTTCCTGGAGCTAGACATGGTGTCCCCTTCGTGACCCCAATGAGAGAGCTCAGAGGAGGGGGAATCGGGGCGCAACTGAAGTCAGGGAGGAGAATAGAGCACCACCAGAGACTGGGGTGACCTACCGGACCTTGTGTGCCCTCCAAAGACGCGCAGACCCTGCAGCCAGCAGCAAAATGCGGGAACAAGATGCCCTAAAGATGGCCGACGGAGCTGAGAGAGAAGGCGTGGCCAGGGAGTGTCCCCAACCAGCGCGCGAATCCGGAGGGCAGGTCCATTCCCCCTGACCAACACCCCCCCAGGCTGCGAGGCAGCATTCCCCATAGGGGACCAAGGCACAGCCTGCCCGCGGCCGTCCTCCAAAGGGGCGGTCACAACCCAAGGGGCGACACCGCCCCATAAAGCCCTGGCGCGATAACAGGGACAGTAGGCAGCAAGCCGGGGCCTAAATTTAGCTCCGCGGCCGCCTGTCAGCAGGGGGCGAGCGCGGAGCACACAAAAAAATCGCAGCAGCACCTGGCCAGGATCCCGGATAGCTGGGGGAGGCAGCGCTCCCTTCCCAGCTGTACAGAGTAGCTGCAAAGGCAGCACGGACACCACACAGAGTACCTCATTGGTGGTGCAGGGTCCGGTCCCTGTGGATCCCTCACGCAGGCCAGCAGACACTGGGGGAGCCGTGGACTGAGTGGATGAGCCCAAATGTGGGGGCCAGGAGGATCCCACCTCTCCAGAACCCCTAAGGGTTGGAGAAGGATAAGCAGCATGAGGGCTCCAGCCCGTTGTACCCCAGGGGTACCTCAACTGCCTCCGCCCTGGGGAAGAGGAAGGAGACATGCTGGGGATCAAAAGATCCTCTTTGCTTCCATCCGACACTAATCAGTGAGAGAGCATGAGTGTAGAGTGTGCCTCCTTCAACACAAAGCAAAGAACTGATGGGATTCTCCCGGGAGGGGGTGTATAGGCAGTAGGGGAGGAGTTACACTTTTAGGTGTAATGCCTTGTGTGTCCTCCGGAGGTCGGAAGCTATACACCCAATGTCTGGGTCTCCCAATGGACCGCAGAAGAAATAAGTGTATAAATGCTTTTTTTTCACCTTTCACATTACACTATGAGCTCAGACAGGGATGATTAGAATAGTATTATGAGCTGCAGGTACAGATAGTGATAGCTGGGGGGAAGCATAAACCACCTGACAGGTTTCCCTTTAACAAAATCATTGCTAATCGGCAAAGCATTGTCCTGGGCCACCAACAACATGAAATTCTATGGGCAAAAAATTACAGCATTAAGGGCTGGAAATAACTGGCGTGTAAAAAACGGTCTGATTGACGTATCAGAGAATCGTCCGAGTTTTGGTCAGTGTGGCTTCCGTGTGCAATCCATTTTTTTTCTCAGCAGCTTTTTACTGTATAATCATTTACTGGAACATTTTACAGTGTTCTGAGCTACAGAATGATAATGTATCAGAGAAAAATCAGATGCCTCTCGGATGGTCCGTGTGCGGTCCGACTGCGGTCCATGAGTTTTGTCGGACCCATAGACTTGCAGAGTCTCACGTGTGAATCGCATACTGTTGCAACTGCTCTTGGACGAAAAAAAAAACATCCGACACTCGCAAATGTGCTCTCGGACATTGATTAACATTAGTCCGACTGCAATGCAAGAAAAACTAGCATTGCAGTCACCCAACTGTCACGCCAGTGTATCCGTACCCTAACAATTGTTCTGTGTGCACAGATGGTTTGTTGGCCTATCTACACAGGCCGGTAAACTAACGGAGCAGGTTGCTAGTGGTTTAACAACTGCGGTTGGTACTGGTAGATGTGCCCTGGTCCTCACTCCTGCTCTGGTGGTGTGAAGGACCAGCATGTCATAGTGATAAAGTACATTTCTTGTGCCCCATGTAATAATCTAGTTGCTAGCTTCCGTACCCTTCTTTTGCTTTTCTGCAACTTTTTTTGTTCCCCAACATGAAACCCAAAACCGAATTCACCATAGTGAATAGCTGATTGGAGATGTAGGCACAAAGTTATAGGGTTTTCTTTTTCTGCCAAGACTATTTGTAAACCTGTCTCATTTACCATGGTGCTCCACCCCACAGCACATAAAAGAGCATTATATTATAGTTTTGTGCAGTGTATATATGGAAGTTTCTTAAGCCAGAATCTAAAGACGTTATAACATTGCCTTTGGAGGGAGTCAGCTGCATGCTGGGAGGTCAGAAGCCGTCCGCCAACTAAGTTTTGGTGGTCTATTCTAATAACCATAGTGATATATGATTTTCATGGCCATTCTGACGAATAACAAAAACACATTCTGATGCTGTAGTATGCAGGGGTCACTTACATTCGTGTGTTACTGGTTTTATTAATGATCACGGCTTTGCCCGTTTGGTCTACATTATGATCCATGCCAAAGTAGGCAGCAGCACGGTGCAAAAGCATCCTGTGATATGAGGTCATCTGTGGAAATTTCTTAAATTGATTGCTAAAGGAAGAAAAGAAACACGGCAAATATTTAATACAGAAATAAGATCAGAGGTTAATACAATCCTAAGGCTAAATAGTAGGCAACCTACTGCATTACAGTCTGTTCAGATAACACCCAAACTTGGGCTTCCCCACAGAACTACAAATTCAGAGAGATAAGGCAAAGTGGGCAAAATTATTTTTACAAAATAATACATCAATGGGGGACAAATTTATGCCTATTTTACCCTTCAATATCTTATCTGACATGGAAAATGGCCACCAACGGGGACATTGGGATAAAATATATTAAAAGATTTAATTGGCATCTGTAAAATGTGCCTGTCCTCTTTAAGTGATAACCCTAGGTGTTTTCCTAAAAAAGAAGCAGCCTAATTTCTAAGCATAAAATGCTTTTATACCGCCTCAACAAAAGGTATTTACTAAGAATGCAGAAAACCCGCTGCATCCATGGATAAACCCAGGGAAAATGTATGCCGATGCTCCACTTATACAACCTCATTTGGAAGCATCGCACCAAGACAAAATATCTATACTTTGATGTTTATTTCTAAATAGGTCAGGAAATAAAAATACTCCAACCTCTGGGATTAGCACTACATCACATGCGGAATAACTGCAGGCCGCAGCATGGTGATCTACAGAGGGAATCACACATCACACGGGCAGCACTCACCTATTGTCATTAATAAATTCAAGGATTTCTTGTTCTAATTTTAGCAGCATCATTCTGTCCCTATGGAAATTAAGTTTTGGTTTAGTCATTTACAATATCTCTATCTGTTGCTCTATAATATATTATGTATGTAATATAAATATATATCTATATACAACCACGCGTACATATATCTATCCATCTACATACACAGACAATATAAAAAATATACCAATACACAGTGAGATATGAACATACATAGACACGTGGTCAAAATTGTTGGTACCCCTCGTTTAATGAAAGAAAAACCCACAATGGTCACAGGAATAACGTGAATCTGACAAAAGTAATAATAAATAAAACATCTATGAAAATGAGCAAATGAAAGTCAGACATTGCTTTTCAACCCTGCTTCCACAGGATTTTGTAAAAAATTAAACTAATGTAGTAGGCCTGGATAGAAATGATGGTACCACTGAAAAAGTGACAAAATGGACATGTAAAATCAAGTTGTGTCCACTAATTAGCATCACCGGTATCTGAAATCTTGTAATCAGTCAGTGGGCCTGTATAGATGGCTAAAGATACTCACTGTGCTGTTTGGGGACATGGTGTGTACCACTTTTTTGAATTCATCTAACACACACACATATACATTATATTATATATATGTTTGGTGTTAACGTGCTGCTGTAGTTTTCCGAATATATAGATGTGTGTGCGTGTGTCGTGACCCACAATGTATGTGTGTGTGTATAGATGTTTCTCCCAACTGAGAGTGTATATACGTGTATATGTTCCCACCGCGTCATGTCACCTGTCTTTTGTGTATACGTCCCCACCGCGTGTATGTGTCTGTGTATGTATATATACACACACGTGTATGTCCCCATTGCGTCACATGACCTACGTGTGTGTTGTGTGTGTGTGGACGGGTCACAGTATACCCATACACACACTTACATATGCATACACACACCCAGCGGGTCAATTCACACATACATACACATATAAACACACATCACACGTGGCGGGTCACATCATACACATATGGGTGTGTATATACATAGTACATATATATAATATACATATATGCACACACACACAGTAGGTCATGTGACGCAATGGGGACATACACGTGTGTATATATACATACACAGACACATACACGCGGTGGGGACGTATACACAAAAGACAGGTGACATGACGCGGTGGGAACATATACACGTATATACACTCTGTTGGGACAAACATCTATACACACACACATACATTGTGGGTCATGACACAAATCTATATATTCGGAAAACTAGGAAAACTACAGCAGCACGTTAACACCAAACATATATATAATATAATGGGGGTGGGGAGTGTGCACTGGACTGTGATAGGCAGGGGCGGGGGGTTGTCAGACAGCAGGATTGAAGTGTTACTAGCAGCGATCGCTATATTGGGAGACCCATCGCTTGGGTGTTCCAATATGGCATCTGGTGTACTTCTAGACGGTGCTTGGAATTGTGGGATTCATAGGCATTTAGACGGAAGTGGATGATGGACAACATAAGGCAATTATATAACGAGATATACATCAAGACAATCGTTCATCAATTTAATGAATTGTAATGTCATATATTGTCATGAAACATATACATATATATGTATGTGCGCAGACACGCACGCACACAGTATATAATCTCAGAATGTCTTTCATCTATGCAAGAAGAGTGTGATAAATTACATCTGTGCACACAAACATCAAATACATGTTAGAGGTATTAGGAGGTGTGCAGACTCAAATTTGCCACACCTTACTTCTGTGGGCTTTTGTTTCAAGATGGACATATGAAAGGCCAGTCTTCATAAATTCCCCCTATATGCCCAGGACATCATAAAGAAACCCTCTATCGCCACAGCAGACTCACCGCTAACAAATGGCTCTGTCTGTAAGACACTCGGACTGACTGATGTCAATGGGCACTATTTAACCAGTTCAGTTCACAAACCTGTGGTCATGCAGCTGGATGGGAGCGCTGTGAACAGCCACCTACCCACCAGCATTCACTGCTATTTTGATTAGCCAGCGAGGAGTGACGTCATTGTTTTGGTGATAAGGCCATATGACACTGAGCTAGGCCAACAAGTCGAAAGAAAAGCCAGGGGTGCCGACAGCCAGGAAACAGTTCACAAGACTCCAGTCCAGTGTCCCAAGAAATACTGACCGAGCCACTGGACCAGAGTCATTTATACAGAGAGAGATTTGTCTATAACTATCTCTATATACAAGTCTCTATATATTTTACATGTAATCAATGCTCTAAACACAAATAATATATCTCTCTTTTTCATGCAATTTCCTTATTCTAACTGGAAAGTGCACATTGTAGATTCAAGCTCTATAAAGCACTACCCTTTGATGCTGCATGATTGAATGCCAAGGTGGTATAAGGCTGGCTTCAGACTTGCAGATGCATCTGCAGCGTTTTGCAGATGCATCTGCAAGCATCTGCATGCAGACCGCGGCCCCTATGTTTATAATGGAGCGCACGGCGGTCTGCAGATGCTTGCGGACCGCCGTGCGCACCCATTCACTCCTATATGTGATCTGTGCGCACGCAGATGCCTGCGCACAAATCACACACTCCCGCCCGCACCATGGACGCGAGATGTCGCGTCCCTGGTGCGGACGAGAGTGTGTGATCTGTACGCAGGCATCCGCGTGCGCACAGATCACATATAGGAGTGAATGGGTGCGCACGGCGGTCCGCAAGCATCTGCAGACCGCCGTGCGCTCCATTGTAAACATAGGGGCCGCGGTCTGCATGCAGATGCATCTGCAAAACGCTGCAGATGCATCTGCAAGTCTGAAGGCAGCCTAAAGCCGTCCGCTTCAGGATGTACCCTGGAATTGCTAACAATGAACGGGTATGCCTTTTCAAGAGTTCAGTTGTGGAAACACCAGCCTTGATAGTGCGCACGACCATCAGTGTGTCTTGTAGATGCAGTGTTGGTGCACTGTTCTATGTAGTGCAGAGCTCTATTCCACAATTGGTCTAAGCCAGATTCGTTTGCACTTAGTGAGATCATCATTAGTGAAACAACAGGACAATGACCTAAAACGCAACCCCAGGCTATGTGACCAAGGAGAGAAATGCAGTTTCAGACACTATGGCCTCTACAATCACCCAACCGGTTACTCAGTGAAGGCAAAGCAGGCAACAAGTGCTCAGCATCACTGGGACATATTCTTCTTTCTCCTGCTACTACTGATGGGTCAATATCATTCAGGGGAAGAAAAACACAAACCCAAAACAAATCTCTGCCATCGCCCCATTGACATTAATATAAATCATGACCTTAACAAGCTAATATCTCCACAACAGAGAACAGAAATTGAAACACAACTATTTTACTCAGCTCTGCAGACTCCAGTCCATGATGTGGCAGCATAATGTTCTAAAACTGGTGAACAGTTCTCTTTAACAACACAATTTCTTTTCATGACACATTCCCTCAAAAAACCTCAACATTTTTTTTTTCAAATCTATCACGTATAGCTGAAGCCAAAGACAAACCTGCCTTCAGGCATCACACCATGCTTTGTACATGTCATCCCAAGGAACAGTTGCTATAACCACCAACATTGCCAGTGCGCTAATAATAAATGATCCACCTGTAAAACTGGGAGGACAGCCATAAAATGTGCTATTTGTGAGGACTAGTGACAGACAGAGAACATTATGGTAGCACAGGACAGATAGACGGAGACACAGACGGGAGAAGGGTACAGGATTACAGGTGACACATTCTAAACATGGCTATTTAGGAAATAGAGGGAGCTGGCCGTCAAACAAAAAGTAGCACTGCTGCCCCAGAAAATGGCAACAAGAGCCAACTATGGAGCAGTTTTCATCCTAGGACTATGATCTAGAAAGGCTTCAGTTACATTGCGTTGTGGCACGGATTCAGTTGTCCCGTCGGGGCTTACGTTCAAAACCCCGCAAAACGGACTTCGGACATATGCTCCAATAGGGCCTTTGACATTAATGGTGCAGACGGAGTCAACGTGTGCTCTGTATACGTTTACTGCAGCCGGAGACAGAATACAATCTACTGTGTTCAGGTGTCCACCTGCAGTAAACATATACAGAGCACACATTGACTGCGTTTGCACCATTAAAATCAATGGCCCTGTCGGCGCATACATCCGAAGCCTGTTTTGCCAGGGGTTCACACGTAAGCCCCAACAGGACACAGAACAGGTGCTACAACGCAATCTGAAAGCAGCTGAAGAGAAAAATAGAAGCCTCTGCAATTCACCACCTATGATAACACCACACGTTAAAGTACAAAATCAGAAATATCCAATACCTTGGGTTATTCTTCAGTGTGTTCACTAAAAATTCATGTACGTCTATTCCAGTGGAGTCTGTGTACTCCTGACTAGAATCTGTCAAGGCAAAAAAAAAAAAGAAAAGGAAAATCATTAGGCCGGAAGGAGTTGTGGACATCAAATCAATTTATAAAACATTGCAGGAGATTTACTAATCCTGTTCACACAGTACAGAAGTGAAGAAATAGCCTGAGAATGCACCATCACGCTGGAGGATCAATCTAGCACAGCTCTCGATACTTGTAGAGAGACGTCGAAGACAAATCTATCAGCATGTGACCGCAATATCAATGGTGAGGACATCACACGCTGAGGAGTCACAGTTATAAACGCTGTCCCGATTGTACACACTTGGCCTTAAAGCCAAGTTAGGCTCACTTTCTCCTGTCAGTATTTTGCATTTGTTTTTGGAGGCCACAATTACGAGTGGTCTTAAATATTACAAGAGAAGCAAATGTTTCCATTACAGGTTTCCTCTGTAGGTTTCGTTCTTTGTTTTGGCTTATGAACACTGAAGAAACTTTCTGTGGCCTCAAGCAGTAATGTCATAACCACCATCAATCACTAGAAGGAATGGACTGAGGTTTAGTTCCTGTAAAAAAGCAGGGTAGGAGGCATCAAAGGAGAGTGCACACTCCAAGACCCTGGAAACTCTGTCCTATCACATTCTGTACCGCTTTGTGATAAGAATGCATACCAACCTCTAGACAACATTTTCTTTGGCCCCTTCTCTTTACTTTTTTCCTCCTTCTCAGACCCATCTTTGCAGGACTTCTCCTCCTTATCAGACGGGCAGCTGATATGCAACTGAATGACATCCTGCCAAAGAATAAAGCTCAATTACACAGTGTAGGAGATACAGCACACAGAGGTGTGGGGGAATTATTATCTTTAAAGGGAATCTGTCTCCAGGTTTTTGCTACCTCGTCTGCGAGCAGCATAATATATAAAGCGCCTATGACTCCAACAATGTATCACTTAAGATTACTGGTGGCAGCAGTTGTGACAATCAGGGTTGTCCGATGTAGCAGGGCTCAGAAAGCTAAGCCTACACACAACAGCTATCCATGTACATTGTCTATTGACAGTGAGTTGCTTATCAGAGGAGGAGGCCTGGTATGCCAACTTGGCACAAGGCAGCTATTCCTAGCAATGATAATGTCTTAGTGATAAAACCATCATTGTAAGTTAACAGCAGCACACTGCTAAATGACACATAGGTGATAAAACACAGATAGATTTCAGCTATTTACTACAGCAAAAAAACTACTGACAGCTTCCCTGTACGCTCTTAGCAAATAAAAGATTCATGAATACAGAGTTATGTCACTTCTTGTCTTTCAGAATTATACAGAAAAAATAGCAAACTCTAATGTAAATGTCATAAAGGCCACTTTTGTGGGTATCTAGTTACGACTTTATACAAGGGAAAATAAAAATCTTAGTGGAACGGTGCATGAGGCTTTAAAGGTCCAATGAGTGAATGAAGGATAACGACGCTGCCCAATCCCAGCACTTAGTGATGCTCTACTTCCATGTTCTGGAATCTATCTTTGTTTTTGATGTTTAATGACAGATGTTGAAGTCAAACGCTACAATTACAGTGTAAAAACAGCTGAAATTAAAAAAAACACCAATATGTCCCATCTTAGGGTGCGTTCACACTACGATTTTTAGGGAGCCGATGCTGTCCGATATAAATCGGACAGCATCGGCTCCCTTCTGATGCCTGGAATCGGGTGCCAAATAGGCACCCGATTCCGGCATAAAATCGGCGCCGGAGGCTGAAAAAAAGAAAAAAAAAAAAAAGTTTATTCTCACCTGCCCCCGAGCCCCCGCTGTCCCCCGCCGTCTTCCGCCATCTTCCTCTAGGTTCCCGGTGGCTTCCGCAGGCTGCCAGTGTCAGCAGAGGTGTACCTCTGCTGTACACAGGACCTGCGGTGATGTCACAGTCACGTGACCGCGAGTTCACCATGGTGAACTCGCGGTCACATGACTGTGACATCACCGCAGGTCCTGTACAGCAGAGGTACACCTCTGCTGACACCGGAGCCTGCGGCAGCCTGCGGGAACCTAGAGGAAGATGGCGGAAGACGGCGGGGGACAGCGGGGGCAGGTGAGAATAAACTTTTTTTTTTTTTCTTTTTAACCCTTGTGCTCCCAGGAGCAGTTTTACTGTACTGAGCTTGCTCAGTACAGTAAAATGGGGTCCGAGGAGACATACATGTTTCCTCGGACCTTTCTCCATAGGGCCCCATGTTAGGGATCGGGTCAGATCGGATGTGCACTAAATGCCATCCGATTTGGTCCGATCCGACGCTGTCAGATTTTGTAATCGGATGAAAAAATCGTTGCAGGCAACGATTTTTTTCTCCTGAAAAAAATCGGCCAAAATCGGGCAGAATCGGATCGGACCAAATCGGATGGCATTTAGTGCACATCCGATTCGGTCCGATCCCCATAGGGATCCATAGGATCCGAAAATCGGTCCGATGCTGTCCGATTTTTTTCGGACAGCATCGGAAATGCAAAAATCGTGGTGTGAAAGCACCCTTACCAGCCCCAAAGGCTTCCATCACAAAGTGTAGTATTATTTCTATACAAACTCCCACAGATACGGTCTGAGGGTCCGAAGCTGCACAGTGTGCTATTACTATAAAGATTAACAGATATTAAAAGGAAAATCAAATGTTTGTGGAGCCATAATTTTACCTGAGGTTCCAAAGGGCCATCCACAAATGGTCCAGATGACTCTTCACATACAGCTAAGCTTCTCACCAGTTTTAACTTGGAGTTTGACTAGAAAGAAAAATAAGACATGACACACACACTAATTACATAACAGCCAGTTTGAGTGTTATAAGGCACACATTGAGTATTTGGTGAGCTTTTACCTCAGAGTTTGTAGCCAAAACCAGGAGTGGAACGATCAGAGGAAACGTATAATAGAAACACAGGCACTGCTTCTGGATTTATCACCCACTCCTAGGTTTAGCTACAAATCCTGAGGTAAAAATCTCATTATGGCGCACTGCCTTACACCATGTGCACACATTCAGTATTTGGTGAGATTATTACCTCAGGATTTGTAGGCAAAACCAGGAGTGGAACAATCAGAGGAAACGTATAATAGAAACACAGGCACTGCTTCTGGATTTACCACCCACTACTGGTTTTGGCTACAATTCCTGAGGTAAAAAAACTCATTATGGCACACTGCTTTATGCCATGTGCACACATTCAGTATTTGGTGAGATTATTACCTCAGTATTTGTAGCCAAAACCAGAAGTGGAACAATCAGAGGAAAGGTATAATAGAAACACGTCAGCACTTCTGTATTTATCACCCACTCCTGGTTTTGTCTATAAATCCTGAGGTATAAGGCTACGTTCACACACTGCTTATTTTTACGCAGCTGCGCTTTTTTACGCGCGTATTTTGTGAGATACGCAGCTCCTTTCACACACCGTTTTTTTTTGCACTTTTCCCTACGCTTTTTCAGAGCCCATTTATCATGGGGGCAATGGAAAAACGCAGCGAAAAACTGCAGAAAGAATTGACATGGTGATTCTTTTTACGCGCGCGTTTTTGCAGTGAAAACACGCGCATAAAAAAAAAGCACAAATACGCAGTGTGTGAATGGATTGTGTCAAAACCCATAGGTTTGGCTGCTTATCCAGAATTGCGTTTTCAGTGCAAAAAGCACGCGTAAAAAAACGCAGCAGAGAAGCAGCAAAATATGCAATGTGTGAACGTAGCCCTCATTATTTGTAGCCAAAACCAGGAGTGGAACAATCAGAGGAAAGGTATAACAGAAACACGTCACCACTTCTGTATTTATCATCCAATCCTGGTTTTGGCTACAAATCATGAGGTACAAAACTCATCAAATAGTCAACATGTGTACGTGACCCAAGGGTACTGACCAAATCAGAGGGGACCACAATGGCCCCGATTCATCATTCTCCTTTTGTTTTTGTCTAGCTTTGCATCTTTTTTGTCTGTTTGCACCAAATTCATTCTATTTGCACCTTTTTTAAGTCTATTTTAAACATGTGTGCCCATTTTTGTATGTTTTCTGTTCTCTTACTGGAGCTTATTTTCGTTAGATTCATCAATTGTGACTTACTAAAAAGCTATCAAATTTGGCACAACTCCTTTCCAGTCTCCTCCCTTGGTGTATCATGTAAGTAAGTTCTGGTGCAATCTTTGTGCCAGTTTGCAAAATGTGCAACTTATTGAGCAAATAAAGTCACGAATACAACTCAACACAGGAAAAAAAATGGACTTTTCTTTATATACACTGCACTAAATTCATGAATCACTCGTGCCTTTTTGAAGAATTTGGCAACAGATGCCAAACTATTGCCACAAAACAAAAATGGAAAGTGAAAAAATAAAATGTAAATGATAAATCGGGGTTGACATACTTCTGTCAAGTAGTCTTGTTCCTTTTACATAGATGTGAATGGCGTCGAATGTAAGGGTGCTTTACATTGCGTTCTAGCACATTCAGGGTCCCGTCAGGGCTTTATTATGAAATCCCATCAAAATGGGAAAATAGGATACTGACGACTGCGCCGATGGGGCCATTGACTTTAATGGCACAGACTGAGTCATCGTGTGCTCCTTTGTGCACCATTTTCGTCTACTACGGGCGGACGTATAGACTGCAATGTATAGACTACATATAGACTGCAATTGGGTGTCCGCCTGCAGTAAATGTATACTCCCGAAAATGGTGCACACGATGACTCTGTGCCATTAAAGTCAATGGCCTAGTCAGCGCTTATTTCAGAATCCCATTTTGTGGCGGTTTTTGGAAGGAAGCCCCAACAGGACCCCTGAATCTGTGCTAGAACCCAATGTGCAAGCACCCTAAATCCCTTCTATCCTGCTGTGCAGGCTTTGCTGTGTTGTTGGCCTACTAGGCATTGCTCCCACCTAGCCAGAGTCCTACTCCACACTGATGAAGGGCAATACCCTGAAACAGCTGTCTGTGGATGGATACCTGGCCTTGGTATTCTCTTGTCATATCTTTAAACTTGTAAGGAGTTGGATATTAACTTAAAGGGCCACTTAATATGGTGGTTCTCCTCCAAGAGCCACCCCATGGCAAGGTCCTTCCCTGGAGGGATATCTGGCTAGTCCTGTGTTGAGACTCCTAAACGAGGCTCCACAGACTATTTGCATATTCAAAATTCCCAGGGGGCAAGTGCCTAGGAATTCACTAGGTTGAGCGCTTTAGCCGACTGCATGCAGTGTTTTCTTGGACTGGTCTCCTGAGATCAGTGATTGCTTTGTGGTCTTTGCTGTAGTGACACATATGCATATACCTGTATCCTATACAAATACAGATGACACAGTGATCAGCTGATCTCCATGGTACTAATCTGTGCCCTCACCACATTCCATATTGGCTATGGATGCTTCAACCAGCCAGGTAAAGTAGCCATTAAGATGTATATCTGAACAAGGATGGCTCATAGCAGTCAGAATTAGAGATATTCCCTTCTCCATTCTAGGTTATGGTGGGAATCTTCCTTCTTTATGATGTACATGCACCATAAAAGACATATAGATGAGCTTTCTTTAGGTCTGTTTTAAGTTGTGTGAACCTGGCTAACAGGTGACTTTAGCACAGTAAGTCATGCTACAAAAGTCACCCAGATGATCGGCGACACTGCCGCTCTGATGGATACAGTCTATGACTGACATCAAACCCAAATGTTCCTATATAATTGTCGCATAGCTGTACAAAACGTTGCATGTACATGGGGTAAGAGCTTGTGATGTCCAGCCTCTGCTGCCCCTCCATGCCCCACTGCTTCAAATAGAAAAAAGAAAAAACAATGATGGGTTGGAAACTATATTGCAATTTTAAGGCCAGATTTCCTCTTAGAAAAATAGAGAGAAGCCAAGAGCTTAGTGGGGGGTGGGGGGAGCACGGAGACCCCATTATTCTGTCATAGGGATGACAGCCCAACCAGCCGGCTGTAATGGCTGTGTACTTTTACAGCATTAAAACTGCACTGATGAGATAAAACTAAAACTGAGCACCGAATTTAATACCGTTTTCTGATATTCTATTTTGGCAATTGCTTCACGTATGGTGAAGCTTATAAACAGGTCGCTTTACACCTTCTTATCTCATGTGTGAAAGGTATTATTTTAGCCTTTTGGAGTAAGCGTAATAAAATACTATGAAAACAGCAAAAACCTGAAACAGAATGTAAAGTGTGAAAATGAAGCAAAGACAAGAGATCCAATACTGGGTGGCATACCTTGGCTCTCTTCCGGGCATGTCCGTGGCTAGGATTTCGCCTCTACATAATTGCAATAAAGCCCGTTAGAGAAAAGAAGATGAAAAACAATAATAAAAAAACATTAAACAGTAGCATTCAGCCAGGGTATACATTACGATTGCCTACATTCACATACATGATCTAGTCACATACAAGTGACCAGATTGGGGACTTTGAAACGAGTAAGAATACTTCAAAAAGATTTAAAAAAAACAAACAAAAAACAAAATATTTTAAGGAAATTTCCCAAAAGCAGTAAGAATAAGTGAACATAACGACATAAAAACTGAGACAAACATCCTAGGCTATTCCACACACCGATCAGGAGACAGAGTCTCCTCCCCAGCAGGAAGCCGGTGATCTCCGAGGGTGAACGCAGCGCCCTGTGCCCACTATCAGTGTTCGGACACGACCACTTCTCCATGCATTCATCCGCTGAGATCACCTCTGACTCCGCAGCAATATATTGACATGCTGTGGCCGAGAAGTCGCCCCACATCACAGTTTACGCTGTGGAGAAAACAAGCACAGTGGACACAGGATTTTTATCAATCACCCACTGTGCTTGTACAGTACAACACAGCGTTATGGACATAGTGACTACATACTGGGTCCAAAACACTGCAAACACTGATGGGGTGAACTTGCCCTTAGAGGTAGGAGTTCCATAAAATTCTGGCTAGAAATAGAGCCGTCCAGTAACACTCATAGAGCTCCAGGTCGGACCTTATAAACTGTAGCGGAGTCCGTATGGTTTCAGTCTTTTCTGCCATTTTAACATGAACAAATAACGCTGCATGCTCTGGGCTATTATCCCATTAGGTCACATTCCCATGACAAGTAACTGGTGAGATTTTGAGGTTACAGATTTTCTGCACCCATTATGTAAATGAGATTACTTGCATTTTTTAATGTACTTTTATTCTGTTCTTGACGCCCTGGTTTGTCATGTTTCAAATAACGTTGCTTTGCTTACATACTCCATGATATTTGACTTTGACAGAACTTTAATGATACAATCCTGTGCAGTTTACATGTGGTTTACAGTGAATTTTTGCAGCGGAAACGCACTAAACTTGCATCTATGTGTTTTACATGCGGATTTTCCACATCTAAGGTGGTTTGCTGAGATTTAACCGGTGGGCATGAGCTTCCTATAAATCCCAACCACTTTGCTACAGCTGCAAGATGCTGTGGGCTTTTTGTTTTTTTGGTTCAGCAGAAATATTCAGTGTCAAAAGCTCATCAAGGGAACATAACCTTAAAAACACACAGAATCTGCCAAGTAGCCTCAGATGTGCCCTGTCAACTGAACTCAAGAGGTGAACTAAAATACACCCGAAAGGGGTTTCCTGGATTCTTATACTGACTATTTTAAGGGAACCTGTCACCTCCATAAAGCCCCCAGGCTATCACTACCTGTCCCTGCATCTTCCTATTACTACTCTAACTATCCCCGTCTCTTCCTAAATGTGCCCTGCGACTGTGTAATAAAAGCTTTTAATCACTTACTCATTACTATGTTAACCATCCGGTTGCATCATTTCCGGTACTCTGTGATGAGCTGACGTAATGTGCTCCACAGAGCATGCACAATGCACAGCTCTGTGGATGAGCTGCGGAGTACCGGAAATGTCTCCTTCGGAGTCATACCCGTAACTCTGCAGAGCGGAGCGAGCCAGGCAGGGGAGCGCGCATTTCGAAGTCAATATCAAGGCCATCAGGGTGTGATAAACTACACAGGAGGCGGCCACAGGACACAGAGAGGATGTCCAGAGGGGCTAGCAACGGTAGCCCCCTAATCATTAACATAGTAATGAGTAAGTGATAAAAAGATTTTATTACACAGTCACAGGGCACATTTAGCACAAAAACAGATAGTTAGAATAGTAAAAGGAAGATGCAGGGACAGGTAGTGATAGCCTGGGGGCTTTACCTAGGTGACAGGTTCCCTTTAAGGGCCCCATATATAAAAGACAGGCTAAAATGAAGAGAACTGGGCACACACAAACCATAGGGATAATGTTAGTAGCCGAGGCACAAAATTTAAATAAAGGGGAGGAATAAATAAAGATGCATCCTTTTGTCTGAGGCTGGAATGGCCTGCGCGTGTACTGTGCATACTGTGCATATTGTACACATTGTATTTGAACCCTTTAATAAAATGACACCACAGTCAGTGCGTGCACATACCACAATCTCTTCTAATATCACCAGATTGTTCCATATGATATTCCCAGAGACAGTGTCTTAAGAAAATGGCACCAGGAAATAGTGGTATGCGAATGTGCCGATTCTGGTGCCATTATATTGAAGGGTTCAACTACAATGTGAACAGAGCACTGCACATGCGCCAGCCATGGGTTAATATCAGTGGCCATGGCGCAACATTTTAATAAAGGGAAGGAATAGATAAAGAAGACCCGACCCACGAAGTCCAGCACCAACAAGGCCACTTTAAGAATCACAAGAGCTTACACCAAATATATGGTTCACAGAGAAGTTTAGGCACAATAAAAGCATTTCGTTTTCATCTACTGCTTCCATAAAATGTAAAAACGTGACTATAAAAATGTTCGCCACCCCAAC
This sequence comes from Allobates femoralis, assembly GCA_033576535.1. Taxonomy (NCBI): domain Eukaryota; kingdom Metazoa; phylum Chordata; class Amphibia; order Anura; family Aromobatidae; genus Allobates; species Allobates femoralis. The sequence continues at coordinate 623,736,708 of JARQOC010000002.1, forward strand.
GTAGAACGGGTTCAATAGCTAATATATAAAATGCAATAGAGAGAATGTCCTGTACTATGGTTTTCAGTCCTATATTAGGTTACTGCGGCCACTTTAACATCAAACACAATTACAATCTTATACATTAAGAGAAGTCTAATAACCTGAGGTTCTTGACGTGAGTTTGGTTCGTCTGATTCCTGCTCCTCTTTGCTGGGTGACCTAGATACAGCCTTGCTTCTGTTCACAGACTCTTCAACTAATCGCTTTTCTGACTCCTTCATGATCTCCAGAGTTTCCTGGGTTGTGTGGCCATGGGACATCTTCAACATAGTACAGGACAAACGGTAATAACCTGTGCAGGAAGCAAAACAGTCAGCAAAGACTAAAGGCATGTCACACTTCTCCTTTGAGTTTACGTTTAAGACTGTGTGCAGACGATCGGTATTAGCAGAGTTTTGGACTCAGCGTTTTAACCCTGCTGTTCTGTTCGGGTTTACTATACAATTATAATGATATAATCTGTTGCTAATTTAAGTGTTTTATTTGAATACCTGTTGCATTATTATACTGTATGTGAACAAGGTAAACCTTAAAGAAAAAAGCATATACATAAACGTGTGAAAAGCCCCGTCTTTTCTTAGCAAAGTCTTCATTTTGCCGATTGCTGTGTCCAGTCTGGGACCCAGGTCACACTCTGAGGTCAGTGGACACTGGGGCAGGTTTAAAAACAGAGCATGGACCATCCCGGATTGGGTACACCTTGACGTTGGTGGGGCGGCTTTGTACCTTTTCGCAAACAACTATGTACTAAGTACCCTGTATTTTTATAGCACTTGCTATTTATTTATTGCAGGGTATTTTCACACGTTTATCTATATGCTTTTTTCCTTATGGTTTAGTATGTGTGGTGGCCAGTGTGAACATGCTCTAACAGGCATGTTCACTATTGTCTGCTCGGCCTCAGTTTTTCTATATACTGTATGTGAAAATGGTTGTTCATAAACAAATGAAAAATTAAATCAAACACTTTAAATTTGGTCAATTTTGACTGAACAGAACAGCAGGGTTAACACTGCATCCAACACTGCATCCAAAACGCTGTGTTCAACAATACAAGCAGAGTGGATGGGATTTCTAGAAATCCATGCCCACTGTGCTTTGTTTGAGCGCAGCGTTATCTCACCTGAGGTGCGGGCTGTAATAACGTGACATGCTGCGGTGTCAGAGGTGATCTCGAGAGGTGAATGCAGGGAAAAGCCGCTGTGCCCCAAACTAGATCGTGAGTACAGGGCAGCTGCGTCCACCCGTGGAGATTGCAGACTTCCAGGACACAGTGTCTCCAAATCGTCTGCACATACTCTTAGATATCACTAGATGTTTGCTTCTATGGAGGACGTTCCTAATGAAATCAATAGGACGGCACCATCAGCTCACAACATAGAAATCAGAGCAAATGAACTGAGTGCCGCCATTTTTCTGTTTTTAATGTAAAACCCAATCTGTGTATTTTTCAGTGCGCTGGACCCAATTTTAGTGTAATGAGAGATGTTTGGTATAAAAATTAATAAAGGACCAAAAAAAAAAAACGTTCACATTACAGTTTTTGCCTGTCCGTCTGGATCCTGTAATTTGCAGTACCAGACGGATCGGCAGGGATGTGTTTTCAACATAGAAAAGCTTCAAAAAGATCTGCAGCCATAGGAAGTAATGATAATGAGGGAGGGAGAGAGGGAGGGAGGGAGAGAGGGAGGGAGGGAGGAAGAGAGGGAGGGAGGAAGAGAGGGAGGGAGGAAGAGAGGGAGGGAGGAAGAGAGGGAGGGAGGAAGAGAGGGAGGGAGGAAGAGAGGGAGGGAGGAAGAGAGGGAGGGAGGAAGAGAGGGAGGGAGGAAGAGAGGGAGGGAGGAAGAGAGGGAGGGAGGAAGAGGGGGTGGGAGGAAGAGGGGGTGGGAGGAAGAGAGGGAGGGAGGAAGAGAGGGAGAGAGGAAGGGAGGAAAAAGAGATGGAGGGAGGAAAAAGAGATGGAGGGAGGAAAGAGATGGAGGGAGGAAAGAGATGGAGGGAGGAAAGAGATGGAGGGAGGAAAAAGAGATGGAGGGAGGAAAAAGAGATGGAGGGAGGAAAAAGAGATGGAGGGAGGAAAAAGAGATGGAGGGAGGAAAAAGAGATGGAGGGAGGAAAAAGAGATGGAGGGAGGAAAAAGAGATGGAGGGAGGAAGAGATGGAGGGAGGAAGAGATGGAGGGAGGAAGAGATGGAGGGAGGAAGAAATGGAGGGAGGAAGAGATGGAGGGAGGAAGAAATGGAGGGAGGAAGAAATGGAGGGAGGAAGAAATGGAGGGAGGAAGAGATGGAGGGAGGAAGAGATGGAGGGAGGAAGAGATGGAGGGAGGAAGGGAGGGGGAAGAGAGAGAGGGAGGGATGGGGGAAGAGAGAGAGGGAGGGAGGGAGACTCCAGACCAGAATTTGAGCTGGGAGGACCAGTGCAGTTCAGAGCAGTAACGAAAACCGGATCTGGAAAACAATTCTTTTTTTATCCTTGGATCCGGCACCAGAGACTCCAATGTTATGTGATCTGGACACCGCCGTATTAGCTTCTGTCTGGTTTGGTCCAGTGTGCCCAAAAACGGTGCAGTCTCCAATTTTGGGTAAAGTTAAAAACAGGACAAAAATGACTCCTGGACTGAATTCACGAAAACGGACAGCCATTTATGACCAATCAGGCACCATAGGGATACATGGGAGGCAAAACAGGATCATGTTCTGTCCTTTTCAAAACAGACAGAACAGGATGCCAAAAGACGTGGTGTGAAGCCAGCCTAAGGCTATGAGACCTAGTGCTGTCAGCTGGTCTGTTCTACAACAGATACCACTGGTGGGTGACATGACATATACGAAGGCTGAGTTCACATGTCCAGTAATCATCGGATAGAGCAGATCCTGCAGAGATCCCTTGGCAAAAAAATTGCTGACAAAACTTTTGTCTGTTTTTAATTATCTTAGGCCCCTTTCACATCAGCATTTTACGCTGATCGCAGCAGTTGCGGTGAAAAAAACGCAACTGCCGCGATTACCGCATAAGGGCCCTTTCACAGCGTTTTTTTTCAAATCGTGGCAGATGAGGTGAAAAAAACGCATCTGCCGCAATTATCGCATACTGGTTGCAATTTCGGCACGGTTGCGGCAAGCCCCATACAATGTATATGCGGGCTTGCTGCAGGTGCGGCAAGTGCGGTTTTGGCACTTGCAGCAGGTGCAGCCGCGAAAAAAACCGTGGCATGCACGAAACCGCACTTGCCGCAAGCCCCATAGACATTGTATGGGGCTTGCCGCAAGTGAACCGCAAGTGCGGCCGTTATGCGGTAATCGCGGCAGTTGCAGTTTTTTTATTGCAACTGCCATGATCAGCGTAAAACACTGATGTGAAAGGGGCCTAAGGCCACGTGCACACACGGAGTATTTGATGAGTTTTTTACCTCAGGATTTGTAGTCAAAACCAGGAGTGGAACAATCAGAGGAAAAGTATAATAAATACACATCACCACTTCTGTATTTATCATCCACTGCTGGTTTTGGCTACAAATCCTGGGTAAAAAAACTCAAATACTCATCATGTGCACGTGACCTTATTTTAGCTGGATCAGTTTTTTTATTTTACATGGTAGTTTATGAAAAACAGATTCATTAATGGATCACTATTTATCTTCCATTTGAAACTGATCCAGCAAGAAAAAAACAACCAAAAACAAAGGGATCCTTTAAAAATGAAGCAGATGGATAATTTATAGATCAGTTTTCCATAGACTTCAATGTTTAAAAAATAACAGATCCAGCCGAAATTAGTTTTTAAAAACTGACAAGAAAGTTCTGTCTCTACAAACTTTTTTGCCCACGGATCGCTGCAGGATCGGGTCTAACAGATGACTGGATATGTGAACTGAGCCTTATAAATGGGTCAGTCAGGCAGCTCCATTATTTCCATTAGATCTGCCAAAAATGTCAATGAAGCTCTAAGAGGCTCTAAAGGCATTGTGAACAGAAACATGTCTATCACGTCATCCTCAGTATTCATACTCCCGTGTGTATTTTAGATCTGGTATAACGAGCACATATGGAATGTATACAGGGATTAGCACATCATTACAGACAGTGCTGCCATGTTATAGATGAACCAGAAGCAATGGGAATCCCAAGACTATGACGACACAACCAAGTGCGAGTATCGGGGTGGTATCTCACAGAATAGCCACACATAAAATAGGACATCATTCACATTAGGCCCAAAAATGTTAACATAAAGAACAATAAATAGAGCAACAGATAAATCATCTCTTTGATCATCCCACTTCCAATCTCTGAATGAAGCAGTGCATTAATAGAAACTTCCGCCTTCACCAGCAAATGCAAACAATACATGGATGACAAAGGATCACCATGTCACAATAGCCCGACGTACCCCAAAAGCCATCAATCTGCTCATTTTCCGCTGCATGCTCCTGTTCTGGTTTCTTTCATTAAGGTTTCTGTAAAAGGCAGGCCGTGTTATCCGTATGAATGAATCAGCCTCCGTCCCCCAGGACAGCGTGGGAGGCTGTGAGGAGGAGGAAGACATGATAGTCTTTGACAAGAGCGCGCAAGAGCAAACCGACTCAAGGAAGCAAGCAGAGAAAGGAGGCCAAGATGCAGATTCATAGCAATAGTGGTCCAACAAACAGGATCAGATGGGAGCAGATGTGCCGCTGACATCTAAATGCAGGTGGCAGAGGTAACACTACTGCAGATTCTCCAGCACCGGGTACAGCTGGCACAACAGTGGCAATCACACAGATCAAAGCATTTACCAACACACTTTAGATTTCTGCTTCGTCTTGAGAAGTAAAACGACATTTCACATTAGGACAGCAGTGTGGGGTACACTTGCCCGTCAGCTCAGCAGTATGGTGTGGGGCATCCTGCCCGCCATTGTGAGCTGCCCATGGACTGCACTTAATTAAGGAGATATTCTGCCACTGATTCTAGAAGAGAACAGTCCTAAATCAGGATCTGAAGAAGAAGCTTCCAAACCAAAGCAGAGGCATATAAATGGCTTCATATGTGTTGATGGTAAGCCTACTTGCCAATGTAGTGTTCATATTTCAGTTCTTCACTGGTTGACCCTCCCAAGTTCTTGATGACCCTGATCAGTAAGTACATTGTATAGAATATTTCATACAGAGGGAACATCATCTTGCTCTGTAACTGAAGTGATGTCAATACCCTTTACAATGTATTTTAAGTGAACCTACCAAGTTTTTTCCTCTATAAACTGTGGCCACCACCAGTAAGCCCTTATATACAGCATTTTTAATCCCTTACATAGGTCTCCAAGCAAATTTCTATAAAGTAAAAAAACACAAAACAGCTTTTATTATACTTCACTGGATTGCGGTCCAATCCAACGAGTGTTACAGCCACCTCCTTCCCTCTTGCGATCGCTGGCCATCCTCCTCTGCATCTAGTGAGTGACACGTCCTATGTCAACCACACTCAGTCTCGTCCATTACTCCCCGATGCACTTCACTCTCCCCTACTGAGGCCAGAGCAAAGTATTGTAATGTGCATGGAAAGGTCAAAGAACGGCCACACATATGCACTTTACAGGCGTTCTTTGACCTTTCTCACACCTGCGTATTACAGTACTTTTTGCTCTGCCCCCTGCATGGGAGAGAGAGAGAAGTGATCAGGAGTGCAATGGAGGAGATTGTGTGGGTGACCACGTAGGATGCATCAACCGCTAGAAGCAGAGCAGGAGCACAGCCTTCACTAGAAGGAAGGAGGCGCCAGACCAAGAACAGCGACACCCATAGGTCGGAACCGACCCCAGATAACAATAAAAGCAGTTTTTTGGGTTTTTTTAATTTCACACTGTACAGATTGACCTGGAGATTTATATACTTTATTCCAGAATGCTGTACTGTATATAAGGCCTTACTGGTGGTGGCTGCAGCTTATATGGGAAAAACCTGGTGACAGGTTCACTTTAAGAGCTAATGACTCCAAACATCAAACGAATGTCGGTCGAAGTCCCAATATCGGCAGGATCAGACAGCGGTCTTTATGTATGCGAGGCCTACGTATACTTTATGTAAATGCAGTAAAACTTGAGGCCAAAACAGTGTTTAAAGTTTGCTCAACAACATTTAGACAAGACTGTGAAGTACTGGAAGAATATAGTTTGGTCAGAATGAAATTGATTTCTTTGGATGGCATAACAGACACCATATTTGGAGGCCTTTAACACCATCCCAACAGTGAAGTTTGGAGGTGGGAACATCATGGTGTGGGGCTGTTTTTCAGCATAAGGTGCTGGCAAACTTCATGTAATTAAAGGAAGGATGAATGGACAAAGGTATCGAGACATTATTGATAAACAAAATCTGCTGTCATCTACCAGTATGATGAATATGAAAGGAGGGTGGACATTTCAGCAAGACAATGATCCCAAACAGACAAAGAAATCTCAATTGGTTTCAGAGAATGAAAATAAAGCTACTAGAATGGCAGAACCAATCACTTAACCTGTAACCTATAGAAAACTTATGGAAGGAACTAAAGATTAGAGTTCACAGAAGGAGCACATGGGACCTTCAGGAACTAAAGATTAGAGTTCACAGAAGGAGCACATGGGACCTTCAGCATTTCAGTGGAAGAATGGACGAAAATCATACCTGAGCAATGCATGAGACTAGTTTCTTCATATAGGAGAGGTATTGAAGCTGTCATCACCAATAAAAAACTATGTACGAAGTAGGGCTGGGCGATTAATCGAATTAATTCGATTAATTCGCCCCCTGCTGTGGCCACGATTGTGGTTTTATTAACAATCGTGTAATTCGATTTAAAATGGCGCCGCTTTGCATTGTGGGTGTTGTAGTTTCTTAGGAGGAGCAGCCGTCAATATGTACAGGGAAAGAACTTCAACTCCCAGCAGACGTTGCCTGTGTTGGCTGGGTCGTAAGTCCCGCCCCCCCCCCCCCCCCCCCCTCGTCATCATCAGGCCCGCTCATTGGCCCGTGCTCTTGCCCTCCTGCACTGCGCGGGAAGAGAAGAAATGAGAGCCGATGAACTTGAAGAGGATTGTGCTGGTCTGGAGGAAGGAGAATCAGCTGAGAAGCAGCTCCAACCTCCGGGTAAAAAGGTGAAAGACCTCCTGCTGTGACTGTGCTGTGCAGGCAGAGAGAAGGAGTGAGTGGGGGAGGGGCTGCCCGGGGACAGCTGCTGGGAGCAGGAGAAGCTCGATATGTATCCCCTTCCTGCAGCAGAAAGAAGTGTATGTGTGAGGTATCTGTAAAATATGTGTTTGAGTGTCTTCTGTGTGAGTTGTGTGTCATGTCTCTGTGTCTTCTGTGTGAGTTGTGTGTCATGTCTCTGTGTCTTCTGTGTGAGTTGTGTGTCATGTCTCTGTGTCTTCTGTGTGAGTTGTGTGTCATGTCTCTGTGTCTTCTGTGTGAGTTGTGTGTCCTGTCTCTGTGTGTCCTGTCTCTGTGTGTCCTGTCTCTGTGTGTCCTGTCTCTGTGTGTCCTGTCTCTGTGTGTCCTGTCTCTGTGTGTCCTGTCTCTGTGTGTCCTGTCTCTGTGTGTCCTGTCTCTGTGTGTCCTGTCTCTGTGTGTCCTGTCTCTGTCTTCTGTGTGAGCTGTGTGTCATGTGTCATGTGTCTCTGTGTGTCATGTGTCTCTGTGTGCTAGTTGTATCTGTGTGTAATGTCTCTGTGTGTGAGTAGCGGGGTGCAGAAGGACAGAGGAGCAGCAGGAGAGACAAATGAGAGGAGGATGGGGTGCAAGAGGAGCAGCAGGAGGGACAGGAGAGGAGGACAGGGGTGCAGGAGGAGAGAGGAGCAGCAGGAGGGACAAATGAGAGGAGGACGGGGTGCAAGAGGAGCAGCAGGAGGGACAGGAGAGGAGGACGGGGTGCAGGAGGACAGCCGAGTAGCAGGAGGGACAGGGAAGAGGAGGACATGGGTGCAAGAGGAGCAGCAGAAGGGACAGAGGAGAGCAGGACGGGGGTGCAGGAGGACAGAGGAGAGCAGGACGGGGGTGCAGGAGGACAGAGGAGCAACAGGACAGGGGTGCAGGAGGACAGAGGAGCAGCAGGAGGGACAGGACAGAGGAGCAGCAGGAGGGACAAAGGAGAGGAGGACAAAGGTGCAGGAGGACCGAGGAGCAGCAGGAGGGACAAAGGAGAGGAGGACAAAGGTGCAGGAGGACCGAGGAGCAGCAGGAGGGACAGCGAAGAGGAGGACAGGGATGCAGGAGGACAGAGGAGCAGCAGGAGGGACAAAGGAGAGGAGGACAGGGGTGCAGGAGGACAGAGGAGCAGCAGGAGGGACAAAGGAAAGGAGGACGGGGGTGCAAGAGGAGCAGCAGGAGGGACAGAGGAGAGGAGGATGGGGGAGCAGGAGGACAGAGGAGCAGCAGGAGGGAGAGCGTAGAGGAGGACAGGAGCAGCAGGAGGGACAAAGGAGACGAGGACGGGGGTGCAAGAAGAGCAGCAGGAGGGACAGGAGAGGAGGACGAGGTGAAGGAGGACAGCCGTGCAGCAGGAGGGACAGGGAAGAGGAGGACGGTGGTGCAGGAGGACAGAGGAGAGCAGGACGGTGGTGCAGGAGGACAGAGGAGAGCAGGACGGTGGTGCAGGAGGACAGAGGAGAGCAGGACGGTGGTGCAGGAGGACAGAGGAGAGCAGGACGGTGGTGCAGGAGGACAGAGGAGAGCAGGACGGTGGTGCAGGAGGACAGAGGAGAGCAGGACGGTGGTGCAGGAGGACAGAGGAGAGCAGGACGGGGGTGGTGGAGGACAGAGGAGAGGAGGACGGGGTGGTGGAGGACAGAGGAGAGGAGGATGGGGGTGCTGTATACATATACTGTGTGTATGATATATACTGTGTATGCTGTATACATATATAAAAAAAAAATCGAGATTTAAATCGAAAATCGTCCATAGGTTTAAATAAAATCGAGATTTTGATTTTTTCCAAAATCGCCCAGCCCTAGTACGAAGTATTAAATACATTTCACTAAGTGTTCAATACATTTCCCATGTCATTTCTCATAATTACAAATAATTTATGGACAACTGCAGCTGACAGTAAAATCAGGGTTCACAGATAGGAGGTACAGACAGATATATTGTCTTTTGATAAATGGTTGGTCCAAAAGCAGGAATGGCACAGGGGTGAAAGTTTTTGCATGGTTTCATGTCTTTTTACATAAGTTGAAAGGGCATTTGTCTGCATCGTATCTTATAAAAGACCTCAGTTTAAACTTTGACATTTCTTATGTGAATCACAAACTATTTCACCCCTGTGCCATTCCTGTTTTTGGACCAACCACTAATCAAAAGACAATATATCTGACCGTACCTCCAATCTGGAAACCCTGATTTTACTGCCAGCTGCAGCTCCTTTCCCCCTCCCAACTTACAACTATATGCTTCTCGTCACCTGTGTCATGTATTGCATTTGTCTTTTTAGACTTCAAATCTTGGAAAACAAGTCAGAGGCTAAACTCTGGTATTTATTGGCAAGATGCTTTTAAGCCGGCGTCACAAATGTCAATGTCGTCAGCGATCTGATCGCTGGTGACATTGACGGCTGATCGCTGGTGAGCTGTCACACAGGCAGACTCACCAGTGATCATTGGACCATCGTGAAAATTATTTAAATATCATTTTCACGATGTCTGCAGGCTGGTATCCAGGGTAAACTGCGGGTAACTAGGCAGCGTGCGCTGCCTAGATACACGATGTATACCTTGGATACCAGCTGGTGAGCGGAGAAGGCTGGTAACCAAGGTACACAGCGGGTAACTAGGGTCCCTAGTTACCCGCTGTGTACCTTGGATACCAGCCAGTGAGCGGAGAAGGCTGGCAATCAAGATATACACATTGGGTATCTAGGCAGCGCGCACTGCCTAGTTACCCGCAGTTTACCGTGGATATCAGCTCCCAGCGCTTGCTGAGAGGCGCTGGGAGCTGGCTTATCGCGTCTCCCGGTGTAACACGCAGCGATGCTGCGTGTACACCAGGCGACCATCGCCAGTTTTTCGGTCCAGTCTGAAAACCTGGCGACCATCAACCAGCGATTTATCGCTGGTTGATGCGCCCTGTCACACGCGTCAATATCGCTGCAACGTCACGTGCAGCAGTGATACTGACGCATGTGACAGCCCCTTTACTCTACGCCTTCCAATCACAGACCACTCTTCAAATCTTGGACCAACAATTAATCAAGGGACTTGAAACTGTCTGCTTTCTATCTATGGAGGATGCTGCCACAGATGCTGTCTTCCACTATGTCATGCTTCACCACATCTAATCTATGTGCTGCATATCCAGCCTCCAATTTGTGGGTTTATATGTGTGTACATTCAGAATGTGTCATTATCTGACTGATGAAGAGACCATAGTGTCTGGAAAGCTTGCTATGTTTGCCATTCAGTTAGCCATTATAAGGTCTCGACCACTGAGGACTCGCAGATTCCAATATATTTCTATCTACTGGCTAACACTGTGCAAACATTTTTACCTTATCATTAAATCGTGGACAGTGGAAATGTCCTGCCTATGTTCACTGTCAACATGTAGTCACAAGCAAAGCTAATAGAGGACTGTGTCAATATCAGAAGTCTTGCAAAAAACGCTATCAGAATTACTGAAAAGAATTAAAAGTGCATATAAACAAGTGCATATAAACACTCGTGTCTTTATAGAAGGGGTTCATGTTGTGCACTAAGTCAGGATTTATACAGGGAAATTCTATTAAATGATCTGTGCAGAATGCAGGTAAAGAAAGAGCAGACTCCAGCACTATCCTAGAAGTCATTCACACTGCACAGAGCAGTACAGCATTGTATCCCGGTACAGATGCATCAGGTAGAATGAATGAACCTGGATGACACCACACAGGACGAGCACCTGACACTCCACTTCATAAAGGTGCTCTTACATCTTAGAGGAGCGTGCACACCAACACCGCAAGGTTAAAATGATGATCCCATGAACCGGTTTAATCTCATTGGAAGAAACAGATAACCAATCACAATTTCAGCTCCGTAGCAACCAGCTCTATCACCATGTGCAGCCAGCGAGGACGTGAGACTTGTAGGAAAAGCACAGGACAAACCTCATACACTGAACTATGCAGGGAACGAGCAGAGAGCACACACATGTAAGCGCACACTGAACAAGCAGAGACCACACACATGTAAGCGCACACTGAACAAGCAAAGACCACACACATGTAAGCACACACTGAACAAGCAGAGACCACACACATGCAAGCACACACTGAACAAGTTAAGACCACACACATGTAAGCGCACACTGAACAAGCAGAGGCCACACACATGTAAGCACACACTGAACAAGCAGAGGCCACACACATGTAAGCACACACTGAACAAGCAGAGAGCACACACATGTAAGCGCACACTGAACGAGCAGAGAGCACACACATGTAAGCGCACACTGAACAAGCAAAGACCACACACATGCAAGCACACACTGAACAAGTTAAGACCACACACATGTAAGCGCACACTGAACAAGCAGAGGCCACACACATGTAAGCACACACTGAACAAGCAAAGACCACACACATTTAAGCGCACACTGAACAAGCAGACCACACACATGTAAGCGCACACTGAACAAGCAGAAACCACACACATGTAAGCGCACACTGAACAAGCAGAGACCACACACATGTAAGCACACACTGAACAAGCAGAGACCACACACATGTAAGCGCACACTGAACAAGCAGAGACCACACACATGTAAGCGCACACTGAACAAGCAGAGACCACACACATGTAAGCGCACACTGAACAAGCAGAGACCACACACATGTAAGCACACACTGAACAAGCAGAGACCACACACATATAAGCGCACACTATACAAGCAGAGACCACACACATGTAAGTGCACATTGAATAAGTAAAGACCACACACATGTAAGCGCACACTGAACAAGCAGAGGCCACACACATGTAAGCGCACACTGAACAAGCAGAGACCACACACATGTAAGCGCACACTGAACAAGCAGAGACCACACACATGTAAGCACACACTGAACAAGCAGACCACACACATGTAAGCGCACACTGAACAAGCAGAGACCACACACATGTAAGCGCACACTGAACAAGCAGATACCACACACATGTAAGCGCACACTGAACAAGCAGAGACCACACACATATAAGAACACACTATACAAGCAGAGACCACACACATGTAAGCGCACACTGAACAAGCAGAGACCACACACATGTAAGCACACACTGAACAAGCAGAGACCACACACCTATAAGCGCACACTATACAAGCAGAGACCACACACATGTAAGTGCACATTGAATAAGTAAAGACCACACACGTCAGTGCACACACTGAACAAGCAGAGACCACACACATGTAAGCGCACACACTGAACAAGCAGTGACCACAGACAAGTGCACACACTGAAGCAGAGACCACACACAGGTAAGCGCACACAGAACAAGCAGTGACCACACACATGTAAGCGCACACTGAACAAGCAGAGACCACACACATGTAAGCGCACACAGAACAAGCAGTGACGACACACATTGAACAAGCAGAGACCACGTAAACACACACTGAATGAGCAGAGACAACACAGACATAAGGACACGCACTGAACAAGTGGAGAACACACACATAAGAGCACACACATGTAAGCGCAAACTTTGAACTAGCAGAGACTACACACACACGCACACGTAAATACAAACTGAACAAGCAAAGACCACACACACACGTAAATAGAGACCACACTCATATTAGCGCACACACTGAACAAGTAAAAACCACACACACACGTAAATAGAGACCACACATATTAGCGCGCACACTGAACAAGTAAAGACCACACACACACGTAAATAGAGACCACACTCATATTAGCGCACACACTGAACAAGTAAAGACCACACACACACGTAAATAGAGACCACACTCATATTAGCGCACACTGAACAAGTAAAGACCACACACACACGTAAATAGAGACCACACTCATATTAGCGCACACACTGAACAAGTAAAGACCACACACACACGTAAATAGAGACCACACTCATATTAGCGCACACACCGAACAAGTAAAGACCACACACACACGTAAATAGAGACCACACTCATATTAGCGCACACACTGAACAAGTAAAGACCACACACACGTAAATAGAGACCACACTCATATTAGCGCACACACTGAACAAGTAAAGACCACACACACGTAAATAGAGACCACACTCATATTAGCGCACACACTGAACAAGTAAAGACCACACACACACGTAAATAGAGACCACACTCATATTAGCGCGCACACTGAACAAGTAAAGACCACACACGCAAGTACATACATTGAACAAGCAGAGACCACACTCACAAGTGCACACACTAAACAAGCAGAGACATCAAACATTTAAGTGCACACACTAAATCATATATGCACTTTACTCATAAAATCGCTAATTGTTTAATAGAGAAGTTTCCATTCTTCTCATTGTACCCCTACAGAGCGAGCTGAGGGTGCACTCTCCCTGCACCAGCCCTAGGTAATACCAGGGCTGTGGAGTCAGGAGTTGGTGTCCATTTTGGTGGAGTTGGATTCAGGGAAATTCAGGAGTCAGAGTCGGAGGTTTGGCTGACCCCACAGCCCTGGTTAACACACAATGCACTGACTCAGCTTATTTAAAGTTGTAATAAATGGCTCTTAGCTTAGAGCGGGGGGAAAAGAAGGGGAAACCTCTAGCCCCAGGCCCTCGATGACCTTTTGTGCGGCCCCCGGGCAGACTCCTGGGAACCGCCATGCTCGGCTGGTAGACATGTTTTGCCAACTTCCTGCCCTTTAAATCCAGCTCCCCAGTGACCTCTATTCCCCAGCCTCAGCCTCCCCTGTGATGTATATGCTCCCAGCCAATCGTGTGATGTGTAGGGCTCTAGCAAACCTGGGAAAGTTGACAAGCCCATGACCAATATCACCTAACATCACAGACATGCGAAAGAGAAGCAGCTCTAGCCACCACAGTAGGGGGGAGGTGATTGTTTAACTAAGCATAGCGGGTAATTTTCAAGTCGATAATTTTGTGCGGCCCCAGAAAGATGGATGAAATCTCCAAATGGCCCCTGGCAGAAAAAGCTTCACCACCCCTGGCTTAGAGAGTTCATGTTAAAAGGAACCTCTCACGCCCCCAGGGCCTATTAAACTAAAGGAGCCCCCATCAGCAGTGCCAATGCTGCATTTAGTGAAGGTGGCTCTTATGCCTATACCCCCCAGGGACACTGAAATAAATACTTTTTTAAATTTGCCGCCATGTATGCCAATACCTGGAAAAGGTCCAGGAGGTACGCTCTCTCTCCAGGACCTGAACGCCTTGCTGCTGTCAGTCACCCTCCTCTGTTCTCCGGGGCCGCCTCCTCTCCTCCATGTCATCAGATCCCGGCCCTGTAGTGTGTTATGCTGTATACTACACCGCGGGGCTGGGGAAATCTCATGCGCCTGTTCCCCCTGCAGTGGTTGGTGACATGGTTGGTCATGTCACAACCACGTAAGAGCAGCAAGTTTGCGCATACCTTGCACATGGTTTTCCAGTTAGACCTATTGCGCTGTTTTTTCACTCCATTCACAGATTAATAAATAGCAAAGTAGTAGACTGTGAGAAATTAAATCATCAAGTTAGCCATTTCCATCCTCCTCCTTTCTATCACTCCATTACAGTTTCCTTGTTTATTGCCAGTTAGGCATGTCCACCACAGCAGTCTGGGTACAGTGGTGAACTCAATAGTCATCATAATGTGTACACTTGTGATTTGGATAGATACAATGATGACAGCCAGCATCTTGGCCTCATACAATTGGCGCATGCGCAGATCTTCTGAAACCGCCCACCTGTCATCAACAAGATTCATTTCTATAGAATTGATCCTAGACATGAGTTTTATAGCACTTTCCATAACAATCTTTCTTCCCAGTGCACTTTAAGGAAAGTGACATGGCAAGGTTTCTTGTCTCAGCTGTCAACTCAGGGGTTGTGAGAGCATGTCACAGAGTGATCACTAGTAATTCATTCACTACCTCATTTTCAATCTGAGAATGCAGGGCTGTGAGTGTAAATCAAACCACCGACTCACGACTCCTGAATATCCCGGACTCAGACTCCAACTCCTTCATACACGGCTCATGTTTAAGTGATACATTTATTGTAGTACTAATGTGAACATTAGCCTTTAATCATTATTATGACACAATAAGCAAGATATTTACGGTAGATAAAACATAATTAATGATAATAATATTCATCACATTCTGTATTGACCTTCTATTCTCCATGTATTATATACAGTATTTTAGGAGTCACTCCATTTTCTACCGACTCCAACTCTGACTCCACAGCCCTGTGAGAATGTGTCTGGTAGAAGCTCAATATACTCTTTCCTATAAAAACACACGCAGGTGTGAAGGAACTTGAGAAGGCAAGTGTATAGGTACAGCGGTGGAGTCAAAGTCCATTGTGGTGGAGTCAGGGTTATAATCGGAGATTCGCCTTACTGACTCTACATCCCTGTGTATTGGTGGTCATGAAGAAAAGCTACCGACAATGAATATTGGACCAACAGCCACCATACTATCCCATACTATAACTAAACAAAATGTACCTATGCAAAGAAAATGTGTGTTATAGTTTGGCCATTCAGATAAGTGGGCAACCAAGGAATACACAGGTCCCTAAATGTATTTTGCTACTTTACAAGTGACAAGTGGTTATAAGCCACCTAATAAAAGATAGAAAAGATATAAAAGATGTGAGAAAATCAAATGGTTCTTATCCTGGTGTAAATCACCACTGATATAGTGGGTCCCCTAGTGGCAGGTGTTACATCATCACATCCCTGATGTAACTTGGTCACTATGACTTGTCAATGGCTTAAATGAAATATATGGGAACAATCAGCCCTAGGGTTAAAGAGGGTTGGGGGTGATAGTTCTGGATCTTCCTACTGTTTTTATATTTTTTGCTCTTTCCGAATCAATTTCAAGCTTTTGGATAACTTCTGCATGGTCAAATCCAATTTCTGTTTGCTACAATTCTTTCTATTTGTATGCTGTTGCTGCTGCATTGACTGGACCGAGGCCTTTCCTGAGCGGAGCTTCAACCTGACATAGAACAGTGGTGAGCTGAACTATTTTTTTTTCCCTTATATTTCACTTATTTTTCTGATACACAAGATAACGGTTTTCATTTTCAGTGTTTGTGGTCAGGCTGAAATCAGTGTTTGGTTAGAGTCATCGTTAACAATAATTCACACCAAACAGGATGGAAAAGTAGCGGTGATTCCCGGGAACTACCTGAAGGAGGAGTCCACCCAATGCCAACATGCTTGGATGAATAAGGATCCAGAGAACACACACCCTTGTCTTTACTGTGTGGCAGTGCACTGGAATCACCACTCCCTTTCCTGTTTGGTTTTAATACTTTTTTTCCTAACCTTCAGCTGGCCGTCATTTACTACACCCTGGATTCACCACCTGGCTACTTCACTTCCTTTCTGCGGACATCACACTATCATCATGGGTGATTTCAATATCCCCATTAACACTTCCCACCCAGCCGACTCTAATGTGTTTACACACACCAATCCTTTGTATCCAATATCCTCTGCCAATCTCATGGGCAGTGAATTCATGTTGCACTAATTCTCCATCTTGCTCCTCCAGTCACAAAATGAACTATTCTCCTGATTTCCTGCAACCAGACATCGTGTTCAGAATTGGATACGATAATCGTGTGTCGTTTAACCCATCTTATACGTCCTGTGACTGACTACCTGCCTTCGCGCCTCTCCCAATATGTACCCACGTCCTCTTCCCTGCACCTGGATCGGCCACACGCTGGACCTCATCTCACCTGCCTTAAGACCCCTTGTTTAACCGTTCTCAAACTTCATTGCACTCCGTGTCCGACCCACAATCTCCTGACTTTCTCTCTCTCCCTCTTCTCCCCTAATCCCTATCATCCACTATCCAAACCAATCCATCCCTTCCTGAAATAAAAACACATTGATTGCATCTCATCAGAATCCATCCCATCTCTTGGAGACAGGTAAAGGCCCGTCGATAGTCCACACAGCAGTGCCACACCGCCTATCTTAGTATAGGCACCACAATGAACTGCGCCCTCATTAAGACTACCCCTGACATATGCATACTCGAAAACAGGAACCCTGGCCTACCCATTTCACTATTAGACCTGAGAGGGACTTTAGGGTTTCGAGGGAGATAGGAAGAAATACATTCAGAGAGAGAATATCGGCAGGGTTGAATCGCACGCTCCCTCCCCAACTTTAAGGGCTGCCGTAACCCTGCGAAAACAAGCCTTCTGTCTCTAAGGCTCCTGTCCCTGATATCCCATACAGCTTGTGAAGACTGTTAATTCGATACTCGGTCCGCCACTCCTCCTCCCTCTCACCCACCGATGTGTGGTGACCAGCGGGGGGGCCAACGACCAAAAAATGGTCAGGAGCCCTGTGCAACGATCAGCGACCTCACAGCAGGGGCCTGATCGCTGCTATCAGTCACACGCAACGATATCGGTAAGGATATCGTTCCTACGTCACAGATAGGACGATATCGTTACCAATATCGTTATGTGAGACCTAGCCTTAATACACTAAACCTAAAACACATTGATTTGCATTCTCTCAGAATCCAGTCTCCCTCTCGCCGACATAACTTCCATACGCGACACAGACGCTGCCACCACCCTATATAACACCACAATAACTGCGGCCCTTGACTTAAGACACCCCTCACATATGACACTACTCGCACAAACAGGCAACCCTGGCACACCACTCTCACTAAAGACCTTAGACGGGCTTCCAGGATTTCCGAGAGGAGATGGAAGAAATCTTATTTCACGGAGCACGTCGCACAGTTCAAGCAGTCCCTCACCAACTTCAAGTCTGCACTCACTGCCGCAAAACAAGCCTTCTTCTCATCCCTAATAGGCTTCCTGTCCTATAATCCCAAACAGCTTTGTAAAACTATTAATTCTGTACTCCGTCCGCCCACTCCTCCTCCCTCTCCCCTTAAATCTGCTGAAGACTTTGTCTCCTTCAAGCAGATCGATAAAATCAGAGACAGCTTTGACCCACTGTCCCCACAGCTTCCCCTCTCACCTACACTGCCCATGTCCTTTCAAATGCGGCTTCTCCCCCATAACAGAAGATCAGCTCTCCTCTCTTCTGTCAAAGTCACACTTCACCACCAATGCCCACGACCCACTTCCATCCCACCTCATTCCCAGCCTCACCTCAGTCTTCATCCCAAACCCTAACCCACTTCTTCAACTTATCACTTACTACTGGCATCTTTCCCTCATCCTTCAAACATGTCTTGATTACACCCATCCTCAAAAAACCCTCCCTCGACCCAGCATCTGTTTATAACTATCGTCCCTAATATCTCTTCTCCCCTTTGCCTCAAAACTACTTGAACACATCATCCATTCTGAACTGTCCTCCCATCTTGCCTCCTGCTCCCCCTTTGACCACCTACAATTTGGTTTCCGACCCCACCACTCCATGTAAACAGCCCTAACCAAAGTCAACAACATCCTACTGACCGCCAAGAGCAAGTCCACTACTCCATCCTTCTCCTCCTCAACCTATCTGCCGCCTTTGACACTGTTAACCATTCCCTTCTACTCCAAATCCTGGAATCTCTTGGCATCACTGACCTAGCCCTCCTCCTGGATCTCCTCATACCTAACGGACCAGACTTCATAGTCACCCACTCCCACACCTCTTCACCCTACCCCCTATCCATAGGTGTCCCAAAGCTTGTCCTGGACCACTACTTTTCTCCATCTACATTCTCGGCCCTAGAACAACTCCGAGTCCCATGGCCTTCAGTACCATCTCTACGCCGACAACACCCAGAGCTACCTGTCTGGGCCCGACATCACCTCTCTACTATCCAATATACCAAAATGCAATCTCATCCTTCTTCTCAGCTCGCTATCTTAAGCTGAACATGAACAAAACTGAGTTCATTGTCTTCCCCCCACGTCACCTCTCCCCCACTACCTGACCTATCCATCAATTGTCAACGACTGCTCCTCTCCTCAGTCCCCCACGCCAAGTGCCTTGGGGTAATACTCGACTTTTCCCTCTCCTTCAAGCCTCACATCCAGGCCCTCGCCACCTTCTGCCGACTGCAGCTCAAAAACATTTCCCGGATTTGCACTTTTCTTGACCACAACACTCTAAAACACTTGTTCATGCTCTCATCATCTCCCGCCTCGACTACTGCAACTTGCTACTTACCAACCTCCCCGCTACCTCCATTGCACCTCTCCAATCTATCCTAAATTCCACTCCAATCTATCCTAAATTCCTCAGGAACACACCACAAGAATCCAGAGGAAGAGGCTGGGACAGCCTCGAAACGCGTAGAATAAACACCTTCCTTTTACAAGATTCTGGCTTTTCCTTGCAAACAGAGGGCGGGCTACTCCTCATCTTCAGTCCTTTGGATATCTATGCACGTTGTTCCTTGTGGAACGGTGGGTCCTGCAGAAGCTGTATGAGCGACTTAACCGATTGTGGGGCACACAACCGAACACGTGAGCAGTGTATTAATAAAATTTCCATTTAATAAGATAAGACCCTATTGCAATTGTCTGTCCCCATTTAGGTGCTCCATACATCTCTGATATGATCTACCGATCCCTACCCTCACGCAACCTGCAATCCTCCCAAGAGTTCCTTTTCCACTCCCCTCTCATCTTCTCCTCTCACAACCCGCATACAAGATTTCTCCCGTGCATCTGCCCTACTCTCCCCAAACACATCAGACTCTTGCCTACCCTGGGAACCTTCAAAAGAAACCTGAAGACTCACCTCTTCCGTCAAGCCTACAACCTGAAATGAGACCCGTTCACCGCATCGTCTCATGATCAGCATTACCCCCTCCTACTGTATCCCCACCCGTCCCTCTTAGACTGTGAGCCATCGTGGACAGCTTTCTCTCCCCTCCTGTATCTGTACAACTTGATTGTCCATATATGTTGTACTTGTCCTTATCTGCCCTTTCCATATGTAAAGCGCGACGGAATATAAGGTTGCTATATAAATAAATAATAATACAGCCACATGAGATCCCATACACTGCACTGATGAGGGGGCAATCACTAGTGATGGGCGAGTGTAATTGATACTATTCGCACGGATAGCACAGTATTCGCGATACTCATTACTCAGCGAGTATTGCTGTACTCGTGAGTGATGTGTCCATCGTGAACGATATGACACATATTATCTGACTCCCTTCAGTACACAAAGGGAGTCAAGCCCCCCCCCCCCCCCCCCAGTGAGAGCAGATAGAATGTTGAAGTCTCTTTGGGGGCACAGCAAGGTGTTTTAATCCACTGAAACCACAAAAAAGCCCACCCTCCCGTCCTGTCCCAGAAATACTTGTTCTTTGGCCGGATGTGTGTGGGCGGAGCCCATCCTTAATTGACTAACATTAGACTCGCTATTCGGACGAACACGTGAGTATTAAAAAAGGCTCGTTACGAGAAAAGCGAGTGCGAATATTTCGCTACTCACTCATCACTAGCAATGACGCCGAAACGCAGCGTCTGCAGATTGGGGCTCTGATTTGGCATAAATCCTAAATTATATTGAAAGGCTTGTTAAAGAGTCAATTATGACTTTTAGGATTGCTACTTTCAATAGGTTGCACTAAAGTTTGTCTATTTCTTCCCTGAAGAGACAATCTGCATATTTCGCAGAGGAGCATTGCAGCTAAGTCACCTCACTGCTGGCACACAGGATTTATCACCACAACGAGAATAGCTATTCCCACAGACCTCGTCTTTGCCCCTCACCTTGGCAGTGTATGGGATCTGATCTGGCTGTATGAGGGGCTATTAACCTGAAATGCAGCGTCTGCCGATTAAGGCTTTGATGCTAAATCATATTGAAAGGCTTGTTGAAGAGTCCATTCTGACTTTTAGGAATGCCACTTCCAATAGAAAGCACTAGAGGTCGTCTACTTCCTCCCTTGTGTGACACAGTGGACGGATTTACAGAAATCCCATGCTCAGCGGCTTAAACCGTCTGGATGCATTCACCCCTGGAGATCATCGGTCTACTTCAGATGAAACACTGCATCCAGGACGCAGTGTTTCCTGATAGTGTGCACATAGCCTTAGGGTACCGTCACACTTGACGACACACCAGCGATCCCGACAGCAATCTGACGTCGCTGTCGGGATTGCTGGTGAGATGTCAAACAGTCAGATCTCACCAACAACGATACAGCGGTCGTTGGGACCCCGTCACTCTCGGGCGTAGTGTTGAGAACGTTGGTCGTTGTCCCTGTCAAACACAGCGATGCACGATGCCCAGCGGGAGCGCGACAACCAAAAAATGGTCCAGAATGGTTTGTAACAAGCAGCGATCTCACAGCAGGGGCCTGATCGCTGCTACGTTTCACACAAAGCGAGATCACTGTTGCTTCACAAAATTTGTGACTCATCAGCGGTCTCGCTAGCAATCTCGTTTAGTGTTACGGGGGCTTTAAGCTACATTCACACCAGATGCTAGTGCTCCGCTAGAGCCCTGTTTTGTATGGATCTGCTATTGCAGTGAAAATGCAGTGAAATGCAGTGATGTTGGCTGTCCCAGCCAAGTCAATGCATTTCACAGTTTTGCTTTCAAACTCTACGTTTTTTACGGACTCGTTCTTGCCCACAAAAATGGATCTGTAAAAAGAATGAGCATGTGGATTCTTTTGGCGTTATTTGCTGCGCTATTTAATCACCTCCCCGCGCTCCCATGGTGATCTCCAGTGATGTCCTCATCACAGAGGCTGCAGGACCTGTTAGAGGACCAGGCACTGCACCATGTGACTGAGCGACATCACTCAGTCACATGCGCAGGGTCCTACAGACACCGAACACTGCAGCCTCCGGGATGAGGACATCGCTGAAGATCACCGGGGGAGCGCGGGAGGTGAGTACATAGCGCAGCAGATAATGCCATGCATTCACACACAGCATTTTGGGTGCATTTTATGAGGATCTGTTTTCAGTGCAGTTTCCTCACAAAATGCAACCAAAACGCTGTGTGTGAATGTAGCATTAGGGTTTCATCTGCATCTTGCTTAATATAATGAACAGGACAAGCTTTGTCATTTATTTTTTTCGCTACAAATGACAGTATGTGGTCTCAGTGATTTTTCACCGACTTGTATGGGAGGTCATTTTTATTATTGACTCTGATCAAACATCAACAATGTCTCCATGACACAACAAACCAAAAAACCCACAGCCATGTGAACAGCTTCAGACTAGAACAGGTATATGTCCTAGAAGTGAAAACCAGAACCCGAGGTTCATTCTCGCACGTCTGAACGAGAACTTAAAGAGAAAAACATTTTTTCAGCTTTGCCCCTATACAACTAACATTATTTATCTAACCAAGCAGCAAAACAAAGTAAAAGTAGTACCGTATATACTCGTGTATAAGCCGACTTTTTCAGCCCAAAAATTGGGCTGAAAAGTCCCCCCCTCGGCTTATACACGAGTCATATACATTCGTGCGAGGTGGGGGCTGTGTCCGGGAGCAGGAGGAGGCAGGAGGAGGCTGGAGGAGGTGGGGGGAAGGCTGAAATATGAGCGGCTCCTGCCGTGGAGCCGCTCATAACTTATTCATGATATGCACTGCATCCCCCGCCCATCCGCGGGGGGAGCAGTGCATATCCCATTACAAGCTCCCCATAATGATATGGCGCCCCCACCACAGTAAAGCCTCCCCATGCTGCCGCTGCTCCGTGTATAATGTATAGAGTAATTAGCTCTCACCCTCTCGCAGTGCATCCTCCCTCCTCCCTCCTCCCTGCGTGTCATGTGACCGGCCGGTGACGTCATCACGGTGAGCCCCGGTCACAGGACAAGCAGGAAGGAGGGAAAATGCACAGCCAGGAGGGTTGCTTCATCACACGCAGCCCTCTGGATTTCTTCTCCCACCTCAGTCCTCTCCTCGTTGCTCTCCTTCCTCTCCCTGGCACAGGTTGCTCCAGAGGCTGCACAGTTCAGGATCAGAAGCTCAGCACAGCCCGCCCCACACAACACACACAGGACCGAGGGTGAGAGCTAATAACACTATTTATTTTACAGTGAGCAGCGGCAGCATGGGGAAAACTTACTGTGGGGGATGGTGGAGGAGCCTGTATACCCCCTGTGCTGGGTGGGGGAGCCTGTATACCCCCTGTGCTTGGTGGGGGCAGCCTGTATACCCCCTGTGCTTGGTGGTGGCAGCCTGTATACCCCCTGTGCTGGGTGGGGGCAGCCTGTATACCCCCTGTGCTTGGTGGGGGCAGCATGTATACCCCCTGTGCTTGGTGGTGGCAGCCTGTATACCCCCTGTGCTGGGTGGGGGCAGCCTGTATACCCCCTGTGCTGGGTGGGGGCAGCCTGTATACCCCCTGTGCTGGGTGGGGGCAGCCTGTATACCCCCTGTGCTGGGTGGGGGCAGCCTGTATACCCCCTGTGCTGGGTGGGGGCAGCCTGTATACCCCCTGTGCTGGGTGGGGGGCAGCCTGTATACCCCCTGTGCTGGGGGGGGGCAGCCTGTATACCCCCTGTGCTGAGTGGGGGGCAGCCTGTATACCCCCTGTGCTGGGTGGGGGGCAGCCTGTATACCCCCTGTGCTGGGTGGGGGGCAGCCTGTATACCCCCTGTGCTGGGTGGGGGGCAGCCTGTATACCCCCTGTGCTGGGTGGGGGGCAGCCTGTATACCCCCTGTGCTGGGTGGGGGGCAGCCTGTATACCCCCTGTGCTGGGTGGGGGGCAGCCTGTATACCCCCTGTGCTGGGTGGGGGGCAGCCTGTATACCCCCTGCGCTGGGGGGAGCCTGTATACACTGTTCTGGAGTCCACCCTCGGCTTATATGCGAGTCAATAAGTTTTCCCAGTTTTTGGGGGCAAAAGTAGGGGGGTCGGCTTATACACGGGTCGGCTTATACACGAGTATATACGGTAACCCATGTACTGTGTCACACACCTTTGGTATTGGATCAGTAAACAGTTGAATATCAGAGGTGCAGAACCATAAGTAACTTTAATTTTACAGCACAAAAAAAATGAAACTACAAATGTAAAGTTTTATCATACTTGACGAAAACCCAATGGGCCTCACCACTTTATGAGGAGTCCATTGGGATCCACAGAGGTGTCTGCTGCTTTGATGGCCAAATTTCTCCATCAAGAACGTAGCTAAACACAGCTGTGAACACAGGCCTGTATGGGAAAAACCACTGTTGCCACGCCACCCAGAGCCCATTAGCTTACGACTTCAGGGCACTATAGGTAGGTGAGAGTTTACGGTATGCCTTGTTGACGCCACATTCATCACTATGTAAAATGAATGGGCAGCACCAAGGCAATGGGGGAGATTCCAGATATTGCACACAGCTTCTGGAAGACAAATGCTGATCACTGTGCCCCGAAGCAGCATGGAGGCACGTGACTGTCACGGCTCTAGTCGGGTCTATGGGATCAGTGGAGATACTCTGCTTTAGCATCAGTCCCATAGAGACTAAATGGAGCAACACCTAGCCACTTAGAGAAATATAGGCTTTATATATTGACCAAACGGCAACAGGATTTTCATAGGCTGCTCGCTGTACAACAGAACAATCTGCTTGTGCAGTGTAGCATCGAGGGGCTTTAGTAAAGTAATACCTAGAAAATTATATACAACAATAGATTTCATACCCACTATGTCTTTATATGCTATGCAGGTGACAAATATTTAAATACTAAATTATCAGCTAAACCACTCATATCCGTCCTGGTAGACGCCACGAGAGATGTGCTGAAAATTGATCTCAGTACAATCCCTCTTCATACTTCGATCACGTCATTCCTGCTGGTGGCTCTTCTATAACTGTATGAGTAAGTTGTCACCTGGGCATTACCAGCTGGGGGAGATGAGATGGCATGCACGAGTGGTTTTGCAGACTCTTGGTGAAGAAACGTATGGATCCAGGAGATAAGTTTGATTTGGAGTCGGCAGGAGGTGGAAAGGGCTTGGATATGTGGCTTGAAAAAAAAGCTTGGAGTCGAAGATTACCCCGAGGCACCGAGCATACGGGGCAGGGGAAAGTGAGCAGCCATTGACTTTGATGGATAGGTCTGGTGGTATGGTTTACTATGAGTGAGGGGGGTGGCCGAATTGAGAACGACTTTTACAATGTGTGAGGGGGGGTGGCTGAATCGAGAGTTGTAGTTATTTTATCATATATATTTTATTATATAAAGTGGCAGCAGCATCTGCATCATGTAAGAAATGCTATGTCGGTGAGAGGGAGAAGGGACTCATAATGAATGTAAATCCAAGTGTTTGAGATTTCTGTGAGAATGATTAAGTTTGTGGAGTGAGGGTTGTGTACTAGAAAAGGAGACTGAAGAGATAGTAGGTTGTGATCAGTCAGAGGGAGAGCAACGTGAGAGGTTAAATAGGGAACAAAGATGGGTGAAGATAAGGTCCACCGTGTGGCCATCTTTGTGAGTGGCTGCGGAGGAGCATTGAGTGAGCCCAAAGTGAGTGTTAGAAGCTTACAGACAGCAGAGTGGGAAGTGTCGATGTGGAAGTCACCCATGATGATGGTGGAGATGTCGGCGGAAATGAAACGAAGTAACTAGGAGGTAAAGTGGTCAAGAAAGGTGGTGACTGGTAGATGAAAGTAGGCTGGAGGTTGGAGGTGGGGTAGACGTGGACGTAAGGCACTTCAAAAGAGGGAAGAGTAACGGAGTGTGGCAATGGAATTAGGGTAAAGGAGCAGTTATTGGACAGGGGCAAGCCAACTCCTCCACCATGCTTGTTGCTGGGGCAAGGGGTGTGAGCAAGATGGAATCCTGCATAAGAAAGTGCAGCAAGAAAGGTTGTGTCAGATGGGGGTAAGCCAGGTTTCAGTGATGCCAATGAAGGAGGGTTTGTAAGTGTAATATGCTAACTAAAAGCAATAAAGGGTCATTGTAACTTTCACAAACTTTGGGTAAATCTATATTACAAGCATATATGAAGAAAACCCTTTACAATATCTTAGTAGAGAAGAGGAAGCTCATTTCTCTGTAAACTGCTTTTTACACTCCATCTTGCCTCTTGAACTCACCATCCAATCTGGAAAAACAAAACAGCTCAAATCTTTTTTGGTGAAAGCAAGACAGACTGTCCAGCCACTGCAGTATCACACTACAGTCCCTATTACATTTTAACCCCTTCCTGATCCGTGCCGCAGCATACTCGTCATGAAAACAAGTTCGTTCCCAACCTTGGACATATATGCTGCGTCATCGTGGGTTTCCCTTCCTGCGGCTCTATTAACCGCGGTCACCAAGGGGTTAATAGAGATGCAGGTAGGGAAGGAACTGCACTATACCCTAGGGGGGCGGGGTGGCTTAGCCCCCCGTGGCTATAACCGCTCCAATTGGCAGTTAAGAGAAAGTGAAACTGCTAATCGGAGTAATTGTAATATCTCACCAATGATAGTTGGTGAGATTTTACAATACATCCAATGCCTGATGCTGGACAGCATCAGGCATTGGCTGGAGAAGGGGCCCTGTGTCACCCCCCCCCCTCAGATCTGATTGGAGCGTCTCTCCCCAATCAAATGTGGGGGCGCCACTGATCCCGGGCCCTCCGTTTTGCCCCTGGCTGCCAATGTGCCCCCTGCGCTCCCGATCTCCCCCCTGTGTGTGATCTCCCCCGCAAAGCGATCCCTCCCCATACCCTCCGGTGATCACCTCCTCCCGTTCTCCTCTTCCCGCTCCCTCTTCTTCCTTACCTGTCTTCTTTCTTCTCCCTCTGTCCTCCGGTCTTCTCTCCGCTGTCCTCTTCCTGCGCCGTCCTGCTGCTTCTGTCGGATCCTCTGCACACTAATCTCCCAGCATAGAGATGAGTGTGCAGAAAAGCGGTATCACAGCCAGGGCACAGCATCTGTGTGATTGCTGTGGCCTGGCTGTGTTAACCCTTTAAGTGTTGTGATCGCAGAGATCACAGCACTTAGAGGATCCAATCGTCATGGAAACGATCGCCAGAGACTACAACAAGAGAACACTTGATCCCTTGTTGTAGTCTCTAGGATCAGCGTCATGGTGCATGGTATGACAGATCATTGCCATACCATGCACCATGACGCTGATCCTAGAGACTACAACAAGGGATCAAGTGTTCCCTTGTTGTAGTCTCTGGGATCAACGTCATTGTGCACGGTATGACAGATGATTGCCATACCATGCACCATGACGCTGATCCCAGAGACTACAACAAGGGAACACTTGATCCCATGTTGTAGTCTTTGGGGTCACGTGGATTGTGCACTGTATGGCTGTATGTGCTGGTGGCACACGGGTTCTCCATACACGACATGGTGTCTGCTAACAATTTCAATCGAAAAATTAGCTCCAATAGTTAGCGGAAACCATATGGCGTATGGAGAGCCCCTGTGTGCCTGAACATTGGAGCTCCCCCACAAGTGACCCCATTTTGGAAACTAGAACCCCCAAGGGAACTTATCTAGATGCATAGTGAGCACTTTGAACCCCCAGGTGCTTCACAAATTGATCTATAATAAGGAAAAAGTACAGTACTTTTTTTTTTTTCCCCCACAAAAATTTTCTTTTTTAATTTTTACCAATTAATTTGTGAAGCACCTGGGGGTTCAAAGTGCTCACGCGACATGGTGTCCACTAACAATTTGGGGGGGGGGGGGGGGAAGGAGAGATGCTTACCTCACAGCGCAGGGGAGGCGGTGCCCGGACCCCAGATGGGGAATGATAGACAGAAGAAATTCAGTTAAGAGCTTAGTAAAAGTACACACACCCCGGTTCAAATACAGGTATGGAATCAGATTTATAAAAAAAGTCATTATTTCAAATTCCCTGGGGACATTACACATAAGAGCCACCTTCACAGAATGCAGCCTTAGTGCTGCTGAAGATGGCTCTTAACTTCATAGGCACTGAGGGGGTGACAGGTTCCCTTTAAGGAGTGAGACACACTTAGTGTATTGAGACCAGGCACACACAGAAAACAAAAACTAAAGCCACTAACAAATTAATTTTACTTTAGCCCTGGATTCACAGTCACACTGCTCAATGCCACTGTATAATTTTAGATCTATGCTTATTCTTCTATGTGTGCTGTAATTGAAAAGCTGAGAAAGTTTGCAGAGGGGAAAACTGGTGAAAAATTAAATATACAAGTCATATCATCAGAAACCATGCTATTCCTTATGACAGAATATTCTGAACAATTACCTCTGATGTGCAATGTGTGGCAAAAATGAAAGCATTCACTGCAATGCAGCACATGTAGTAATTAGAGATGGGCGGGCCTGTGGAAGTTTGGGGTAGGGAGGTGCAGCCGGACATTTTTTTTATATTTTATTTTTTAAAAGGTATGTTCAGGTTCTAAACTTTACCCAAACCTCATTTAAAGTCCTTGATTGGGCAATTACAGTAGTCTCTCCGCCCACATAAGCCATAAGCAAAACAAGTCCAAGGGTGGGGGAACAGGGTTTTGTCATTTTCTTTTTTGTGGTACACACTACATCAGATAACTCTTTTACCCCCAATGTGAGCCGATCAAATACTACATGTGGCTTGCATTGGGCCGAACACTGAATGTACCCGACCACAGCAATGATCGCTCCAGTGCTTTGGAAACGTAAAGCACCCTAACTCTGAACAGGTCTGCTCATCTCTAATAGTAAGTGTCTGTACAAATAGAAACTCCACTGAAAGGAAAACTGTCAGGTCAAAAATCCACACGCTATCCTCCCTCTAAACTATGTATTTCTTTTAAGTATATTCCCCTCGTATCTTTTGTAAACTTCAAATAAAGAGATTCATTTCATCTGTCACTCACAGTTAATGATCCACTTAGTTCTCTGCTGTCCACTCCCCTTAGCATAAATATGCATGTCACATCACAACACAGGAGATCAGTGGGGGGTGTTGGGCTGTATTCTCCTCTCTGTGTGCAGCATCACAAGAGGTGAACTACAACACAGAAACTGTCACAGCACAGCAGTGTATCTGCTTTACAGAATCAAATGGAGTCTAGATCAGGCAGACCTACAGTAGCTCTCTCCCTCTGGGGTGATATCAACTGAACAGACCTGTAAGTGAAACCTGACACTGCACTGTTAGCAAAGGGAGGAGGGAGGAGAGAGGTGCTGAGAAGGCGTGCACAATTACATGACAGTTTATACAGCACAGAACTAATCGTCTCTGCTTATAATGAGACAGGACTAGTACAGCAACTGTCTGCAGGGTCTGCCAATGGTGATACCATGGAAACTACAAACGGTACAATAATGATTTGACATGGTTTTAAAAAGGTCTGCCCAGGCACTAGTCAAGGGTAATATTAGTATCATACTGAAAAATGACCTGACAGTGTCCCTTTAAAGGGAACCTGTCACCTGATTTTAAGTCCCTACACTATCTCTAGCTGTCCCTACACCTTCCTAGCAGCTCCCTATCTATCCCTTTCTTATCTAAAGTGTCCCTATTAAACATGTGTAAATGAAGTATAAACTTACTGCAGTCCCCGTGGTTGGGGGACTGGGTAGGCGTGGCCACACTGCTTTCATCACTCCTCCGTGCTGTAATGCACGCCCCGCTGGGCGGCATTATTCTGGGTCCCCTCTGCCCCCTGTATTTTGAATCTCCCGCCCTCTGTGTAGTTCTATGCATTGGCCGGACGTCACATCCGGCACGGTGCATTATGGGCCGGTCACGTGATCGGCCTTAGTGCATTATAGGCTTGATCACGTGATCGGCCCAGCTTCAATAAGCGCATTGTGCATGCGCGGAGCCAGGCCGATCCCAACCACGGGGACTGCAGTAAGTTTATACTTCATTTACACATGTTTAATAGGGACACTTTAGATGAGAAAGGGATAGATAGGGAGCTGCTAGGAAGGTGTAGGGACAGCTACAGATAGTGTAGGGACTTAAAATCAGGTGACAAGTTCCCTTTAATAAAAGCCCATATTACAATTAAAAAGGCAGAAATTGATAAGATCAACATCACTCCTCAGGGGAAAAAAAAAAGGTCTATTTTAGATCCTATATGACTGCTGATCCTCTTTTAGGAGCAGATATAAAACAAATCACAGAAGATGAATACATCAATAAAAAACTGCTCACAAGCTGGAAAAACGTGTTCGGAAATCACACCAGAAATCACGAAATCAGGCTAAAAAAAGAAAACTGCAATTACAGCTCGAGGTGCAAATAATCACCTCCCCAAATTACCGATCTCATCCGCTGTAGTCATTTATTCATGACACTTCAGACACTGTTTTCTGGGAACAATAGTTTTACATTTATGAAGAAGGCTGGACAAAAGAAGACAAAATATAAAGATCTATAACTGCAGAAATATTTGTCCAACATAATCTATACAGTTGTAGTTATTTAGGTATATAACATGGTAAATAGCAGACGTCCTCTTTCTAGAGCGTTTAACATTATATTAATACAGCACGAGTCTCGAAAAAAAGTGTCGTCTTTACACGTTCAGATTGTTTCCTGCCTTACATGTGAGGTTGTAAAGCACCACTCCTGTGTGGTATGGTTTTTTGAGCACTGGACTGGTCTTGTAAATTTAAGACCCATGCCTTATACTTCCCACGCCCCCCCATCTTATACTTCCCACGCCCCTCTTCTCCCCCCCCCCCCATCTTATACTTCCCACGCTCCCCCCCCCCCTCTTATACTCCCCACGCCCCCCCGTCTTATACTCCCCACGCCCCCCCGTCTTATACTCCCCACGCCCCCCCCCCCCCGTCTTATACTCCCCACGCCCCCCCTCTTATACTCCCCACGCCCCCCCCCCCCTCCCTTCTTATACCCCCCCCCGTCTTATACTCCCCACGCCCCCCCGTCTTATACTCCCACCCCTCTATACGCCCCCCCGTCTTATACTCCCCACGCCCCCCGTCTTATACTCCCCACGCCCCCCGTCTTATACTCCCCACGCCCCCCGTCTTATACTCCCCACGCCCCCCGTCTTATACTCCCCACGCCCCCCGTCTTATACCCCCCCCCCCCGTCTTATACTCCCCACGCCCCCCGTCTTATACCCCCCCCCCCCGTCTTATACTCCCCACGCCCCCCGTCTTATACTCCCCACCCCCCCCGTCTTATACTCCCCACGCCCCCCTCCGTCTTATACTCCCCACGCCCCCCTCGTCTTATACGCCCCACCCCCCCTCCGTCTTATACGCCCCACTCCGTCTTATACGCCCCCCCCCATCTTATACCCCCGCCCACGCCCACCCCCCCACCGCTAACTCCCCACGCCCCCCCCCCATCTTATACTCCCCCCCCCCTCCCCTCCCCGTCTTATACTCACTTGCCTCTGTCTACATCTGTTTCCAGTGTCGGTCATAACAATAAGTTTCATTAGTGTTTGGTCTGTGACTGGCTACAGCGGTCACAAGAACAGTAAACTACTGGACGTACAGGAGCAGTTGGGATTCATTAATGGTTATTTATTTAGCAATATTTCTTGCTATTTGGTAAATTTTGATAAATTCTCGACAAGAACTTAAAAAAGGTTTCCATGAATAAACTTTCATCCCAAACTGCACAAGTTACTTATAGACTTGTTAGAAGGTTCAACATGCAATATCTCCAAAATGGGAGCCTAAAAGCGATGTATCCTATTGGCTGCCCAAACAGGAGAATATGTTGCAGTTCTTAAGGGGGAACTCCGGGGAGATAAAAATAAATAAATAAATAAAAAAAATGTATATTGTCCCTACACTCCTACAGGAAGCAGAGCTGAGCACTACAGTTCTAGGATCTATAGATCTCTTATAAATCAATAAAATCATATCTGCTCCTCAGGTCTCACCCCTCCCTTCAGGGACAGAGAAAGTCAGTCACACATAGTGCTAAAGTTTCAGGGGACAGGAAGCTACCAAGTTGATAAGGGGAGGGGGAGACCATGGCAGTGCTGAATCAATCAATGCAGTGCTCTGCCTCTGCTCCTAGCCTGATACATGACAGCACACATTATGCACCATCATATCATTGTACAGCAAAAGATCACAGGGTGCATTTATATCCGCTTGGTGACATGATTGCAAATTGAAGGGAGAAAACCCTTGTTCTAACATTACATAGGATGGCATATCAGGGGCTGGATTATAATGTAACCATGGAGCTGGTGGCCACGCCCCCTGCCCATACAGAAGTATGGGGGGGCAGGAATGTAAGATGATGCTGGACACCTCAGAGTCCATGCCCCGACACATTTCCTGTCACTTCTGCATGAGGCTGAATTTCTCTGTCCACAATAGGAGGGGTTGATAGCTGAGGAGCAGATATGATTTTACTGATTCATAAATGATCTATAGATACTAGAAATGCAGTGTACAGCTCTGCTTCATCATGTAGGAGGGCAGGGACAGTATACATTTTTTTTAATCTCCTCGGAGTTCCCCTTTAAGTCTGAGGTGATGCACTCATCTTCCCCAGAATTTTAAGGGAGATTTCCCAACAACATAAGCAAAAAAAAAAAAGTGATATGAACAAAATCTTTTTTTTCTAAATTCCAAGTTAGAGATTCAGGTAACCATAGGAAGGCTTGCACAGCATACTGCCTGCTTAACAATCTGGGTGGGTTTCTCACACTTTGAGAAGCACTGACACAGAGTGTAAGAATTGTCCATGGTAGGTTTTTCTATTTGGGCGATGTAGTGATTTAAATTGATCTTTGAGAGGGAAGGGATTGGGATAACTTCTATTTAGTGGAAATACAGAAGAGGTTATAGTGGCACTCAAGTGGTAATGAAATGGTGCTGTGACAGATATACACAAGCACCTAAGTAGTGGGAGACGGCACCAAAAAAACCCCATTCAGGGGCTCAGTAAGGGGACTGACGAAGGCTCCAGCAAAGAGCCGAAAACGTTACCAATAGAAGACCTCTAATGAAGGTATTTCATATCCCCAGTGTCCCCGCCAGACATCTGCTGCATTATATATCATATTAATATATTGTATTTCTATACAACATGAATGCAGACCTTACTGCCATGCTACTTTAGTGTTTACTCATAGAATAGCAGATGCCTTATTCATGTAAAACCGGGAACAAGAGGTGACTGTCACATCGAGACACGACGTCCAACACGGTCACGAGGCTGAATACATATAGCAGAAAACATTGCTGCAATCGTGAACATTTCTCAGAAGGGAATGCCCGAAATCACTAATAAATATGACTGATAAGATTACAGATGAAATTTATCTATAGGTCAGGAAGAAAGTCCGCAAACACGATATGCTCATTGTTAGAAAGCCATCCCATACAGATCTAGCAGACACCCATCGATCTTCATGGATTCATACATCCCTCTAGCTTCCCCACCTACACTAGCTTTGAAGCCTGAAATTCGCAAGAGACTGCAATGCAGAATTACTGGCAATTAAAAGGTTAAAGAATTATTATTATTTTTTTTTTTTTAAGCCTGGGAACTGCCATTGACGTCACCAAACTGTCACTTGGCAACCAAGAAATAGGGATATCCTCCATGGGGGTTCCCTGAATGGTTTACATGAAAATAATGGTGTGCGCTCTCCATCATACCCAGATCCAGTGATGGAGCATGGCACCTCCTATGCTCGTCAAGGTCAATGCAGGGTTCTTTGTCCCCCGCTTTTCTTAGAATCTCCCTTGCAGCCAATGCTGGCGTTCCCCTCCCTGCGCCTCCCCTCCACATCTTCTGCTTCACAATGCCAACCTGCGTCATACAGACGGAAATCCCAGCTGACGTAGATGCATCAGGACAGATGCTCTGCAGCTTGTTCGGGAGGAGGAGGAGGAGGATGCAGATTCTAAGAGGGCAAAACTGAAACAGCAGAAGAAACAAGGAGTCAGCACTGTGGACATAAGAACGCTGCAAAAACCAAAACCACAACCAGAAACATGCTTATAATAGGTAGAAAATAATGCAATCCGTCCACAAAAAATGGCTACACATCATTAGGTTTTATGCTGGACCGCTTCCTGTGAAGGTTCGGGAGGTATCCGGCATGTGCCCTCTGATAATAAAAGGCCAGAGCACCATACAACAGAGCCTCCAATGGGAGGCCAGGGAAGGTTTCCCACAGTTCATTTCACCTTGTCTATTGTGATGGCAGCTTCTTTATGACGGGGTCTGTCTGGAGTACAGAAGTGACCATCTCTCCTTTATTTTTCAGAAATGTGTCGAAATCCCGGACCTCATTGCCAACCTATAAACAGATCATTGGATCGCCTGAGCTGAAATAGGCAGCTGGGGAAAGATGATGACATATATACCGCCTTTTTGAAGTCTTTCTGAATCTGTCAATTCCTTTATCGAGGTCTTCTGATTAAAAGAACTTTTCATTTATTCCCAGGATAGGCAGGGAGTTTTGGATTGGTGGATGTCCTAATGCTGAGAGCAGTGATTGCCAGAATTGGTCCCTTTTGGTCCCTAAGGTCCATTCCTTTCAATCTTTATGGGACTGCTGGAGAAAGCTGAGCACGCGCACTACCCATCCTTCCAAATGGGGGACAAAAATGGCGCATTATGGCACTCACATATGAGAGAGGAGGTCTCAATTGTTGGACCCCAACCAACCAGGGAGCTATGACCTTTCCTGTTCATGAGTGATAAACCTTGTATTCAGAATAAACCCCTTTAACAGTTATATCTTCCACATTTAAAATCTGGCCATCGTGTTTGTCCAAAAAATACAATAATAAAGTACGGTGATCATCAGATGACCGCCAAGGTAAATGATAATGGTAAAGGGTAATGATCATTTGACAGTCAACGAACCCGAGTAATGCTCACTCACGTATATAATACAGCTAAATATCAAACCAAATTCAGTCTGGTCAAATCTAACAAAACATACAAATATGGTACTCAATATGTAGGAAGGACATTATGGATATATATTCAATCCCTATGGAGTCATTGTGGACCATACTACTACTCAGGGAGAGATCCTAGGTATATATTCTCCACTGGTGAGGAGGAGGTTATGATAAGCAGGTGGCTGGGGGGTGTAAAGCAGGAGGGGGCATGAGAAGGCTGCTAACAGTTGTCGGGGTCTTTTTTGGCCTAATTAAAAATAAAACAGAAGCCAGACAAGGACTTGGCACATGGTAGGAGATTAAAGCGTGATCTAGTAGAAGACCAGGAAAAAGCAGCAAATACGGTAAGAAAAAGAAAAGGTAATGATCTAGTGACTGGTGTGGTTCTGAAAACATCAGGTGTAATGTGCACCCATAGTGCCAAACAAATGACACCAATGTATTACTGATGTGCATGAAGCGGAGAGGTCCGCTCGTCACCACACACTCCTATCTACCTAAGTGTCAAGAAAAGAAGTGTGGAAACTCTGAAAATGTGACATTGTTGACCAGTTTTTCGGCACAAATTCATTGCCTAAAGCCAGACAGTGACAACAGCATTACGAACAGATAGCATCAACCTGTGTGCAGAATGCCCCAATTCTACCCCGAAGCATGGCCACTACTGTGATAAACTTAGCGCTTCTTATAACTGGGAGATCGATGGTTACGCCGTCTACTTATCAGTAGTTAATTGGTAAACGTGGCCCCTTGTACTCACACTGTGGTATACACAGATTAGATATATACCCCCCTCCCCCATTATATATTTGCAGATCTAGGGCTTGTGCTTTTGAAGGTGAGGCTCCCCACACAGCGGAGTCCAGAAATAACCCTATATACAGCTTTGAACATCAGTATATAACCAGGCAGCAGCACATCGGGTGAGGAAAAGGTAACAAAATGCCGAGTTCACTAGAGTGGCAATGGGTGGAAGGGACAGAGTCAGAGTTTGGCAGTAGACCATGCGAGCATATGACGGTGGGAATCCCCTGTTATGCCAAAGGCAGATCAGTGACGCCATCCACTAAATGAATGAACAGAGGGAGGAAGGGATGAATGAACGACAAAAATAATTAGCAGTCATTTCCGTTAACCTGCATTAAGCGTGACCCCACAATATGTGACACGATCGTGTATTGCAGAACATCTCCCAGATGAGAGATGTAGAAAATGTGGCTTGCTGCTGGTAGTCTAGTAAAACCTTCAACTCTGATTAAAACAAAGGATGGAGCACGAATGATAAAGTGAACAATGGCAATCTAGCATGGAGGGATCCGGAGAGAGACTCCCTCCTCCGTGCATTCAGCAGGGTGAGAACCATTGGATGGATGGCCTCTTCAGCACTGACAGAGTTTATGAATGGGATAAAACAATCACTAAACATGAAGGCACGGATGGACGACTGCTGCATACAAATCAGTCACACTCACCGTAGGGTGGGTGGGAGGGGGGGATGATGAAAATCAGCTATTCCACCCTATGGAGATCATCTTTGTGAGGTTCAGGAGCAGATTGATTTCAGCAATGGTTCAGAAGCTGGATTATTTTCTCCCCAAATGCCTCAGATGTCACCCCTCCCTTCTCGGTTTCGCTCTCCTTGTGAATGGAGTGCTATGGACTCTGGCTGCCTTTCCTTTGCCAAGATAATTGCTCTGACAAGCTGCACTGAAGCAGGGCAGAGCCCAGCTGTTCCCATCCGCTGTCACACTGAGAGTTCTGCCAATAGTCGCGCACACAGCCACCCACACATGCTCGCTCTCACTCTCATTCAAAACAGTCTTTAATGGAACAACCTCCGCAGCTGCTTAAAGACCAAGAGTACCTTGCAGAACACTGGAAAAACAGAACACTGTGGGCTGGAAACACTGAAATGACCATAGACATCATAGAAAAGGAAGAACTGCATCAACAAGACAAAGCTCACATATACGAGCTACCAGCCCCGGCAATGTACAAGCTTCACCGGTAAATGACGCATCGGAGGCCAACTGGAAATGAATCCCACATGGATTAAAGTTTAAAGGGGTTATCTGAAAAGAAAAAATTGGGTTTACTGTACAGATCATGAAGAATTTC
The DNA here is from genome assembly GCA_033576535.1 of Allobates femoralis. Lineage (NCBI taxonomy): Eukaryota > Metazoa > Chordata > Amphibia > Anura > Aromobatidae > Allobates > Allobates femoralis. Next base: position 623,773,822 of record JARQOC010000002.1, read on the forward strand.
ATCCCTTGATGCTCTAAGTATGTATGTGATTGAGGGCTGCCCAACACCAGCTCAATCCTCCTTTCCGATAATACACTCCACAGCAACTCCAAGAAGATAAAATTGTGGAATTATGGAAATCACAAGATGGGTGGACATGTTAACAATATGAAAATGATTTAAAGATGGAATAAAATCTTCAAAAAGATCTTAATTTGTTCAATATGAGCACCACACACAGGAATACCCACACTTTACACCTTGGCTGCCATCAGTGAGGTAATAAATGGTTGTCTTTGGAGTACTCTTCTGCAATGAATGATTTTGGGTATGTAATTCATGAAGACCCACTGCTGGCAGCTCCCTTTGTCCATGATGACCTAGAGTGCTTCATGTGAAACATGTTTAGAGCACCCAGTTGCACAAGCAACATGCAAGCCTGGTTTGTATTGTTGAAAAATGTCCTTTGGCACACTTCGGTGAAATGGAGAAATAGCTGTACTTTTGGTTCTACGACCAAGTCAATGCAACACCAAGGCTATAAGGTGCTCAGTACCATACATTATACTAACCCTCACCACAACCCTGGGAGTAGGAACAATGTGATGGTCTACTCTTCATGGTGTTGCCTGCGCATCTCTAGACAAATCTCCAACTATCAAGACAAAGTAGGACTCATTGCTAAAGTCTATAGACCACCATTCCTGCTTCTGCTTACTCTTCCATTGAGCAATGACCGCCTTTCATATTGGTAGCATGTGGTAAAGGAACACCTATAACCTGGTTGCCTGGCCGGTGGCCCAACGGTGCAAACGGTGCAGATTTTGCACCTATTTAGTGCGTATATGAAGCAGATCTGCACTAAAAAAGCAGCTGCGTGTTTGGCCAGCCAAGTCTATGGGTTCTATGAAGTCCGGTGCCAATGCTGCGTTTTTTTTCTGCTGCAGATACGATACGTACTTTAGTGCAGAAAATCGGCAGCATGTCAATTATTCATGCAGATATGCTGCAAAATTTGACCACAAAAACACGGAGTAGTAGAAAAGTGAATGGCAGTACCATATCAGCAGCAGATAACACACCAGTGATGCAGCCATGTATTTGGTGTCAATTTTTCAGCAGATGTGGATTTGCATGTCTGCACATAGTGTATACATTCAGAAGGTGTAAGGCTATTTGACACCTTAGGCCCCCTTCACATCACAATTTTTTGGGATCCGTGGCTATCCATTATAAAAAGGATAGCCACAGATCCGATTTGGCCCCCATGTATTCCTATGGGAACGGATTGGTCCTTTATGGCCATCCGTGTGTGCATTGATCCGATTGTGTCCACTGTTTTCACATCCCCAAAATCAGAGACTGCTTCAATTTTGGATGCAGCGGACACAGTCGGATCAGACCCTGTCAGATTCAAATAACATGGGGGCCTATGGAGCTTGGATCCAGGAAAAAACAAGATCGTTACCCGGATCTGATTTTACTGTACTAAGCATGCTCAGTGTAATTTCACTTTAGCAGTGTATCTACATACACTTCTAAAATGAAATTAAATAAAGCAAGGTGTTAAAAAAAATATATATATATCACAGATCTTTAAGGTCCTGGCAGCATCCAGACGTCTTCTCGGTTCCTGGACAGCCAGCAAAGAGGCAAGTATTTATTTTTATTTTTGATGCATTTTCTTCTCTTTTATTTTGCTTTCACAGTGTATGTAGATTACCTGGGAAAGCAAAACTGCAGCCCCGACATGTCACACAGGGGAAGGAACATAGGATTCTCCCCCCTCCCCCCGTGTGACATCACAGCCCCGACACCACTGAGCTCCTCTCACTCTTTCTGTGTCCGGATTCGTTAAAATCACAGATCTGTGCACAGAACTGGCACCTGGAGTTAACATCCGGACCTGTCCATTCCTGATCGTGGGGTCCTGCAAAAAACAGGATCCCCACGGACAGGAAAAAATTGTGGTGTGAAGGGGCCTTAGGCTTTGTATAGGACGTCCAAATTCACTAGCAGTACAATGGATCAGTAAGAGTCAATCTTCTGATCAGACGGTATGTCCATGCAGGAGGTTGGCCCTGCTCACCGTTCTGTCATTGGACTCCCCACCACTGGGAAACGCAACTTGAAGATTGCACACATCTTGGTGTACACATGCTGCAATCTGGCCGAGTGAGAATTCAAGGTCTTTCCATTCAAGCATTCGGTCCCTTTCAGTTTGCAACAACTTGTGATTGTCACTGAGTAACAGAAGGCAGCTCCCAATTATCCCACATTACTCGATACAACATATAAGGTTTCAAATGGCAGTGTCTTCCAATCTGGCATTTATGCACCTCCCAAACGCCACAGATCAATGCAGATTTTAGCAACACCTGATACTTTCTCAATTTGCTTAACATTATGGCTGGGCAAGGAAACTTCATAGGGACTAGATTTATAGCTGCCAGATGGAGAAGGAGGCAGACTTAAGGATTTATGGGGGACAACCAGAGGGTGGAGGAGACTGACTGGCAGTTATTTGGAAGAGGTGTAAAAGACATATAAAGTCCAAGTTAGTATAACTGTGGGTTGGAAACCAGGTGGTTTGACACTGGCGTTTACGTCTGCATGCTATGAATGCAGACACAAACGCAGCCCATACTGATGTGAACGCAGCGGAGAATCTCCACATGCGTTCACATCAGTACGCAGCCTGGCCAGCCAATCAGCTGTCTCGGGGGTGGCCGGAGGAGGAGGTCAGCGGCAGAGATCTCCTCCTCCCGGCACAGCTGATCTCCTGCCGGTGTTGGCGGGGAGATACAGCTGATCTGACGCTGTTTAATCTCCCGCGCCTACACCAAATACGTGATATCGGTGCAGGAGATAAACAGCTGATCGCTGCTTTAAATCTCCCTCGCTGACCTCACCTCTTTGGTGTCGGCCGGGAGATTTAAACAGCTGTCAGATCAGCTGTATCTCCCCGCCAACACCGGCGGGAGATCAGTGGCGGCTCTAGTTGATCTCCCAGTGGCCGCCGCTGATCACCGCGGCCACCGGGAGAGATTTCAATGTGATCCGTAGTGTTCTCCTGCGCTGCCATGCGGACGACACTGCGGATCCATTGACTTCAATGTGTGGTTTGTGCGCTTGCGGGCCTTGCAGATAAATCAAGCACCTGCGACCGCACAAAAAATGCAACATGCTGCGTCCAGAGTGCGCTCAGAGGGTGCACAAATTGTGCGCATCCGAGCACAAACGCAGCCAAACGCAGGTACATGCGTTCCCATGATAAACATAGGAACGCAGTGCGCATAACCATCACAGTGGCTCCTGCTGGAGGACAAATATAAAGCATCTTTAGACACTTTGGACCCAATTGCCGTTTCTCAGTCATGTCGTGAAAAACAATTAGTGATTTTTTTTTTAATTTGCAACAAGTTCAAGTAATTTGCATATTTAACAGTTAGGGTTTTTGTAGTTTAGTCTTCTGATTTTGACGTCAATGCGGCTTTTTCAAGAGGTTTTAGATTGATTGAAAAAGTTGCATTTGATCAAAAAGTCAATAAATTTGTCACAAATGTTCTTAAGTCCCAGGAATAAGTTTATATTCAGTTGAGCTCAAAAGTTTACATACCCTGGCAGATTTTTTGCTTTCTTTGCCTTTTTTCAGAGAATATGAATGATAACACAAACAAGAATGGCCAAGAAAGCAAAAAATCTGCCAGGGTATGTATACGTTTGAGCACAACTGTATGCCATCCATTTATTTTACATTCTTCCCACCATTTTCCAAAAGGTGCAACTCTTTGAGCTAAAGTCTCAAAATGGGTAAAAGACAGAAAAATAGCGTGAATTTTCATTTTGTGTGAAAAAATCAACACAAGCCATTTTCAGGAATGGAGCAAAAGAGGGAATAAAAACAAAACAAAAAAGTAACTAAGGCTGGTTTCACATGTGCGTATGTAAACGCAGCGTACCAAATGCAGCCAAGCGCATGCGCACTGCGTTCCTATGTTTAACATGGGAACGCATGGTACCTGCATTTGGCTGTGTCCAATTGTGGTTGCGTTCGGATGCGCAGAATTTGTGCACCCTCCTCCACCCTCCGAACGAAGTCTGTTGCATTTTTTGTGCGGGCGCGGGAGCTTGTTTTATCAGCAAGCGCACAAACAATGCATGGAAGTCAATGGATCCGCAGGGTCCTCCGCATGACATCGCATGGGAACGCTGCGGATCACATTGAAATCTCTCCCAGTGGCTGCCGTTGATCTCCCGGGAGAACAGGGACGGCCCCCGGGAGAGCAGCTGGAACAGCCGCTGAGGTTCCGGCCACGGGCGCTGATAATCTCCAGACGGTGTTAGCGTGGGAGATTTTAAGAAACTGCTGATTTGACAGCTGTTTAAACCTCCCGCACCAACATCACCTCTTTGCTGTCGGCACAGGAGATTTCAACTGCTGTCAGATCAGCTGTTTCTTCAAATCTCCCGCGCTGACACCGTCGGGAGATCAAGCTGCGGCCGGGAGGAGGAGATGTCCGCGGCTGATCTCCGCCTCCTGGCTGCCGCAGAGATCTCTGATAGGTTGGCCGGGCACCATACCGATGGAACACATGCGGAGATTCTCCGCTACATTCACATCAGTATGGCTGCGTTTGCACTGTGTTTGCGTCTGCGTGCCCTCCGCATGCAGACAAAAACGCTAGTGTGAGGGTAGACTTAGAGAAAAAAAATAGCATGAATGAGGCAGCCTTGGCGCTTTAGCCTTTTCTTTTTTACGGAGCCATAACATTTCAATTTTTCTATCAAAACAGACCTATGAAAGTATATTTTTTTTGTTTTTAGCAGGACAAGTTGCAGTTTTCATTGACACCATTTTATCATGTAAAAAAAAGTGGCGAAGTACAATGGTGAAAACAAAATTTAAATGGACAGGTTTTGTGTGTTTTATTTTTTATTTTTACGGCTTTAATTGTGTGATAAAAATGATCTGGTGACCTGATTCATCAATTCAGTACAATTCCATTAACTTGCTTATTTTTGTATATATACACTTCAGTGGGCCGGTGGCTCAGTGGACAGCCTTGCAGCGCTGGGGTCCTGGGTTCAATTCCCACCAACGACAACATTTGTATGTTCTCCTTGTGTTTGCGTGGGTTTCCTCCAGGTTCTCTAGTTTCCTTTCTCACTTGAAAAGACACACTGATAGGATGTTTAGACTGTGAGCCTCAATGGGAACAGCATTACTGATGTATGTAAAAGCACTATGGAATTATTAGCGCTATATAAATGATTATTATTATTATTCAGTGACTCAAAGTGGCTGTCCAGGGGCCGGAAGTGCATAATGCCCCAACTACAAAATAGGTCATCATTAGCAGATTGGAGGCCATCTGCCACCCAGAGTCCCCACTAATCGTGAACCAAATGTCAATTCTGCAGCACTCCTCAATGTATGCTTTCAGCAGCCCTTATATCTTATGCCTGCTTGTTATTTATTCACGCCCCTATGGGCGTGCTACAGAGCAAGGAGACTGTGTGTGTCATGTAAGGGTGGTAAAGCCGCTATGATGCAAATCGCGTCATATCGGCTTTACCACGTCAGTACACCCATTAGGTGTACAGTGAACACACCTTGCGCATGCGCACTCGGAATTGCGAGGTCCGCAGTACACCCTAATGGGTGTACTGACGTGGTAAAGCCGGATATGACACGATTTGTGTCATAGCGGCTTTACCGCCCCTTACATGACACGCACAGGCTCTCTGCTGTGTAGCACGCCCATGAATAAATAGCAAGCAGGCGGCGGGGAGGACGAGAAAGGAACGCCTTTTGTGGCTTCTCAAATAATGAGAAGCCGCACATCATAAGGTATAAAACAACTTTTCTAAACTTTACTATATTGATTTAAAAACACAAAGGAATGGCTAGAAATCTATTAGCATGGTGCAGGGACAGGGATATAGAGGCTGGGGGCACATTTTTCGAGGTCAGGTTCCCTTTAACACTTTGGATTTTCTCCACAAAGTTTCCATGAGATTTCATTCATCTCATTACTATGCGGATACTGGAATGTACAGATAATATTGCGCATCAAGTTCACTCCAACAATTCATGTATTGTTCCTGTATGCATGCACCCTTGAGGGGGTTGTCTGGTCCCCTGGATAGCAGGGCTGGAGTTGGTGTCCATTTTGGTGGAGTTGGAGTTGAATTCTGGGAAATTGAGGAATTCGAGGTTTGGGTTACCGAATACACATCAGGGCTGTGGTGGAGGAGTCGTAGAGGCAGAGTCCAGTTTGGTGGAGTTGGAGTCAGAGTCAAGGAAATTGAGGAGTTGGAGGATTGGCTTACCAACTGCACAGCCCTGCAGCATAGGTCTTTAATATTGGACTGGTGGGGGTCCAAACAACTGTTATAAGATGTAAACACCCTGGATTCCCCCAGCTGCATACAATGTGTGATGGCCGCTGTCCTCCATGTGGTTACATATTGCTGCCTCCGGAGCTCATGACGGCTGACCAGTGGAGGTGCCGTGCAGTACACCCCACCGATGCCATATTGATGATCAATGCTGAGGACAAGTCATCAATATCTGGACAACCTAAGGAAATCAACCTGTCAACATATATCAGCCCTAGGTGATTAAAATCTACACATGGTGCTAGATGGACGCTTAAGAGATTCTCCATGGTACATAGCCCCCATTACACTGACTATAAACCACCCCAGTATCAAGAACACCAGCTGTTAAAACCCTGGACCCACACTGAGCCCAAAGGGAACACTCAAGTGTCTTCAGTTCCTGATGTAGAACAGCGAAAACTAGCCGCTCCTTCTATTATTTACTGCAGATGGACGCCGTCCCAGAATCCCCAGATACGAGACAAGCCAGAGCCCACATTGCAAAACATGAACCAAATCTGTCAAGGGCTGGAGGCGAGCATGTGGCCACTAATAAGAATGGAAAATTATCAATCTTCTCTGAACCATGATAAATAATTCAAAAGAAAATCTCTGCAGGGATAAGAAAAGCCTAAGAATGGCAAAAGGGAGTCAGTCTGAGGAAGATCAGTCCCAGAAGAGTATTTTGGGGTGACTGAAGATCCGTGTGTTATTCCAAGGGTATGTAAAAGGCTCGGTGTTAAGCCATCATACATCACCATGGTTACACGCTGCGAGAGGCAAGAGGAGCCGAAACAAGACACATACAAAATGACAGGAATACCAGGACAGACACTTCTGCACATTCTTCACCTTCCTCCCTTATTTCTTATTTTTAGCTCAGCCTAGAACCTATCAGCTCGCCGGGCTGCTGCCACCTTCTGATTAACAACCTGAATTCCTGGGTCTGCTCTTCTCCAAAGCCTCCGGAGAAAAATTAAATATTCTATCACTTATCTATAAAAGGAAACCACCCCCTGTCCTCGTGACTCGCCTCGCTCTCCATCTCTTACCCCTGGATCATACCATTCACTTCATCTGCCATGTCCCAATTCTCCAGGTCCTCAACCACAGGCATAAGACGCCCATCTCAGGAACATGCCATTATTACAGGAATATAGCACACCGCTGAATAAAAATCTGCTCCAAAAGGAAAGAAAACAGACACACACACAATATCCTGCTCCTCCTCCCCTTTGTCACATCTGTCTCAGCTCTATTTGATTGTGCAGTGCATTATACACTGCGAAATCAAATATAAAATAAAGACAAATGTATTAAAAATAATAAAGATTGTTATACTTACCCTCCGCCGAGTGTTAAGTAACCGGGAGCCGGCAGTGTCCTGCTAGGACCTTGCATGATGTCAGAATGACATTGGCATTCGGCACGGCGCGTCACATATCGCATGACCGCGAGCGAGCCAATCACCGCGCCGAACGCCAATGTCATTCTGACGTCATGCAAGGTCCTAGCAGGACACTGCCAGCTCCCGGTTACTGAACACTCGGCGGAGGGCAAGTATAACAATCTTTATTATTTTTAATACATTTGTCTTTATTTTACACTAGCTGTGAGCCCGATTCTAAAGAATCGGGAGTCTAGAATCTGTATATAATTTTTTTAAGAGTTTTAAACAGCAGATATATGACTAAGTAGGCGATGTAGGCAGAACTGTGAGGGTAGCAATATAGTGGAGGTGTAGAAAGAGTTAATGTCCGACTAACAGGACTATAACAGAGTAGGAACTTATAATGATATCAAAAATGTTATTGAAGGAGTTAATGTCCCACAGGCACTCCCACAACAGACTCAGCGCTGTAAATTATATCCAAAATGGTGTTCAAGGGGTTAATGTACCAGTGGCAGTAGTTATAAACACTACCAAATATGCAGTTAATGCTGAACTGGTATATAATGGGTTAATTTCGCAGTGTCATTACAACTATACACTGTGTAATAGAAATAACAACAATAATGGAATATAAGGGGTTAATGTTCCTACTGGCAGTAGTAATAGACTACAAAGTATGGAGTTAAGGCAGAAATGGTAATAAGGGGTTAACTTCGCAGTGGCAGTACAACTACACACTGTTATAGAAATTACAGATAAAACGGAATGTAAGGGGTTAATGTTGCTACTGTCATGAGTACAATGAGAGAAGCGCCTCACTGGCCATTGAGATACATGGAGGACTTTGAGTTTGACTTTGAGTAAATTTGAAACTCAAAGTCCTCCATGTATCTCAATGGGAAGTGAGGCGCTATTCTCATTGGTCGCTGTGTGCTGGCGCCGACCAATGAGCATAGCGCCTCACTTCCCATTGAGATACATAGCGGTTTTTAGAGCTGTGCATGGCCGGGCCCTTGGTTCTATTTTCGGCCACGGCACTCGGCTCTCGTCGGTCGTCGCCGGGGCGGGAGACTCGCAATGGCCGCTGCGCGGCCATTGCTCGCGCCCCTGCAACGGCTCGCAATGCCCGCTGCGCACCCACGGACACGACGACGGAAGTAGCGCCGAAACTTACGGAAGTGCGTTAGGGGAATTATATATTAGATTTGATTTCGCAAGGTATAATGCACTGTTAAATCAAATGGGGCTGAGACAGCCCAGCACAAGGAATGGGGGAAAGAGACAGCCCAGCACAAGGGATGGGGGAAAGAGACAGCCCAGCACAAGGGATGGGGGAAAGAGACAGCCCAGCACAAGGGATGGGGGAAAGGGACAGCCCAGCACAAGGGATGGGGGAAAGAGACAGCCCAGCACAAGGGATGGGGGAAAGAGACAGCCCAGCACAAGGGATGGGGGAAAGGGACAGCCCAGCACAAGGGATGGGGGAAAGGGACAGCCCAGCACAAGGGATGGGGGGAAAGAGACAGCCCAGCACAAGGGATGGGGGGAAAGAGACAGCCCAGCACAAGGGATGGGGGAAAGAGACAGCCCAGCACAAGGGATGGGGGAAAGAGACAGCCCAGCACAAGGGATGGGGGAAAGAGACAGCCCAGCACAAGGGATGGGGGAAAGAGACAGCCCAGCACAAGGGATGGGGGAAAGAGACAGCCCAGCACAAGGGATGGGGGAAAGAGACAGCCCAGCACAAGGGATGGGGAAAGAGACAGCCCAGCACAAGGGATGGGGGAAAGAGACAGCCCAGCACAAGGGATGGGGGAAAGAGACAGCCCAGCACAAGGGATGGGGGAAAGAGACAGCCCAGCACAAGGGATGGGGGAAAGAGACAGCCCAGCACAAGGGATGGGGGAAAGAGACAGCCCAGCACAAGGGATGGGGGAAAGAGACAGCCCAGCACAAGGGATGGGGGAAAGAGACAGCCCAGCACAAGGGATGGGGGAAAGAGACAGCCCAGCACAAGGGATGGGGGAAAGAGACAGCCCAGCACAAGGGATGGGGGAAAGAGGCAGCCCAGCACAAAGGATGGGGGAAAGAGGCAGCCCAGCACAAAGGATGGGGGAAAGAGACAGCCCAGCACAAGGGATGGGGGAAAGAGGCAGCCCAGCACAAGGGATGGGGGAAAGAGGCAGCCCAGCACAAGGGATGGGGGAAAGAGGCAGCCCAGCACAAGGGATGGGGGAAAGAGGCAGCCCAGCACAAGGGATGGGGGAAAGAGACAGCCCAGCACAAGGGATGGGGGAAAGAGACAGCCCAGCACAAGGGATGGGGGAAAGAGACAGCCCAGCACAAGGGATGGGGGAAAGAGACAGCCCAGCACAAGGGATGGGGGAAAGAGACAGCCCAGCACAAGGGATGGGGGAAAGAGACAGCCCAGCACAAGGGATGGGGGAAAGAGACAGCCCAGCACAAGGGATGGGGGAAAGAGACAGCCCAGCACAAGGGATGGGGGAAAGAGACAGCCCAGCACAAGGGATGGGGGAAAGAGACAGCCCAGCACAAGGGATGGGGGAAAGAGACAGCCCAGCACAAGGGATGGGGGAAAGAGACAGCCCAGCACAAGGGGGGAAAGAGACAGCACACACAAGGGGGGGAAAGAGACAGCACACACAAGGGGGGAAAGAGACAGCACACACAAGGGGGGGAAAGTGACAGCACACACAAGGGGGGAAAGAGACAGCACACACAAGGGGGGGAAAGAGACAGCACACACAAGGGGGGGAAGAGACAGCACACACAAGGGGGGAAAGAGACAGCACACACAAGGGGGAAAGAGACAGCACACACAAGGGGGAAAGAGACAGCACACACAAGGGAGGAAAGACACAGCACACACAAGGGGAAAGAGACAGCACACACAAGGGAGGAAAGACACAGCACGCACAATAGGCAAAACAGACAGCGCACACAAAAAAGGAAAGAGATAGAGCAAACAAGGGGCGAAAGAGACAGCATCCAAGAGGAAAAGAGACAGAATGAGGAGCAGAGCGGAGGACGGGACACCCGTCTGCTCCACTGCCGGGGCCATAGCACTGGGATGGAGAGCACACAAACTCCTGAGGATCTGGGATCACATGGAACAAGCTCCAAGTACTGACAGATCCCGGGATCTTCCTCCAGGGCAAGTGGGTGTAAGGTGCAGCATTTCCGGAAAAACATGATCGGGCACATCGGCTCCCAGGACCCCGCACCCTTGCTGTGATCTATGTGATCTCTGCCTTTCCAGCACATACCTGTGAACCACACAGACACCGCCGCACACAGACACCGCCGCACACAGACACACAGGGCAGCACGGTGGCTCAAGTGGTTAGCACTGTAGCCTTTGCAGCACTGGGTCTTGAGGTCCTGGGTTCAATTCCCACCAAGGACACTTAGGACAACATCTGCAAGGAGTTTGTATGTTCTCCCTGTGTTTGCGTGGGTTTCCTCCGGGCACTCCGGTTTCCTCCCACATTGTAAAGACATACTGATAGGATATTTAGATTGTGAGCTCCAAGAGAGACAGCATTACTCATGTATGTAAAGTGCTATGGAATTAATAGCGCTATATAAATGAATAAATTATTATTATTATTACTGAACACTGGCACTGCTGTAGGTATCTACTATATAATCATCTAATTCTGTCTGCTTGTCTGTAATGGAAATCCTGCATTGCTAATTGGTGGCGCCAGCCGCCTGCGAACAATAAGCGACAGGCGCAGTCCAGGTGGGAATTGGCGCGGGATTTAAACCCAGCTTCACATTGCATTATTCTTACATCTTCATAAATAAACTACATACATATTCTAGAATACCCAATGCGTTAGAATCGGGCGACCATCTAGTGTGTGTGTGTGTGTATGTATATGTATTATATAAATACACACCGTATATACTCGCGTATAAGCCGAGTTTTTCAGCCCAAAATTTGGGCTGAAAAGTCCCCCCTCGGCTTATACCCGAGTATATACGGTTACAGCAGCAGCCCCGGAGGTATACAGGCCCCCCCCATCAAGCTCCAGGCCCCCCCCCCCCCCCCCCCTTGCGCGGCAGCCTGTAAAGCAAAATCATACTTATCACTGTCCCGCCGCTTGCCGACACACGATCCCGGGCTTCATTCCGCGTCTTCTGTGGTCGCGGGCAATGACGTCATTGCCCGCGACCACAGGAAGCCGGAAGACGCGGACTAAAGCCCGGGGTCGTGTGTCGGCAAGCGGCGAGACAGCGCGGGACAGTGATAAGTATGATTTTGCTTTACAGGCTGCCGCGCAAGGGGGGGGGCCCTGGAGCTTGATGGGGGGGGGGCCTGTATACCTCTGGGGCTGCTGCTGTATACAGCCCTGGGGCTGCTGCTGTACACAGCTTTGGGGCTGCTGCTGTACACAGCCCTGGGGCTGCTGCTGTACACAGCCCTGGGGCTGCTGCTGTACACAGCCCTGGGGCTGCTGCTGTACACAGCCCTGGGGCTGCTGCTGTACACAGCCCTGGGGCTGCTGCTGTACACAGCCCTGGGGCTGCTGCTGTACACAGCCTTGGGCTGCTGCTGTTGTATACTACCACTGGGGCTGCTGTATACTACCACTGGGGCTGCTGTATACTACCACTGGGGCTGCTGTATACTACCACTGGGGCTGCTGTATACTACCACTGGGGCTGCTGTATACTACCACTGGGGCTGCTGTATACTACACTTCACTACTGGGGGCCTGCTGTTATACTACCACTGGGGCTGCTGTATACTACCACTGGGGCTGCTGTATACTACCACTGGGGCTGCTGTATACTACCACTGGGGCTGCTGTATACTACCACTGGGGCTGCTGTATACTACCACTGGGGCTGCTGTATACTACCACTGGGGCTGCTGTATACTACCACTGGGGCTGCTGTATACTACCACTGGGGCTGCTGTATACTACCACTGGGGCTGCTGTATACTACCACTGGGGCTGCTGTATACTACCACTGGGGCTGCTGTATACTACCACTGGGCTGCTGTATCTAACCACTGGGGCTGCTCTGTATCTAACCACTGGGGCTGCTGTATATACCACTGGGGCTGCTGTATATACCGCAACACTGCTGGGGGCTGTATACCTGTGCTGGGGTCCACCCTCGGCTTATACACGAGTCAATAGGTTTTCCCAGGTTTTGGGGGCAAAAGTAGGGGGGTCGGCTTATACACGAGTATATACGGTACATATATATATATATATATATATATATATATATATATATATATATATATATATATATATATATATATATATATATATATACATATACACACACACACATACACATGCACACACACACACATATGCACACTTACACATTATATACACATACCTACATATACATACATACATATATATATATATATATATACACAATGTGCGTTTATATTTGTGTGTAGGATATATGTGAGTGTATATACAGTACAGACCAAAGGTTTGGACACACCTTCTCATTCAAAGAGTTTTCTGTATTTTCATGACTATGAAAATTGTAGATTCACACTGAAGGCATCAAAACTATGAATTAACACATGTGGAATTATATACCGTATATACTCGCGTATAAGCAGAGTTTTTCAGCCCAAAAATTGGGCTGAAAAGTACCCCCCTCGGCTTATACGCGAGTCAGTGCTGTATACCGATGTATACATCGGTACATACCGATGTATACATCGGTATACAGCAGCCCCCGTAATGCAGGGCCCCCCCAGCCTCGCTCCGGTCACCTGTAAAGGAAACTATACTTATCACAGTGCCGCTGTCCACGCCCGCTCGCACCCGCTCGCAGCTGCCGTACGCGATCCTCCATCTTCATGCGTCTTCTTCCTGTTTCTGTGCTCGTCGCAGGCAATGACGTCATTCCCTGCGACGAGCACAGGAAACAGGAAGAAGAGGCATGAAGATGGAGGATCGCGTACGGCAGCTGCGAGCGGGCGCGGACAGACAGCGGCACTGTGATAAGTATAGTTTCCTTTACAGGTGACCGGAGTCAGGCTGGGGGGGCCCTGGATTACGGGGGCTGCTGTATACTACCGCTGGGGCTGCAATATACTGCCACTGGGGCTGTATACACCACTGGGGCTGCAATACCACTGGGGCTGCTGTATATAGGGGCTGCAATACCACTGGGGCTGCTGTATATAGGGGCTGCAATACCACTGGGGCTGCTGTATATAGGGGCTGCAATACCACTGGGGCTGCTGTATATAGGGGCTGCTGTATACACCACTGGGGCTGCAATACCACTGGGGCTGCTGTATATAGGGGCTGCAATACCACTGGGGCTGCAATACCACTGGGGCTGCTGTATATAGGGGCTGCAATACCACTGGGGCTGCAATACCACTGGGGCTGCTGTATATAGGGGCTGCAATACCACTGGGGCTGCAATACCACTGGGGCTGCAATACCACTGGGGCTGCTGTATATACCACTGGGGGCTGCTGTATATCTGTGCTGGGGTCCACCCTCGGCTTATACGCGAGTCAATAGATTTTCCCAGGTTTTGGGGCAAAAGTAGGGGGGTGGCTTATACACGGGTCGGCTTATACACGAGTATATACGGTACTTAACAAAAAAGTGTGAAACAACTGAATATATGTCTTATATTCTAGGTACTTCAAAGTAGCCACCTTTTGCTTTGATTACTGCTTTGCACACTCTTGGCATTCTCTTGATGAGCTTCAAGAGGTAGTCACCGGAAATGGTCTTCACTTCACAGGTGTGCCCTGTCAGGTTTAATAAGTGGGATTTCTTGCCTTATAAATGTGGTTGGGACCATCAGTTGTGTTGTGCAGACGTCTGGTGGATACACAGCTGATAGTCCTACTGAATAGACTGTTAGAATTTGTATTATATAAAACGAGTGGCCATCATTACTTTAAGAAATGAAGGTCAGTCTGAAAAATTGAGAAAACTTTGAAAGTGTCCCCAAGTGCAGTTGCAAAACCCATCAAGTGCTACAAAGAAATTGGCTCACGGGAGGACCGCCTCAGGAAAGGAAGACCAAGAGTCACCTCTGCTGCGGAGGATACGTTCATCCGAGTCACCAGCCTTAGAAATCGCAGGTTAACAACAGCTCAGATTAGAGATCAGGTCAATGCCACACACAGTTCTAGCAGCAGACACATCTCTACAACAAATGTTAAGAGGAGACTTTGTGCAGCAGGCCTTCATGGTAAAATAGCTCCTAGGAAACCACTGCTAAGGACAGGCAACAAGCAGAAGAGACTTGTTTGGGCTAAAGAACACAAGGAATGGACATTAGACAAGTGGACATCTGTGCTTTGGTCTGATGAGTCCAAATTTCAGATCTTTGGTTCCAATCACCGTGTCTTTGTGCGACGCAGGAAAGGTGAACGGACGGACTCTACATGCCTGGTTCCCACCGTGAAGCATGTAGAAGGAGGTGTGATGGTGATGGGGTGCTACACCAGATGACTTGGCCTCCACACTCACCAGACCTGAACCCAATCGAGATGGTTTGGGGTGAGCTGGACCGCAGAGTGAAGGCAAAAGGGCCAACAAGTGCTAAGCATCTCTGGGAACTCCTTCAAGACTGTTGGAAAACCATTTCTGGTGACTACCTCTTGAAGCTCATCAAGAGGATGCCAAGAGTGCGCAAAGCAGTAATCAAAGCAAAAGGAGCCTACTTTGAAGAAACCTAGAATATAAGACATATTTTTAGTTGTTTCACACTTTTTTGTTAAGTATATAATTCTACATGAGTTAATTCATAGTTTTGATGAATTCAGTGTGAATCTACAATTTTCTACAATATATATATATATACACATATACACACACACACACACACAAATGAATAAATATATACAGTATACATGTGTATGTGTGTGTATATATATATTATATAAATTATCATACAAGTAACAGATGAGATGTATTCAACCAATTTCACAGCCGGTGATTGCTGGGCTGGAGAATAATAGAATAGGTAGCTTTAACTGCTTTGTGGCCAGATCCCTATCAGTTTTCATTCGTACAGTGTAATTTTGAGTCCATTACCATAAGAATGAATGCTGTGAACAAATGATGGAGAACAAGGATTTGGAACATGACGCAAGGAATTGGCCATGAAATAAAACCAAGAGAGAAAGACATTCAAAATGATGTATTCTAGGTATAAATAACAGAATTGTACATAGGGAGATGTGCTGATGACTAATAGGGGGTATTCTGTAGCACAAATTACTTTCCTATTGATGTCTGTGGCTGGATTATCATTATATTTGTGAGTAAGGCTGCAGACAACTACCCCCATCATTTCCAATTTCCGAACAGTCAGGGTTTAGACCAGAATAATAATAAAAAAAGAGTATTTTTTTTAATGATGAACCTATCGGACTCTTGCCCTTGGACACCCAGGTCATCACATGCATACTTTCCTCTAATCCCAACGCGTCCCTGTCAGTAGGAATCTGACTACCCTTTGTCATGATGTCATGGCTTTTAGTGTCCAAATATATTTAGATGTCCTATTACTACTTGCTTACTGCAGGGTATTTGCTCCTAGGTTTTGTCTGTTAATGACCAGTGTGAATGTGCACCTACATCAGGGGTGCTGGCCCACTTATTTTCCAGTTTAATACACTACAATAAGGCCTGGCATCCTTTCTTGTTGGGCCAAGTACCATATACAGTCAGAATACAACAGTAAATGGCCGTGCTAGCAGTTGGCATAAGCGCATTGTGTGTGAATGGAGCAGTCGGGCACAATTGGAGGCCGTCGCACTCACAAACATATGACCAATTATTTTTTCTGAAAATGAATGGGAATAAAAAGAAAAAGGAACAGTCCACTTTCATTTTCTCTTTAGCTCTGAGCGCTCATACTAACCATCCAGGCACATATGTGTTATACTTTCAATGGGATAAGGAGAAAAAGCTGCTGCCAAAGAATCCAATCTATCTTATTGAAACCACGCACATCCCATCTTCTTTTCCTAAGAGCAGACATTACACTTATCCAAGCAAGCTCTGACAAACTGAATTTCTTTTACATGTACTGTATATAAACTTGTAGCTTCAGGCTTCCATCTCCACTCTCTTTATTCACTTTGAGACCCTCCTATATGCAGGGTGTGATAGTGAGACCTTCCTTGCTAGCATATCACTCCCAAGAATGCACATTGGTTACACGTTTTGTACATTCAGGATGTTGCTGCCCTCACCGACTCGTGTATTAGCACTGCTCCATTGCTGGACTGATTTCGCCTTTAACAGTCAATAAATTCTTTTGAGCTGATAAACAGTGGTGGGTATGTGATGTCCTCCAAGTAATACATGTTGGATGTATGCTTGGGGTACAGATGTTACAATCAGGGCTGTAGATTCGGAGTTGTGGCTTACCGACTTCACAGCCATGGTGGTGGAGTTGGAATCCATGTCCATTTTGGTGGAGTTGGAGTCAGAGTTGGATGTTTGGCTTACCAACTCCACGGCCCTGGTAACAATCATCACTAGGTCTCATGTATCAGCACAGCATTCATTCCCTAAATCAGGAATGGGGAACTCCAGTCCTCGAGGGCCGCAAACAGTGCAGGTTTTCAGGATTTCCTTAGTATTGCACAGGTGATAACAATCACTTGCACTGGTGATGATTCCAATCCCTGTGCAATACTAAGGAAATCGTGAAAACCTGAACTGTTTGCGGCCCTCGAGGACTGGAGTTCCCCTGCCCTAAATGATTTCCTCTTTCAGCTGATAAGGCATCTCTAAAAAGCCCAGTCACACATAACGATATCGTTAGAGAGATCGTTGTAACTGTGACGTTATAATGATCTCTCCAGTGATCTCGCTACGTGTGACATCTAGCAGCGATCAGGCCCCTGCTGTGAGGTCGCTGATCGCTGCAAAGTGCTCTGGGTCATTTTTTGATCGTTGGGTTTCCCGCTGGCCAGCACGCATCGCTGCGTGTGACAGCGAGAAACCAGCGATCAGCGACCTCACAGGCTGGTAACCATGGTAAACTCTAGGTATCTAGGCAGCGTGCGCTGCCTGGATACCCAGTGTTGATCATAGTTACCAGCGTCCTCCCTGCTTACAGGTAGCGCTAAGCAGGGAGGACGCTGACACCACCTTCAGCGATGTGAAGGTGGCTCCCTGGTCCCTGATCGCTGGGGAGATCTGCCTGTTTGACAGCTCCCCAGCGACAAGGTAACAATGCTCCAGCGGACCCGGAAGGTCGTTATCGCTGGAGCGGTCGTTATGTGTGACAGGGCCTTAACTCCTCAAAATCAATGTTTGCTACGGTAAGTTCCCACGATTAGGATCAGTTGAGTGTTTGATGACGCAGGATTTCATCTCTGCACCCAAGTTTACATTTTTTTTTAATGCTGCATTTGTCCTCGTTTGGTGCGTCATCCTCTAAAGCCGTTTTGTTTTTGAAACTTACCAGTATTGGAATCGTTAGGGGAGCTCTACATAAGGTTTTGGTGCATTTATGCTGCATAAACACACCAAAAATGCAAGTGTGTAGTTTATCTGCAGATTTTCAGCATCTAATGCAAGTTCATTGGGAAAAGCTACACAGAAAACTGAGCATTCCCGCAAGAGACACTGACATGCTGCAGCTTGGAAGAACGCACCGCAGGTCCATTTACACAGCATAAAATAGAAGCACAGTGGGCATCAGATTTCTATTAATCCCATCCATTTTGACAACTGTAAAATGTGGCGTTTTGGATGCAGCCAAAATACGCTATGGCCAGACCACGAGTAACTGATAGTGGGAACGTGCCTTTAGTGATTGCTCATTCATTCCCTGCAGAGTCTGCTACATAATCTTCCTCTACAATCAGAAAGTCTTGCATGCTTTATTTCTATCTGCAGCCTATGTCATCTTCTCTCCCTGAAAATCTGGATGATTACCGTATATACTCGTGTATAAGCCGAGTTTTTCAGCACAGAAATTGTGCTGAAAAGTGCCCCCCTCGGCTTATACACGAGTCAGTGACGGCTGTCAGTGTGTGGGGCCGGTGTCCGGGGGCTGAAGGAGGTGGGGGAGGCTGTACACTGAGCGGGCAGTCACGTGCCCCCGCTCATTAGTGCAATGCAATATGCACTGCATCCCCCTGTCCATCAGCGACAGGGGGAGCCGTGCATATTACATTGCACTGTCAGCGCTCCTCCGCCCCCCCCCTGTGGCAGTATACAGCAGTGCCCCCCCCCTGTGCTATATACAGCCCCCCCCATCCCCGTTGCTGCCGCACACCTGTAAAATGAAGATATTTCATACTTATCCTCCTGCTGTCGCCGCGCGCATCCCCCGCTCTCCTTCTTGGTTGCACCCGGCGTCCATCCACGTGACCGCGCACAAGTAATGACGTCATTACTTGTGCGCGGTCATATGGATGGACGCCGGGTGCAAGCAAGAAGGAGAGCGGGGGATGCGCGCGGCGGCAGCAGGAGGATAAGTATGAAATATCTTCATTTTACAGGTGTGCGGCAGCAACGGGGATGGGGGGGGCTGTATATAGCACAGGGGGGGGGGGCACTGCTGTATACTGCCACAGGGGGAGCCTGCTGTATACTGCCACAGGGGGAGCCTGCTGTATACTGCCACAGGGGGAGCCTGCTGTATACTGCCACAGGGGGAGCCTGCTGTATACTGCCACAGGGGGAGACTGCTGTATACTGCCACAGGGGGAGACTGCTGTATACTGCCACAGGGGGAGACTGCTGTATACTGCCACAGGGGGAGACTGCTGTATACTGCCACAGGGGGAGACTGCTGTATACTGCCACAGGGGGAGACTGCTGTATACTGCCACAGGGGGAGACTGCTGTATACTGCCACAGGGGGAGCCTGCTGTATACTGCCACAGGGGGAGCCTGCTGTATACTGCCACAGGGGGAGCCTGCTGTATACTGCCACAGGGGGAGCCTGCTGTATACTGCCACAGGGGGAGACTGCTGTATACTGCCACAGGGGGAGACTGCTGTATACTGCCACAGGGGAGACTGCTGTATACTGCCACAGGGGGAGACTGCTGTATACTGCCACAGGGGGAGACTGCTGTATACTGCCACAGGGGGAGACTGCTGTATACTACCACTGGGGAGGCTGCTGTATACTACCACTGGGGCTGCTGTATACTGCCACAGGGGGAGACTGCTGTATACTACCACAGGGGGAGACTGCTGTATACTACCACAGGGGGAGACTGCTGTATACTACCACTGGGGAGGCTGCTGTATACTACCACTGGGGCTGCTGTATACTACCACTGGGGAGGCTGCTGTATACCACTGGGGGGGACTGTATACGTGTGCTGGGGTCCACCCTCGGCTTATACACGAGTCAATAGGTTTTCCCAAGTTTTGGGGGCAAAAGTAGGGGGGGTCGGCTTATACACGGGTCGGCTTATACACGAGTATATACGGTATATCCTATCCACACAACCACTTGCAACAGAGTATGCCGAGATAGTAAGGACAGCCAATGTTACATCAACACTTCATTCAGAATGCACAATTACCGGAAGGAGTTGCATAAAATATAAAGCAACAAATGGAAATAAATAATTGCTTAATTTTGTATTTATGTAGCTTTTTAAGATCTCTCCTAGCCTTTAAAGAGCAACTTTGGGAAGAGAATACCGTAAATATATTCTACTGTCCATGCCCTTAAACATAATTAAAAAGCACAATGCTGTAACATATCCTCACACTATCTGTAATTCAGTGCGATGCCAAAGCTGCTCTTTGCTATTGCCCTCCCCCTCCCTTCTGGGACATTACATCACACATCCGGGGGTGTGGTCTGCTCTAAGCTGCCTAGAAATAGGCACTTCCTTGTAATCAGAAAACAGGGACTGGAGCCACACAGTCAACAAACAGAATATAAGCAGCTATAATCAGGAGGCTGGCTGTAATTAACAGCAGAGAGCAGACCACACCCCCTGATGTCATGTAATGTCCCAGAAGGGAGTGGAGCAACAAGGAGAAGCTCCAGCATCATACTGAATTACAGGTAATGTGAGGATATGAAACTGCACTGTGTATCCCATCTTTATCATTTATGAGGGCAGGGACAGTAGAAGATTTAACTCCCAGAGTACCTCTTTAAAGGTACGTTCACATGCCATAATTCTCATCCAGACTATGGGTCTCCTGACCACAACAGTCTGATACATGCCTGTTTTACTCACAGAACACTTTGCAAATGTTACATGGTTTTCTGGAATTCATTATAACACTCAAAACTGGCAACCAATCAATGTGTGTAAGTCAACAATTTCTGGTGTATTTTTGGGTTTCCAGTAATTTTCTTTTCTTCTACAACCACAGCATGTTTTAGGTGTGTACTTTTTTCAAGAATGATGGTTTACATTCTTTTCAATCTGGTTTGAAACATTAAGTCATAAAAACGATATTACCATATCTGAGTACCAGGACTGTGGAGTCAGTAAGCCAAATATCCAACTCTGACTCTTTAATTTCCCTGAATCCAATTATAACAAAACTAGCTGGGAGCCCGATGCACATGCATCGGGATTCTAGAACGTCGAGTCTCTGACTCGCAATGCCCGCTGCGCGGGCATTGCGAGTCGACTTAGAAGTGCTCGCAATGGCCGCGACGCGGCCAATGCTAGGCGCGTATCCACATGACCACGCCGGGTCGCATTGCGAGTCGACTTACAACTGCTCGCAATGGCCGCTTCGCGGCCAATGCTTCGGGCGTATCCACATGACCACGCACGACTCGCAATGGCCGCTTCGCGGCCAATGCTTCGCGCGTATCCACATGACCACGCCGGGGGCAAAAAACCTATTCGCAATTATATAATAGATGGGCAAGGACTCCAACTCCACAGCCCTGCTAAGTACAGCTCACTGTCGTATTACAGACATGCACATGGTGTGTATTCTAACATGCTGCCAGCGCTCTCCGTGCCAGTGGTCAGAGAGGAGATTGTGCTCAAACTGTTGGTATTAGAAGGGGCAGATTCCACAGATGCTTCTACAGTTTATTCCAAGTTTCCAGCTTTCTTATTGTTTCTTTAGCCTCTTCCAAGTCTGGTTAGATCTGCTGCACTGCCTGACCTAGTTCTAGCTCACAGATTACACTTCAACGTGTGATAATTGCAAATCTCTTAAAATAGTTTGGCTGCGATTTCACCAGTTTGCATCTCCAAGCCTTTTAGACATCAGCCCAGCATGGAGTCACAAACGTAGAATCAAGGTGAAGAAAATGACAAAAAACATATTTTCGTGAGAAAACGAAACGTTGTTTGCCTGTTTCCAGCCTCTATTATTGTTAGTCAAAAGTAAATGTTCTAAAAAGAAATAAGAACAGTATTTGGGCCAAAAGTGGCTGTTTTCTTGCTCCTATCTAATTCTCGTTGCTCTGCTGTTTAACCCATTTTTTTCTCTTAAATCCAAGTTATAGAATGATGAAAATAATCCTCCCTGGCTGCCTCATATCAGATGTCTTGTTGTGGATAAATCTTTTATCACTTTAGGTAAATGAGTTATTCCAGGCTATGGGGCGGATGCTGCCTGGAAGATAACTCAGCCTCCAAGGATTATAATAAATAAAATGGGAGTTATAAATAGAAAAACTGTAAAATGGGAGTTACCCGTGTGACAATTAACTGACACAGAACAGGAGAACTGATAGTTGATATCTTGCAAACACATTTTTTGCACCTCTCTGAGCTCTGCTGTATCGTAACAATGGTGCACCCTGTCTGCTTGTGAGATGGAAGATTAAGGAGAGAGGAATCTGCAGGTGTGTCAGTTATAATCACATACAGCTCCGCAGTGATGGTGGGTTTACACGTCCCGATATCGGGCCGATATCGGGACCAACGACGCGGGAGCGCGCTTTTTGAGCGCGCTTTTCCCGCTATCGCATCGCCGTTTTACACAGCCCGATATCGGGATACAACGTCCCGACGATATGTACGCCCCCCAACCCAGGAACGACCATTTAACATGGGAGTGAATGGGTGACGTGGGCGTACACATCGTACTTGGGCTGTCACACGGGACGATGCTGCTACAACTGCCATCCGATATCGGGCGGTTGAACAGCACGCTCATTCAACCCCAATATCGTTTTGGCATCGTTCCAGCATCGCATTGTACGTTCAAACCGTACAACGCGCGAACGATATCGGGTCCAACTCCCGAACCACGTGACTTTTGGTCGGAGTTGTATCGGAGTTGGACGCCGATATCGCGACGTGTAAACCCACCATGAGATCAGGAGGGCATAGGGTGGCACCACACATCACACTGGTAACTCTCCTGTTATTTAAAACTAGTTGTAGAGTCCGGGCATAGTAATTAACTGTTCTTACTTGTAACTTGAGTGTGTGTCCACTATACGTATCAAACCTGTCCTCCCCAACCCATCCCCGCTCCCCCCAAACCCACCACCCAAAAATGAGTCATCTAGCAGTAGAGCCCTGCGTTCCAGGGCGTAATGCCCATATATGGTCGTAATGCTCATATGTGGCAATATCTTCCATATATGGTAGTGTGTGTGTGTGTGTGTGTGTGTCATAGCCCCGCCTCCTCCCATTAACCCTGCCCTTCATAGCTCTTCCCTTACACATAGCCCCCACCCCCTTAATTAGACCATCCCCTCATAGCTCCACCCCTCCACATAGTCATGGGGGTGTGGCAATGTGGAGGAGTCAGGGATATGTGGAGATGCAGGCTGTGGATTGGGCATGGCTATGTGGAGTGGGCGTGGCTAATGTCACATACATTCATATGCACTCAGCTTTATATATGAGACAAGGTCTGGAGGCGGAGTCATCTACCAGTTCCATAGGTCTGGAAAACTTCATTTACATAATGTGATAAATGATTTCTCCACAACAAGGCATATGATATGACACACATAGGTATGATTCTTTTCAGCATTTTATAACCTGTACATTTATATTAAGTTTACATAGGTCAAGGTGGTGACAGATTCATTTTCTTATTGTTAGAGGACTTGTCATCTGGTAAAAAAATATTAGTTTTTGCTCTTATTTGGTCTTTGGTGCTCCTATACCATTTTTCTTCTGTTTTTAAAGCACCACTCCTGTATTTTTTTATTTTTTTTTATTATGTCAGTGCTGGAGTGGTGCTTAAACCCCATCACGAGCAATGGTGTATAATAGAATGCTCTTAGCCACCTCCCTTGGAGATAAAATTACTCAAGGATGAGTTCTTTCAATCAAACTATAGATGTCCAGTAAGTGACCGCAAAAATTAAGTAGAACCAGTATGTCCTTATTTGTTGCTTCAGCCAGATTTGGTAGATTAAACCTAGTTAGGCTGCTTTCACGTCTGCGATTATTATAATTCACAGCAGATCCGGCAGATGTCGCCGCATCTGCCGCGTAACGGCCATATTGCAGCACCGATCTGGCAACCCCCATTCATTCTCTGTGGGGCTCACAGTGGGGTGCAGCAAGTGCGGTTTTGCCAGATTTCTCTTCAGTCAAGCATGGCGGTGGAAACATTACATTTTGGGGGTATTTCTCTGCTAAGGGCACAGGACTACTTCACTGCATCAATGGATGGAGCCATGTACCGTAAAATCCTCAGTGACAACCTCCTTCCCTCCGCTAGAACATTAAATATGGGTCATGGCTGGGTCTTCCAGTACAACAATGACCCAAAAACATACAGCCAAGGCAACAAAGGAGTGGCACATCAAAGTCATGGAGTGGCCCAGCCAGTCTCCAGACCTTAATCACATAGAAAATTTATAGAGGGAACTAAAGCTCTGAGTTGTAAATCGACAGCCTCAAAATATCAACGATTTAGAGATGATCTGCAGAGAGGAGTGGACTAAAATTCCTCCTAACATGTGCGCAAACCTCATCATCAACTGCAAGAAACGTCTGACTGCTGTGCTTGTCAACAAGGGTTTTTCCACCAAGTATTAAGTCTTGTTTGCCAGAGGGATAAAATACTTGTTTCTTTCTGCAAAATGCAAATACATATTTAATTTAGAGGATATGATTTTCTGGATTTTATTTTTGATATTCTATTTCTCACTTTTAAAATGAACCTACTCTTAAAATGATAGACTGTTCATGTCTTTGTTAGTGATACAAAAAGATGGAAGCGTGATGTATGTTTGGGCGCTGAGGTAAGGAAGATCTCTGATGCTGGCTTCTTTTCCGGACTTTATTAAAATAATTGCAGTTATAATTATTCAAGCTTAAGGCTCTCAAAACCCACGATGCATTTCGACGTGCATACACGTCTTTCTCAAGTGACTTGAGAAAGACGTGTATGCACGTCGAAATGCATCGTGGGTTTTGAGAGCCTTAAGCTTGAATAATTATAACTGCAATTATTTTAATAAAGTCCGGAAAAGAAGCCAGCATCAGAGATCTTCCTTACCTCAGCGCCCAAACATACATCACGCTTCCATCTTTTTGTATCATTCTGACTCCCTATGGGGAGAGTGGTGGAGTGAGCTGCAGAGGAGGGAGAGGACCTGAAAAGACGCCAGCTGGATCGGCCCCTTTACTAGACGCGTGACGCCGCCCGGCACTAGTGTTTCCCCGGAAAAGACCTCGTAGGAAGCACGAGGACGGAACCGGAGGATTCTGCTGCTTCAAATTAATAAGCTTATCTACGGGCTGTGGTTTATAACCAGACCAGGTGAGTTTAAATGCAAAAGAACCGCCCGTTAACAGCCCCATGTGTATAGGCGCACTACAAGCTGTTGTTGTTTTTTCTTTTACATGTCTTTGTTAGTGGGCAAACTTACAAAATGTGCAAGGGATCAAATACTTATTTCCTTAACTGTATGACTGAGTGAACCCAGGCGCAGGCGATAATGAATACCAGCGGTCCAGCCAGTGTCTCGGTCGACGTGTGGGCACCCTGTCACAAATTTCCTGTATGTGGCTCTGTTTTATATAGTAGATGATACACATTTATAATCATGTAGAACCAGCACTAACTGCCCAGTTATTATCACTGATCCAGGCTCTGAAGTGGGTGCATCAGTTTGTGCACTTGTGGGAGAATCCAGGGGGGATGCAGGTTTTACCTGCAATGGCAGTGTGAGACCACCGCATTAGAAAAGCGGTTTCAGGACCCAGTGAATAGTGGACTGCTGCCCTGCTCCTTGACTTACCACTTGTCAGGGAAGGGGGCTCCCGATCATTGACAGTTCAGGCCTGCAGCATAGCCGAGCCACTGGCCCACAATATATTCTCTGACACTTCTGACAGGGGCAGCCATGCCTTTGCAGCATCAGAGGAACACAGCGACATTGAAGTTTGGTGTATCAGGGCAGATTCAAGACAGCGCTTGCAATTTATATAATCAAAAAAGGTTTTGAGTACATGCACCTCGTGTAGGAAAACATCCACCTCTAAGGCTGCAGAGGTGGCCAGTAACCTCGGCAAAGAACTAGAAACCATAAAACTAAAGAAATCCTTTCATCCTTAAAAATGGAGGTAGGGCAGCACGGTGGCTCAGCAGTCTTGGTTCAAATCCTACTAAGGACAACATCTGCAAGGAGTTGGTGTGGGTTTCCTCCAGGTTCTCCGGTTTCCTCCCATGCTCCAAATACATACTGATAGGATGTTTAGATAGTGAGCTCCAATGGGGACAGTGTTGCAAATGTATGTAAAGCGCTATGGAATTAATAGCGCTATATAAATGGACAAATATTTTAACAAGAGAAATTCCAAACTTGTTAATCTTTACATGCAGTTTGCAATTTTACCCATTTTATGAGACAACCCTATTAACATACACTCCATTAAACAGAATATCTTTCACAGAGCAAGCAAAATGTGAATTGAAGAAACTTAAAGGGAACCTGTGAGCAGGACTTTGCTAGTTAAGAGGAGGATAGCATGATGTAGAAGTTAAAGAACAAAAAGCAACTGTGCTTCTGTTAGGCCTCTTTCACATCAGCGTTTCTTGCTGACATTCGGCAGATCTGATAGGCAGCAGATGCGGTAAATCTAACGGCCACACTAGCGACGCCGGTCTGGCAAGATCATGAATTGTCTATGGAGCTTGTGGTCAGGCGCGGTAAGCGCAAGCAGCAATTTTTTTTCACAGCCGCAAGTGCCGGATCTGCCACATCCGGCAGAACTGAACTTGCCGCACTGGACCTTGCCGCCACCTGCCAGATATGCCACAAACACCAGCCTTAGGCCCCTTTCACATCAGCGTTTTTACTGATTGGTGGCAGATCCGGCAGATTTACCGCATCACTTGCAGCACGCCCCATTCATTCTCTATGGGACTTGCTGCAGGTGTGGCAAATGTGGTTTTTGCCACAATCCACAACTTGTGGCAGGTAAAAAAAAAAAAAATCACTGTTAGCTGCGTTTATTTGAGCTGCCGCAAGTGCCGGATCGCGGCAAAAAAACGCTGATGTGAAAAGGGCCTTATCTGTGTGTGAGCTATTGTTTACCTAAACAATATTATTACCCTGTGTTTAGCATTAGGAGACTTCTAGTCATGCAGATGGCAGTCCGGCACACCTCCTGATTGACACCTCACAGGGAATACACAATCTCTGTAGAGAGCCTGGTGTGGCTGGGGGCAGCTCTCTCAGCACGGCTGTGTTCCTGAAAATAAATTGTATGGCTATGTGAGAACAGCTGCACCCAGTGATGTGATACATCGGTGGATTCAAAATCTCTTTGCCTACATTATTGAGACAATGAGCAAATGGGGTCTTATCTCCTTACAGATATCGGCAAGAACCTTATTGAAAGCTGCGTTACACACAACAAGTATGTGCACCTGGATACAGCTGCTGCAGGACCAACGCATCCACGATCGACATGGCGAACCATAGTTGTATTGGGACGAAGTGTCTCAGGATCAGCGCTGCTGAATGAATGAAACCAGAAACTGGAACACTAGTTTCCACGGGTGTTCTTTATTCCTACGCGTTTCGGAGCGTTACCGTGCTCCTTCCTAGGTTTGTCCCTGTCCATAATCAACTAGATTATGTTGCTGTCATTTAAGGTAGCAAAAACTACTGACAGATTCCCTTTAAGGCCATGTGCAAATGAGAAGTATTTGGCGAGTTTCTGACCTCAGTATTTGTGGCCAAAATCAGGAACAGAACAAGCATAATAGAAGCAGGTCACCACTTCTGTATTTTTTTTTTACCCATCCCTGATTTTGGCTACAAATACTGAAATAAAAAAAACTCACCAAATACTCAACGTGTGCACAGGGCTTAATATTTGCAATACAGCTGCACACACCAGGTCTCTTCGAGAAACTGACATTTAGCTACTCAAATCCCTGATAGAAGCTGTGGGCACGACGGGGCGAAATTTAGCAAAGGAGAGCTGGAAAGCAGAAATCTGATTTTTCAATGGCTTCTATTAATCCAGATATTTTTCATACGAAAACTCTCAATCTCAGACCTCCCCTGCTCCAGAAATAGAAAGCATAAAGCATCATATACAAGAGATAAAGGCAGAGATATTGTTGATTAATGCAAAATGACATACCGTAATATACTCGTGTATAAGCCGACCCGTGTATAAGCCGACCCCCCTACTTTTGCCCCAAAAATCTGGAAAAACCTATTGACTCGTGTATAAGCCGAGGGTGGACCTCAGCACAGGTATACAGCCCCCAGCAGTGTGGTATACAGGCCCCCCCCAGTGGTATACAGGCCTCCCCAGTGGTATACAGGCCTCCCCAGTGGTAGTATACAGCAGCCCCAGTGGTAGTATACAGCAGCCCCAGTGGTAGTATACAGCAGCCCCAGTGGTAGTATACAGCAGCCCCAGTGGTAGTATACAGCAGCCCCAGTGGTAGTATACAGCAGCAGCCCCAGTAGTATATACAGCCCCTGTGGTAGTATACAGGCAGCCCCAGTAGTATACAGGCAGCCCCAGTAGTATATACAGCCCCAGTGGTGTATACAGCCCCAGTGGTAGTATATTGCAGCCCCAGTGGTGTATACAGCCCCAGTGGTAGTATATTGCAGCCCCAGCGGTAGTATACAGCAGCCCCCGTAATCCAGGGCCCCCCCAGCCTGACTCCGGTCACCTGTAAAGGAAACTATACATATCACAGTGCCGCTGTCCGCGCCCGCTCGCAGCTGCCGACCGCGATCCTCCATCTTGCGTCTTCTTCCTGTTTCCTGTGCTCGTCGCAGGGAATGACGTCATTGCCCGCAACGAGCACAGAAACAGGAAGAAGACGCAAGATGGAGGATCGCGGTCGGCAGCTGCGAGCGGGCGCGGACAGCGGCACTGTGATAAGTATAGTTTCCTTTACAGGTGACCGGAGTCAGGCTGGGGGGGCCCTGGATTACGGGGGCTGCTGTATACCGATGTATACATCGGTATGTACCGATGTATACATCGGTATACAGCACTGACTCGCGTATAAGCCGAGGGGGGTACTTTTCAGCCCAATTTTTGGGCTGAAAAACTCGGCTTATACGCGAGTATATACGGTATATGTATGTTAGCGCTGGAGACAGGGCTGTGGAGTCAGAGTCGAATGTTTTACTTACCGACTTCACAGCCATAGGCTGGCTTCACACTGCAGTTTTTTCACTGATCAGTGTCCATCCAGGTTTGTGCCAAAACCAGGAGTGTCTCCAAAACTCAGAACAGGTGTCAATCTTCTCAATTGCAGAGAAAAACTATAATTGAAAGATTGACACCTGTTCTGAGTTTTGGAGACACTCCTGGTTTTGGCACACACCTGGATAGACACAAATCAGTGAAAAAACTGCAGTGTGAAGCCAGCCATAGTAAGGCTCCTTTCACATCAGCGGTTTACGCTTATGTGCAGCAGATCCGGCAGGTGGCGCCACATCCGCCGCCTAACGGCCGGCCTGAGGCCTGGATCCGGCAAGCCTCATGCATTGGCTATGGGGCTTGCGGTCCGGTGCGGCAAGTGCAGTTCTGTCAAATGTGGCAGATTCGGCACTTGCGGCCGCAAAAAAAAAAACGCTGCATCCGGCAGATGCGGTGGCACCTACCGGATCTGCCGCACATCAGCGTAAACAGCTGATGTGAAGGAGTCGGATTCAGGGAAATTGAACAGTCAAAGTTGGATGTTTGGCTTACCGATTCCACTGCGCTGGCGGGGGAGGCAATAAGAGCAAGGAGCTCAGGAGCTGTGCCTCTTCCACACGATAGATGCCAAGTACGTTACATAGCTAACAGCAGCGGCTAGAGACGAGCTTTTCCCCCATACAAAATAAAACTAAAAATAATGTTGATATCACAATATACATAAAAGCCCCATCTATCAAAATATAAAGTACATTAACAAATTCAGCAGATGACTTCAACAAAAAAAAAAAAAAAATATTGAGAACGCCAGAATTGGTGGTTTTTCAGCCTCCACATGTCCCCCTCCCCACACCCCTCCCCCCGCAAAAAATAGAAGTCAGCAAAACCTTTTGTTCTCCAAATTAGAATAAAGAAAAGTCATCTAGCCAAAATTGAGTCCACACACAGCTCAACCGATGGCAGCGCACACCAACATTTTCTTGTTTTTATTCCTTTTTTCAACTTTTTTTTTTCTCCACATAAAGAAAGAGAAGAACAATCATCTATGCAACATTGGTATTGCAGTCATTGTACAGGTGCATGTGCTAGGCAAGCTGGCCAGTAGTGTGGGTCACAGGAAGGAAGGGTCACTGATACAGTAAGGTTGGTTATTAAAGAGAATCAATATTAACTGCTCCTTATGCCCATAACCCCACCCACCTCTTGACACTGAAGTCGAGCCAGAGAGATAGGTGGGATTATGGGCGTGGGGAGCAGTAAATGTTCATTTTCTTTAATAGTGAACATACTGATAGCACACACCACCGGCTTAGTACAGCTACTGGGGAGAATACGCGTGCCTGTCACCATATGGAATGAATATTCAATGCTCCCCACGTCCATAATCCCGAGTGTGGAGAGCAATGAATGTTCATTTTGGATTAGCTGGCAGCTGACAAAAGCGTGTGACTGGTGGCGCATGGCAGTGACATCATGTACTGCCCCGCATATAGACAGTTAGCTGCTCGCATCAGAAGAGGATACCGTGTACCATAAGGGTACCTTTACACGCCGCAACCGCGGTGAGAAATCTGACTGTCAATCTGTAGCCCCGTCACCATCGCCGTGAAATTGCCTCGAAATTGCGGCGTGTAATTGGGGAATTTGGTGGCAATAAAAAAGGTTGTGCCTGGTTCCGATTTCACAGCACTGCTCCAAAACCAGAAGCAATCATGAAGGCGAAATTCCCGGCTTTTGGCGTGTGAAGGGTCGATAGGGATGGAATCTGCGTCGCCTACTGATTTCCTGTAGCCGTGCCACGGCGTGCTAGAGACCACGCCCCGTCAGCGATGATTGGTGGTGGCTACTGTGTTTCCATTGGCTGTCACTTCACAGGCTGCCATATTTGAACAGCTGACCATTCACCACCACGCAATGGCGTTATGTATTAGCCAGCCTTCTTGCGCAGACTGGCCAATAATAACGCTATTGTGTTGTCCAATGATAGTGTTTGGGGCGCGGTGTACAATAATTTGGCACGCCTATGTTCTCGCCGCACTGAACAGGTACGCCCACATTCCTTTGGGGATTGCAGCGTGTGAAGCGGCGTCGGGAGTCTACCGGATATTTCCCGCTATTGGTGTGGGAACTTCTGGGACGACACATCGCCTTAGGTTGAGGGCGAAATTGCGGCGTATAAAGTCGCCTTCGGCGTTCGGAGACAACCATGAAAGATGTGCACACGCACGTTAGATTGCCTCCGATCGCCATGTAATGGTAACCTAAGAGTGTATGGAAGGTGATTAGAATAGTTTATTTCTTTGCATGTGCAGCACAATAGGAGGCATGTACACTAGGTGGGCCCATGATGGGGGACATATATACCTGGATTAATGATTAATATACCAGGATCGGCATTATACATATCAGGATGGGGCACATATATACCTGGAAGAGACCCAGGATGGGGGACATTAGTTCAGAATTTGGGGACCTTACACCATAACAGTGTCAGCAGGACGATTAACAGCTTCTTTTATAAATCTAAAAGTGATTTGTTAAATAAATAGTATGAGCACACTGAAGTCCTGATTAATTAAAATTGGCATTCCATACGCCAGTCTTAATGAGGGAAGTTGCGCCGAATCCACTAAGAGGCATACATTTGGTAAATCTTCTCAGTGTTGTGCATCTTGCCAGAGATATTTGTAATTATATTGATGGGAACATGTAGCCCAGGCACATCTCCATTACAGTTCCATCCATAGTTGCAAAGCTGCTAGAAAATATGACAAAAGAAGTAATATTTTTTCACAACTCAGTATTTTATGCCATTTTTCTGCAATTCCAAAGCATCTATTTCTAATTTATTTGCATTTGCGTCTGTCAATCTCCTGCTATCGCAATCAAAACTTCTGTCCACCGAGCTGATCATAAGTCACGAGACACTCCCTGCAGCGCCTTTCTTAACAAAGACAGAAATACTTTGTCACTTACACGGATTTGATTAACACATTTAATTTTAGCTATACAAGTTGCTATGCATTGCTAGGAATGTATGTTTCAGGATAATCGTGCAGTATAAACAGGCTGTCAATCACCCCACAAATGAGAAAAACTGCTCGCTCGTTGGGCGAAATGGTCTTTCGGTCTACATAAAAGATGATCTTCCTCATCAGCTCATTGCTCCCGAGAGTAATGGCCGACTGCACACAAAATAATCAATCGCTGATTGTTCAGGTCCTTCACAGGCTATTCAACAGCGCCAAACATGTTGCTGGTCGGCGGTGGGATCACGTGTTGTAAATGAACCTTACATGGGAACAACCCCTTCTTAATCACTACGTTTCCCCCCAGTAAAATAATAACACCTATACTCCTCTCAGAGGTCGGCACCGCCTCTCCCGAGGATGTGTTAGGTCACGTGATTCCTCTGGCCAATTAGCGCTGGCCTGACTCTCCCTTTTATCAGACATAATTGACATCCAGGAGAGCGACGTTCACGCGATCCCCAAGAAAGCAAGGGGATACAAGTGTTCTTTATTGGCGGGAAACATAGCAGGGCCATGGAGTCGGATTCCGGGATATTGATATCAGATGTTTGGCTTACCGACTCCACAGCCCTGAAACATAGGGATTGGGAAGGTGGTGTCCAAGTAGTAGACAACCCCTTCAGGCCATAATAATAGCTAAACTGAAATTCTGTGAATATAACCATTGCAAAAAATCATTAAAATAAAATTAATGAATAAATCAACCTAGGCTACCCTTTGATAATGCTGCCTATTTGAAGAATTAGATCCCAAGCTCCTTTTTCAGGGAAAAAAACACCAAAAAAAGCATGGAGTTTTTGATCGTTTTTTCCCTATTACAATGGAGTCAATTGAGAAAAAAAATGGATCACTAATTAACCTGCTCATTCTTTTTCTGGATGTGTTTATTGCTCCAAAAACGGTCCAGTAAAAAACGCAGTGTCTGAACAGCATTTATGGAAAGTCATTGACTTTGCTGGGCTTCACGGGAGGGGATCTGTTTTCCATGGAACAACCCTTACACATCTAGGCGATTCCAAGGCTGCTTATTCCTGACACCTTGTAGGCTACATTCAGATGGTGCTTTAGTGTACCATCCATTTTCTGCAGTGACATTTGCCATCCCAACAAAGTCAATGCATTTCACAATCCGTTTTGCTCGGATCCATACAAAGAATGAGCATGTCAATTTCTGGGCATTTTCCCAATCCGCTTTTCCATATTGTCTGTGTGCAAAATAATGTGGATCTGTCGGAAACGCAGCAAACCACGGTGTGTGCATAGGTGGCATGCCAAGATGTGCATAAACAGGCATTTTCCCACCAGTCTTGCAGAACTCCACCTAAGCGGGCAAAGCTTTGGCGGGACGGGGCCATGACACCACAACTAGTCCAAGTCGTATCGATCTGTGGCGTTCATTACACCAGAAGCCTTACTGCAGTCCCTGGAGTAAGACCTGTCAGACGCACCAGGTACATTACCAGGCGTGCACATCTTAATGAATCAGGAGCATCTGAATCCAGTATGCCCCCTCATCAACACGGGCACAGTCAGAGACATTCCAGTAATGTGTCACTTACTGGGCTGCTTGCTGTAATTTGGTAAAAACACTCAGTGACTCATCTTCATTAGAGAAGTAGTGAACCTGCTGCCATGTAGTTCTCCATATTCATGAGCATTTGTATGGTCCTACCCCCACCACCGATTTGCTGCTTTCTGTGTACATTGTGCATCGGCAGAAAGCTGTCAATTTTATACACAGCTCAAGAATATTGAGGACTACATGACCACAGGTTCACTAGTCCTCTAGTGACAGAACAATATAATCAGCAGATTATCAAATCTACAGTAAACCGTCCAGCAAGTCATAAATTGCTGGGATCAGGGTCTCTACCCCTAAATTATGCTGTTTTCAGCTTAAGTGGCAAAAACACGGCAACAAATTTCCTTTTAAGTGTAAATGTCATGGCATTGAAAGAAAAAAAAACACAACACTGCACTGGTTGTTAATGATGAGTCACATAGCAGCTAAGATAATGATTTGTTTTGCGCCATATCACTTATTTTCTCACATTTTTCTGTGCTCTTTTATAAACTGCATTTTATGGCTGTGTGGGCATGGCTAGCAGCTGATAGGGAGCAGTGCAATGTGACAGCAGAGAAAGGGTTAACAGATCGTGTCTGAGTTGTGTAGAGACAGATGACAGATCAGAAACTTGTGCCAAGGAAAGAGGAGTTTGCACTGATCCTGACATTCCGACACTGCTCAGCACTATACTGTATGCCGAGCTAATCTGATACATGGTTTCCTCACCAGCTGTAATCAGTATCAACCACACCCCCTCCCTAATATAGTTACATGCCCGTATTCAGTGTGAAGGCAGATCTGACTGATAATGAACATATGTCTGCTTCACACACAGTGCAGTGGGGACACATTGTGGAAGGTTTATGAATGGTTTTCAACCAGATTTAATTAATAAAATGCATTTGAAAGTTTATTATCATTTGATCTACATTATTATTAAATAAAAATTTACACATCAGTTACGCTTTAAAGGGATCCTGTCACCCCCAAAACACCTCTAAAGCTATTAAAAGCTGTCCCTAGAGCATAGTAACACTTGCCCTACACTCCTTTTAGCTCCTAAATGCACCGAGTGAAATTGAAGATAAATGTTATTACAGTACCTCATTAGGGATGATAATGAGTGACTATGCTATTCAAAGTCACCCTGGCAGACTCTCCCACTTCATGATATCACGCCTCCATAGGCGTGATCTTCTAATCAGATTAAAATGCGCGCTTCCCCGCCGCTCTGTGCTGTCTCGGCCTGTAGTGGGGCTGGGTGACGCGAATCGCGTCATTTTCCGGCGCCAGGTGACGTATGTACACCCGCGCCGCTGTTAGCTTCAAGACCCGCACTGCGCATGCGCAATGCACGTTTTGAAGCTAACAAAGCGGCGCGGGTGTACTACGTCACCCGGCGCCGGAAATGACGCGATTCGCGTCACCCAGCCCCACTACAGGCCGGCGGAGACAGCACAGAGCGGCGGGGAGGCGCGCATTTTAATCTGATTAGAAGATCACGCCTATGGAGGAGTGATAACATGAAGTGGGAGAGCCTGCCAGGGTGACTATGAATACCATAGTCACTCATTATCATCCCTAATGAGGTACTGTAATAACATTTATCTTCAATTTCACTTGATGCATTTAGGAGCTAAAAGGAGTGTAGGGTAAGTGTTACTATGCTCTAGGGACAGCTTTTAATAGCTTTAGAGGTGTTTTGGGGGTGACAGGATCCCTTTAAAGAATATATCTAAATTGAACCATCATCAGGCTTTTTCCACCTCATCTGAGAGCAGCATAATGTGGGAAACGACACCCTGATACCAATGATGTATTATTTAGTTTACTTAGTGTAGCAGTTCTTAGATGTAGCATGGCTCAGAAAGCTAACCTCAAACACACCACAGCTTTCTGAGTACAATGTCTATTGACAGCGACTTGCATAGCATAGGAGGGGGGTGTGGTTGGTGTAGCACGCACTGATGATCTCCTGGTATTAAAACAATCAGTGTATAACAACAACAGCACACATCCCTGGAATCTGTGTCTCAGCTCCTTTCGCCTACAGTCCTGAGATTACATAGCAAAAAAAAAAAAAAGTTTACATAATCTCTTTCAAAATCAGTATTTCCAATATATTATTAAAATATTGTTTTAACCCTAAATTTTGTTATTTTCACAAAGAATCTTTAAAGAAAACGCAGTACACAACTGCTTACTCAAGTTATCACGAGTACAGTATTAGCCGATATGGGGCCACATATTGCCCTTTGCCTACACAGTATTTTACAGTTTTAATGGAACAGGTGCAAAAGCAAACACAAAGTAAACCATTGGTAATCATAGGACGTCATCTACAGGTGTATGAAGCACTTTGACCCCCTAAAGGTCACGTCACACCTGGCGACGGGGCTGGAGATGTCGGCGGCGACTGGTGGGTGCGCTCACGTTTTTGGCGCCCCACCAGCGTCGCCGTTCCCCATTTACTTGGGGCGACATCTCCAGCCCCGTGCCGGCGAGCTGACAGGCGGTATCGCCGCCGGGGTGTCTGAAAACCCCAGCGGCGATGCAGGACAATGGGAGCCTATGACTCCCATCGCCTGACAGGTCGCTGGCGGCCGGTTACATGGGGCAATGTGTGTACATCGCCCCAGATCGGTCGCCTGGTTTAATAGCATTGCTCTGAAACCAGGCGACCCTCGCGGCGGCCCCGACATCACCCCTTTACATGAGGCGACGTAGGGGCGATGTCGCCGCCAATAACCAACACCCCTACGTCGCCTATGTAATTGGCAGCGATGTCGCCCCGTGTGACGGGGCCTTTAGTCTTTGACAGATTCCTTAACCAATGAACTGTGAAAATGAAAGATTATTTTCTGTGAAAAATACATAATGGTTTTACTTTTTTCCCCAAAGATGTAATATGAGAAAAGCAAAATACTCCACAATTTATTACACAATTTCTCCCAAGTGTGGCAATATGGTCACGTGGTCACACACTACACCTGAGCCCTACTGTTCGCCCAGACATTAAAGGGTGTCTCAAAGATTCCTTCACTGTGGGGCTGGGAGAATGACTAATTTTCACAAGTGGTAAAAATAAATAATAAGAATATACCGGCAACTCTCAATTGTGCAATTTCTCCCTATTGTGGAAATACCCGACACCACAACTACGGTATGTTACTGATTAGACAGGTTTTTCTGGAATGGTTTTTGGTGATCATAATGTCCGAGATACTTGTAAGGTGGAGACCTCCCGTAAGTGACACCATCTCCGCAGCTACACCCCTCGAGGTATTTACTGAATGGTGCAATGACCATTTTGACTCAAAAATGCTTTCTACAAATTAATGTAATGCAATAAGTAAAAATTGCAATATTTCCTAAACATGGGTTATTTTTTTTCTACTTTACAGTATTGGCCGTGTGGTTTATGTGACATTAACTGTATACTGCGGGTCAGGATAATTTCAGCATTAACACTTTTATAGTTTTATGCTTTACTATGTTTGCACAAAAAAAAAACACATTGGGGAAAAAAAAAAAATATATATATACACCGTATATATTTTTGTGTTGTCAGATTCGGAGCCATAACCCTAGGCCTTGTGCACACGGTGCGTTTTTTGGTGTAAGGCTGAAGGCACACTATCCGTGTGCCTCGCACGAGTGTAATGCGAGGGAGATTCGCATTGCACTCGGACCAGTATCATTAAAGGGACACTGTTGCCAGGTTTTTGGCAACCCATCTGACTGCAGCATAATGTTAGATACAGAGACCCTGATTCCAGCGATGTGCCACTTATTGAGCTGCTTGCTGTAATTTTAATATAATTACTGTTTTCCCTACTTCCTATTTAGCAGTAAATGAATATGCTGGACTATTTGATTAGTCCTACAATGTTAATCTCCAAATGATTGAACAGTGATTTTACGGAAACTACATTGAGCAGCCCAGTAAGTGACATATCGCTGGAATCAGGGTCTCTGTCTCTACATTATGCTGCTGTCAGATGAGATGGCAAAAACCTGGTGACAGTGTCCCTTTAACACTAGAAGTCCCAGAAATTTCGAGCTTCCCCCTGAAGTCCCAAAAGAGGGTCAAATAGACCTTTAGTCCAAACCGACAACTCTGGCTCCAATTAGCATCCTTTCATTTGTAAATGCGGCCTAAAATCCTTCAGGTCATTCGACCCGTCTCTGGGTTCCAAAGGTAGAAATATTAAATGACCCCTCTCTGGGACTTCTAGTGTTAAATGATACTGGTCCCATTAGTGTGAGTTCCTTGCATTGCGAGGGAAATGCGTGTGCAATCGCAGCATGCTGTGATTGCACGCAATTTCCCTGCGCAAGGGGACAATGAAAGTCTATGGGTGCAAGAAATTCTCGCACCCATACAGCACACGGTTCGATATTTGCACACATGTGCTGTAAAAATCGCTTCAAACTCCATGGCTGTCAAAGCCGGAGAGTTTGAATTTGCCACTTTGCAGGTACACTAACCAATCATCTTGCATTGCTGTGACAGCAGCGGTGCAAGAGGATTAGTAAAAACACAGCATATGTTAAAACTTTAAAAACCGCTGGGTTTTTCTGCTTATTAACCCCATCTGCAGCCTCTGTGCTGCATGTCAGCACAGAGGCTGCAGATGCGGCCAATAAACCAGTTTCTGCAGGGTTAACCTGCTGTTTGTGTGGTGCCAGCATGTGTCCAGGAAGTGTCCACACTCCCTGGACACATGCTGTCATCACACCCTGGCTGTGCAGGGGTTAACACATGGGTAAAATCCAAGCCGGCAATTTTCAGGTGTTATAAATTCACATTAAAAGCTGGTGGCGGTACTGTACACAATTTGCAAACAGTGCATGCTTGGCAGAGCCCTGAAGTCAGGAGCTGTCGGAGGTACTTTACGCAAATTGTGTACAGTACCAGCTGCTGTGCTAATGAAAGTCAGGAGCTGTCCCTGCTGCCGCGGTCCTGAAATCTCAGCAGGGAACAGCTCCTAGTGCTGAAGTTTAGCAGCGCTCGCTGCTAAACTCCAGCAGCCGGCGTCCGGCTCCCGGTTCCAATTTTTTGTCGGATCCAGCGCGTTCCGGTGCCATAAACCATCAGTGATTGGCCCGGCTTCAATAAGTGCATTGCACATGTGCGGAGCCGGGCTGATCACGTGATCAAGCCAATAATGCACTGGGGCCGATCACGTGATCGGCCCCATAATGCACAGCACATGATGTGATGTAGCGGGCGGTGCATATTAGGTGTTCAGAGGGCGGGAGATTCCAAATAGAGGAGGCAGCGATGAATAAAGAATAATGCCGGATCGAGGAGGGGAGAATGGAGCCTCAACCTGCCTTTCAAGTCCCCAGCCTCAGGGACTTCTGTAAGTTAGAAGTTATTTTTCTCCAGTTTTATAGGGCGGATTTAGCTCACAGAGGTATAGGTAGGGAGCAGCTAGGAATGTGTAGGGACAGCTAGTGATAGTGTAAGGACTTAAATCGAGGTGACAGGTTCACTCCTAGTTACCGAAACGGCACACAATCGCACGACCCCACACAAAAAAACAGCCCTTTGGCTAAAAGGTGCGATAAAGATATAGAGCAGACTCCCAGCTAGTAGGAAAAGCATTCCCAGACCACCGACAATGACTGACTGGGGGGTGTAATGCACTGGATTATTTCAGTGTTATTTTTAGCTAAACAGCACAAAACGTTTGGTGCCGTATAGGCCGGTAAAACGTTATATGGCAGATCCGCTTGGTGAGTCCAAGCACAACACAAAGTCTGTGTCTGTTGAGCTAATATCACATCACATACGAGAGAGCAAGCAGCTGGGCCCCTCCAAAAGGCGGCAATTGTAAGGGAACTGCGGTATATCTGCTGGGGGTTCAATCCCTACCATTGTACACCAGCTTTTTCCCATTTATTAACACGAGTCACCTTCTTGTCAGGCCGTCGCACTGCTCTGAGGAGTTTGACAGAAGTCTACAGCTCTTCAGCAGCAGCTAGGTTCCCAACATGCCCAGCTTGTTATAATGGCTGTAGGCAAAGAACTGGAAAGCCTCCAAGGTATTTCTTACAACCTGTTTTAATGGGACCAGAGACATAGTTAATTAAAATGGTAAAGCTATGCAGAGGCTGCAGATACATGGAGCACACAGGAGAGGCCAGCACTGTCTATTTTTGACATTAAATAACGTGGAAGCTAATAATGGAAGGGAGAAAAAAAAAAAAGAAAGAAATGCCTTCACCGCTAACGATCTGGATGTTCAGAATTATAAAAAGTGTGTGTTACATTTGGAAAGGAGATCATTTACCACAATTAGCAGCTACAGAT
Source organism: Allobates femoralis (assembly GCA_033576535.1). Taxonomy (NCBI): domain Eukaryota; kingdom Metazoa; phylum Chordata; class Amphibia; order Anura; family Aromobatidae; genus Allobates; species Allobates femoralis. The sequence goes on from JARQOC010000002.1 coordinate 623,814,073, forward strand.
AAAGGATTACCTGCTACTATTAAACAGGGAAACCTATGGAAATGACTCATGAAAAAATGATTAAAAATCTATTTTATTTTTTTTTTCTTGGAAACCCATATGACAGCTAATAAATATTTTTCAGAGTTTAGGGTAGATTTGACAACAATCATACTGAAAGGTATGTGCACACTATGCACATACTGCATATCCGATGCCGCTGCCTGCCGGAGCTACACAGAACAGCTATCGATTGTGTAGTTGCCATAGCTGGATATTAAAGAGGACCTGTCACCAAACCAGGCATGGTGATCTAATTACAGCACTGGATGCAGCATGTCTGCTGCATCCAGGCAAGGGGTCCCCCAGCCATTGAGCCCCCCTGTACCCCGAGTAAATACACTTAGAAAACTCACATCCTGCAGCCAGAAAGTAGGTGGCTAGAGGCTGGAGCCGGAGGGCAGATTCACACCCCCTGCATGTTTAATCTGCCCACCGCTGCCAATCATTGTCTCCCTCTTCTGTAGCAGAACACTGGGCTTTTTTTTTTTTTTTTTAATAGAAATGGCTGTTTAGCCCCGCCCCCTGCGGTGACGTCACCACTTATACCCGCCCTGCTCTACGGTTAACATAGAGCAGGGTGGGGAAAGGTGGTGATGTCAGAGCAGGAGGCCGGCCACCGCACCTCCTGCAGTGACATCACTGCTTATACCCGCCCTGCTCTATGTTATCCATAGAGCAGGGCAGGTATAAGTGGTGACGTCACCACAGGGGGCGGGGCTAAACAGCCATTTCTATTAAAAAAAAAAAACTCAGTGTTCTGCTGCAGAAGAGGGAGACAATGATTGGCAGCGGTGGGCAGATTAAACATGCAGGGGGTGTGAATCTGCCCTTCGGCTCCAGCCTTTAGCCACCTCCTTTCTGGCTGCAGGATGTAAGTTTTCTATGTGTATTTACTCGGGGTACAGGGCTGCTCAATGGCTGGGGGACCCCTTGCCTGGATGCAGCAGACATGCTGCATCCAGTGCTGTAATTAGATCACCATGCCTGGTTTGGCGACAGGTCCTCTTGAAGATCAATAGCGGGCGGACGTGCCGTACCTGACTGCAGCCACTATTGTGCTGATGGACCCATGGAGCACTTTTCCATGGCGGCGGTGGCACGAGGAACAGCTGATCGGCGGGGGTAATAGGTGTTGCACTCCCATTGATATAAAAAGGTTATTCTGCTGCACACTAGAACACTAAAAACAAAGGAAGACACTTAGAAACCCCACCCGTTAGCCGTAGAAGAATCCCTTTCCTTTATAGCCAGTATCCTACCTTTAATTGCACATAGAGGCATTTCAGGGTAGGGTCCTGATGCATGAGATGTACCTTGTCGCGGTTATCAGGCTCATCTGCATCGGCTTATACATTTGCTAAGCGTCCCCTTAATTCTTAGTGTCCAATGTGCAGAAGAATAACTTTTTATAGTTATGTTTTTTTTCTACTATCACCTTGTTCACACACATTAGTTGTGTCGGTCTTTCTGTAATTTGCACTCACATTGATGTCTGATCGGTGACCTAACCTAAGAATAGGTTGTCACTGATAAAGTTCTGGACAACCCCTTAAAACATGTACAACACACGGATGACACATGAATGCCATCTGTGCGCTGTGTCTCCCATAGACTCGTATTGGTTCTTTTCACACGTAATACCGTAAAAAAAACATGGAGAGGTCTACGTGTATTTTGCATTGACACATGGTTTCTGTAAAAATACGGATGTGAATGACCCCATAGACAATAATGGGTACATGCTGTATCCCTGAAGAAAAAAAAAAATATACTCGTAACAAGTAGTTTTCAATACTCGCATACTCATCCGAATAGCGTGTCCAATGTTAGTCAATTAGTGATAAGCTCTGCCCACTCACATCCGGCCATAAAACAAGGCTTTCCGGGAGGGTGGTTTTTTTTGCGTTTTCACAGCATACAACACCTTGCAGTGCCCCCCACAGAGAGCCTAACATCCAATCTGCTCTCTCTGGGGACTGACTCCCTTTATGTACTGACGGGAGTCGGCAATATGTGTCAAATCATTCATGATGGACACATCACTCACGAGCACCAGCGATACTCGCCGAGTAACGAGTATCATAAATACCAGACTGTGCCAATAGTAACAATTACACTCACTCAACACTTCCTCCACTGTTCTTCCAGTCTTAAAAGACCAGAAATACTGATAGAAACGAAACACATTCAATGGGTGTAAAGGCCGGTTTACATTATGCGACATGGCTAACGATGTCGCTGCAACTTGTGATGTTGCAGAGGCCTCGTAGCGACGTCGCTACGTGTGACATCTCGCAATGATCATCGATCACCTCGCTGATCGCTGAGGAATGGCCAGGACCATTTTTCAGTCGCTGGTCTCCCGCATGCATCGGCATGTATGACAGGGGCAGCTACCAGCTAACCCGATGTGTTCCCTGGTAACCAGGGTACACATCGGGTTAGCAAGCAGGAGAACGCTGGTAACCAGGATAAACATTGGGTTACTAAGCGCAGCGGTCTGCTTAGTAACCCGATGTTTATCCTGGTTACCAGCATGCTGTGCTTGGTAACCAGGATAAACATCTGGTTACTAAGCAGAGCGCTGCGCTTAGTAACCCGATGTTTATCCTAGTTGCCAGCGTTCTCTGGTTTACCCCAGCGTAGCGGGACCTCAATATCGTGGAAAAAAATATTTTATATTCTTTTCCACGATGTCGAGGTTGTTACATGACTGGCTGATCGCTAGTGAGTCTGCCTGTGTGACAGCTCACCAGCGATCAGGTAACATCGCAACGTGTAAACTGGCCTTAAGCTGCAGAACTTGTTGGGCCATCACCTGTTACTAATCATTCATTCCTATACTTCAGATTTAAAGGCTTATCTCTTAAAAGAACAAAGGAATAGACTAGTACCTGACCAATTCCCACGTCACCCACATCATGTACATTAAGAACTCCTTCAGCCACACTGCACACTTTTGGTGCTATTTTGGCAGCCCTTGATTTGTGTTTTCATTACTTTTGCCTCCCAATACAGGCAGCGCCACATAAGAAATTGTCATCACTAGCAGCCCAGTGCACCCTGAGTGAACCTTTCTTTCTCAACAAGGCGGTAAGGCAAACCAGGCAGATCCACCAAACACCAGAAACCATTGGTAAAATGGAGATAAATATTACAATGTTCTTCACCCCTGATAAATATATCAACTACAAAGAGGATTTGCAGACACAGGGCTCACAGATTCCTCGCAGCACAATAATCTCCTAATCATATTAAACCAAGCCATGTCAAGTATCTGGTTACTTCACTTTACAAAGCAATACCGGCCAAGAAGACTGCAAGGAAAACAGTATACCGTATGTAGTGCAAGATCCATTCACCGGGACACAAAACTGAACATTGCTGTCAGACGTTTGCTTCTCAATAGGGTTAAAAATAATGAATAAAATTCACATAAAAATCTGGTTTACATAATTTGCTCTATTCTACTTGAGAAGAATGCTTTAGGTTTTATTCTCACACAGCAAATAGCAGCCGTAATTTACATCCCCAGCCCATAACTGTGCAGCAAAAACAGATATTATACTGTAAATTACCATACTTTAATATATCAGGAAATTATATATATTGGGGGCACGACTGAGATTTGTTACATATGGGTAAGAAACTTGAACTGTCAAGACCATCACATGGTCCAATGCTTCGGCACATGTGCAGCATATGCTTAACCCAAGCAGCCGGCAATTCTGGGGTTTTACCCAAATGCACAAACTCTGAGACTCCGATACTGGTAAGGCCAGGGATGCACTATGTTTATGCTCAGGAAGTATACACCCGACACTGGCCCCAGACAGGATAGATGATCAGGAAGTATACAGCCCGACACTGGCCGCAGTCAGGATAAATGCTCAGGAGGTATACAGCCAAACACTGGCCGCAGTCAGAATAGATGCTCACGAGGTATACAGCCAAACACTGGCCACAGTCAGGATAGATGCTCACGAGGTATACAGCCAAACACTGGCCACAGTCAGGATAGATGCTCACGAGGTATACAGCCAAACACTGGCCACAGTCAGGATAGATGCTCATGAGGTATACAGCCAAACACTGGCCACAGTCAGGATAGATGCTCATGAGGTATACAGCCAAACACTGGCCACAGTCAGGATAGATGCTCAGGAGGTATACAGCCAAACACTGGCCACAGTCAGGATAGATGCTCAGGAGGTATACAGCCCGACATTGGCCACAGTCAGGATAGATGCTCAGGCATCTAATCACTTTTTTTTTTTTTTTTTTAAATATACCATTCAGTATAGAGGGGGCTATCCGATGTGCTTTTCTATACAGTTAACCTGTATGTAGCCACAAATTAACCATAGGAAATTCTAAAGAACACAATTTTGGCCTCAGTCTGTAGTATAGGGGTCTAAGGGAACATTAAAGAGAACCTGTCATGTCGTTTTGTGATATTAGACTGCGCCAATGTGTTTTAAATGATGCAATGTGCATCACTAACATGGTTTTCTAAAAAGAAAATTCTACGTATTCAAAAAAAAACTTTCTATGCTGAGTTGACTGCACACACATACCTGGCTTCAGCCATAGGGAAGGTGACTGCAAACACATAGCTGGCTTCAGCCATAGGGGAGGTGACTGCACACACATACCTGGCTTCAGCCATAGGGAAGGTGACTGCAAACACATAGCTGGCTTCAGCCATAGGGGAGGTGACTGCACACACACACCTGGCTTCAGCCATAGGGGAGGTGACTGCACACACACACCTGGCTTCAGCCATAGGGGAGGTGACTGCACACACATACCTGGCTTCAGCCATAGGGGAGGTGACTGCACACACATACCTGGCTTCAGTCATAGGGGAGGTGACTGCACACACATACCTGGCTTCAGCCATAGGTGAGGTGACTGCACACACATACCTGGCTTCAGCCATAGGGGAGGTGACTGCACACACATACCTGGCTTCAGTCATAGGGGAGGTGACTGCACACACATACCTGGCTTCAGCCATAGGTGAGGTGACTGCTCACACATACCTGGCTTCAGCCATAGGGGAGGTGACTGCTCACACATACCTGGCTTCAGCCATAGGGGAGGTGACTGCACACACATACCTGGCTTCAGCCACAGGGGAGGTGACTGCACACACATACCTGGCTTCAGCCACAGGGGAGGTGACTGCACACACATACCTGGCTTCAGTCATAGGGGAGGTGACTGCACACACATACCTGGCTTCAGCCATAGGGGAGGTGACTGCACACACATACCTGGCTTCAGCCATAGGGGAGGTGACTGCACACACATACCTGGCTTCAGCCATAGGGGAGGTGACTGCACACACATACCTGGCTTCAGCCATAGGGGAGGTGACTGCACACACATACCTGGCTTCAGCCATAGGGGAGGTGACTGCACACACATACCTGGCTTCAGCCATAGGGGAGGTGACTGCACACACATACCTGGCTTCAGCCATAGGGGAGGTGACTGCACACACATACCTGGCTTCAGTCATAGGGGAGGTGACTGCACACACATACCTGGCTTCAGCCATAGGTGAGGTGACTGCTCACACATACCTGGCTTCAGCCATAGGGGAGGTGACTGCACACACATACCTGGCTTCAGCCATAGGGGAGGTGAGTGCACACACATACCTGGCTTCAGCCATAGGGGAGGTGACTGCTCACACATACCTGGCTTCAGCCATAGGGGAGGTGACTGCACACACATACCTGGCTTCAGCCATAGGGGAGGTGAGTGCACACACATACCTGGCTTCAGCCATAGGGGAGGTGACTGCACACACATACCTGGCTTCAGCCATAGGTGAGGTGACTGCTCACACATACCTGGCTTCAGTCACAGGGGAGGTGACTGCACACACATACCTGGCTTCAGCCACAGGGGAGGTGACTGCACACACATACCTGGCTTCAGCCACAGGGGAGGTGACTGCACACACATACCTGGCTTCAGCCACAGGGGAGGTGACTGCACACACATACCTGGCTTCAGCCACAGGGGAGGTGACTGCACACACATACCTGGCTTCAGCCACAGGGGAGGTGACTGCACACACATACCTGGCTTCAGCCACAGGGGAGGTGACTGCACACACATACCTGGCTTCAGCCACAGGGGAGGTGACTGCACACACATACCTGGCTTCAGCCATAGGGGAGGTGACTGCACACACATACCTGGCTTCAGCCATAGGGGAGGTGACTGCACACACATACCTGGCTTCAGCCATAGGGGAGGTGACTGCACACACATACCTGGCTTCAGCCATAGGGGAGGTGACTGCACACACATACCTGGCTTCAGCCATAGGGGAGGTGACTGCACACACATACCTGGCTTCAGCCATAGGTGAGGTGACTGCAAACACATACCTGGCTTCAGTCATAGGGGAGGTGACTGCACACACATACCTGGCTTCAGCCATAGGGGAGGTGAGTGCACACACATACCTGGCTTCAGCCATAGGGGAGGTGACTGCACACACATACCTGGCTTCAGCCATAGGGGAGGTGACTGCACACACATACCTGGCTTCAGTCATAGGTGAGGTGACTGCACACACATACCTGGCTTCAGCCATAGGTGAGGTGACCTCACACACATACCTGGCTTCAGCCATAGGTGAGGTGACTGCACACACATACCTGGCTTCAGCCATAGGTGAGGTGACTGCACACACATACCTGGCTTCAGCCATAGGTGAGGTGACTGCACACACATACCTGGCTTCAGTGATAGGGGAGGTGACCGCACACACATACCTGGCTTCAGCCATAGGGGAGGTGACCGCACACACATACCTGGCTTCAGCCATAGGGGAGGTGACTGCACACACATACCTGGCTTCAGCCATAGGGGAGGTGACTGCACACACATACCTGGCTTCAGCCATAGGGGAGGTGACTGCACACACATACCTGGCTTCAGCCATAGGGGAGGTGACTGCACACACATACCTGGCTTTAGTCATAGGGGAGGTGACTGCACACACATACCTGGGTTCAGTGATAGGGGAGGTGACCGCACACACATACCTAGCTTCAGCCATAGGGGAGGAGCTTTTGCTTATTGTCACTCAAGTCATTCATGATATTGTTTGAATTTTGTCATGCCCCCTACATTGTAATTGAGCAGTATCACTACCAGAACCTATGGTGCTGTCCAAACCATGTGACTGTAATGGGCAGAGCTAATCCCAAAGGGTTTTTCACTTCAGGCCTGCTTAGCTTCACCCATTAAGGTCACGTGGTCATGACATCACAACAGGTCCTTCACCAGCAGAGGACCTTCAGTGATCAATGTCAATATATTACACTGCAGGGGGTGTTACTACTTTAAAAAACTGCATGACAGAAGTGGATTGATGTCACTTATCCCAGTTAAAGTATCCACCCCGATGACTGAAGGTGCAGGTACATAATGCAAATAGCTAAGCATCTAAAGTAATTTTTTATGATAAATAAGAGGATTTTTTTTTTTTTTTTATAACCAGATTACTGATGGGGCAGTTAAATAACAAAAAAAAAAGGGCATAAAAGGTTCCCTTTACAGTGAAAGCTCCTTTGGGCAAGTGTACAGAAGAAGTGTGTGCTTCGCCCAACCTGCAAACTTTACTCACTAATGATCCCGATGACTACATGATGGAAGACACGTTAAGACACTGGGCTGCCATGATATCAAGCACTACGAAGCAGACAATGCTCACTGCATACCCTGGATATGACAATTAATAAACATGAGGAATATTTTGTTCATACTTACAAAAACAGAATCTAAAGAAGTCTACTGGAGAATCCAACCAACTCTACGTAGAGACGACTTCATTCAACCCAGCAAAGTGGAGAATGTTCTTAGTCTGTCAGGGATGAGAGAGAGGTGTAAGGAGAAGCTCTACAGGGCACATGCAATATCAATTTGTAGAGGATAATGAGGCCTGTTCCAGGGTCCACCGAGTCTCCACATAATCTACACATTGCCTATTAATGTATGACACCTGACAATTACCTGTGCCATTATTGCTGCTCATCTGTAACGCTCTGCAGTGAGAGGATAAGTAACGTATGGTGGAGTGCTATACCCTCCTCACTTCTGTAATGCTGCAATTGCCAGACTTAAAGAAACAGGACACATTTTCCAAAATGTAAAGCACCACTCCAGGATTGACTTTTTCACCACTGAAGTGACGCTTTAAGCACAAAAATTCCCTCCCCCCAATCACATACGTAACTTTTGGCGATTTGCCTCCAACAGACACAGCTCCAGTCCCACGGTGCCATCTCGTACCTTTAGCTTCTGTCTGTCACAAGTCAGAAGTTACATCACAAGCTCCTCATACAGTTAGGGCCAGAAATATTTGGACAGTGACACAAGTTTTGTTATTTTAGCTGTTTACAAAAACATGTTCAGAAAGACAATTATATATACAATATGGGCTGAACATGCACACTCCCAGCTGCAATATGAGAGTTTCCACATCCAAATCGGAGAAAGGGTTTAGGAATCATAGCTCTGTAATGCATAGCCTCTTCTTTTTCAAGGGACCAAAAGTAATTGGACAATGGACTCTAAGGGCTGCAATTAACTCTGAAGGCATCTCCCTCGTTAACCTGTAATCAATGAAGTAGTTAAAAGGTCAGGAGTGGATTCCAGGTGTGTGGTTTTGCATTTGGAAGCTGTTGCTGTGACCAGACAACATGCGGTCGAAGGAACTCTCAATTGAGGTGAAGCAGAACATCCTGAGGCTGATAAAAAAGAAAAAATCCATCAGAGAGATAGCAGACATGCTTGGAGTAGCAAAATCAACAGTTGGGTACATTCTGAGAAAAAAGGAATTGACTGGTGAGCTTGGGAACTCTAAAAGGCCTGGACGTCCACGGATGACAACAGTGGTGGATGATCGCCGCATACTTTATTTGGTGAAGAAGAACCCGTTCACAACATCAACTGAAGTCCAGAACACTCTCAGTGAAGTAGGTGTATCTGTCTCTAAGTCAACAGTAAAGAGAAGACTCCATGACAGTAAATACAAAGGGTTCACATCTAGATGCAAACCATTCATCAATTCAAAAAATAGAAAGGCCAGAGTTAAATTTGCAGAAAAACACCTCAAGAAGCCAGCTCAGTTCTGGAAAAGTATTCTATGGACAGATGAGACAAAGATCAACCTGTACCAGAATGATGGGAAGAAAAAAGTTTGGAGAAGAAAGGGAACAGCACATGATCCAAGTCACACCACATCCTCTGTAAAACATGGTGGAGGCAACGTGATGGCATGGGCATGCATGGCTTTCAATGGCACTGGGTCACTTGTGTTTATTGATGACATAACAGCCGACAAGAGTAGCCGGATGAATTCTGAAGTGTACCGGGATATACTTTCAGCCCAGATTCAGCCAAATGCTGCAAAGTTGATTGGACGGCGCTTCATAGTACAGATGGACAATGACCCCAAGCATACAGCCAAAGCTACCCAGGAGTTCATGAGGGCAAAAAAGTGGAACATTCTGCAATGGCCAAGTCAATCACCAGATCTTAACCCAATTGAGCATGCATTTCACTTGCTCAAATCCAGACTTAAGACGGAAAGACCCACAAACAAGCAAGACCTGAAGGCTGCGGCTGTAAAGGCCTGGCAAAGCATTAAGAAGGAGGAAACCCAGCGTTTGGTGATGTCCATGGGTTCCAGACTTAAGGCAGTGATTGCCTCCAAAGGATTCGCAACAAAATATTGAACATAAAAATATTTTGTTTGGGTTATGTTTATTTGTCCAATTACTTTTGACCTCCTAAAATGTGGAGTGTTTGTAAAGAAATGTGTACAATTCCTACATTTTCTATCAGATATTTTTGTTCAACACTTCAAATTAAACGTTACAATCTGCACTTGAATTCTGTTGAAGAGGTTTCATTTCAAATCCAAAGTGGTGGCATGCAGAGCCCAACTCGCGAAAATTGTGTCACTGTCCAAATATTTCTGGCCCTAACTGTACATCTCTATGAGAGCCAGACTGAGGTTCCCATAGAGATGCATTGAAAAGTGACCTCTTTGGCGCTCTATGAAACACAGGAGGTGCCGGCGGTCACTTTTTTCCACAAAACCAATCAATGCGCCACTGGAATAAGATTAAAGGGAACCAACCACCTCAGATCACCCTAATACACAGTTAGTACATGTCCCTGCACCCTAAGGATACCTTTCCAGCACTGTTTTTGTGTAAAATCTTGCATTAGTATAACTGATATAAAGAGTTTATAAACTTACTAGCCTTGAGACATCTGGGCGTATCCCTCCTTCTGTTATACTTCAGGGCTGTGCATTGCATGGCTGTGCTCCCCCTCCTTCTGTGCAGAGGAGATAACGATCACGCCCATCAGGACAGGGCAGCAGGCACAGAGGGAGGGGGAGTGCAGGCATGCAATGCACAGCCCTGAAGTATAACAGAAGGAGGGATACGCCCAGATGTCTCCAGGCTAGTAAGTTTATAAACTCTTTATATGAGTTATACTAATGCAAGATTTTACACAAAAACAGTGCTGGAAAGGTATCCTTAGGGTGCAGGGACATGTACTAACTGTGTATTAGGGTGATCTGAGGTGGTTGGTTCCCTTTAAGGCGACAGCAGGCGAGTATAAACACAGGGGGCAGGGGACTTGCATTTAAAGGGATCCTAAGCCCCCTAAACTATCAGCAGGGAAATGTATGGGTCAAAATTCCCTGCCTAACAATCCCCATCTCATGATATTCTGCAAATTAAGTGTTTAAAAAATGATTTATAAAGCTCCATTTCCCTATGCCAATGAGACCAGCGACTAGTCACAAGGGCATTATACAGCTGCCTAGGCCACCGTGTTTCCATGTTATCATGCTTCTGTGGGTGCAAGAACATAATTACCAGCAGCCAAAGTCACCTTGAATTCCCGGACATATGGCTGTGCCTCCGTATCTGAGTGTACTTGTTACCCCACTTCAGAGGTGCACTGCGCATGCTCAGAGGGCTCCTACACTTCTGACTATGCACAGTGCGGCTCTGAAGCCAGGACCTACACCCAATACAAAGGTGCACTGCACAGTCAGAAGCTAGGAGCCCTCTGAGATACTCATTTTCTTAAAGGGGTTGTCCAGCCTTTTCCTAAAATCTGTGTATCTAGGCTGCAAAATGCGAAGTTTAAAGTTTACACCATTTTGCATGGTTACCTACAGGGCTGTGGAGTCAGTAATCCAAACCTCAGACTCCAACTCCTCAGTTTCCCTGAATCTGACCGACTCCCTCATACACGGCTCAGATTTACGTGATACAGTTATTGTAATACAATGTGAACATCAGACTTTATTATTATGATACAATAATACAAATATTTAGATAGAACATAATTTATAATCATAATATTCAGCATACTCTGCAACTGACCTACTGTACCTAATTTATTATATATTTTAGGAGTCCGAGACGGTCCCTTTTATATTGACTCCCACTCCACCAAAAAAGGCTCTGATTCCGACCCCACCGCTCTGATTACCTAGATATCACGATTCAGCATGTAGAGGATAGACACAGCACACGTCTAGAGGCGTGTTGTTTTGGAGCCTGGCTGTAATGTCACAACTGGCCATTTACACCCAGACTCCAACAAGCCCTCCCCAGTCCCCAGCAGGATCACCCCCATTCACCTTTGTAGACGCTGATTGAACCGCATTGCACTGACTGACAGATCATCTCCTTTCTGCATCACTGGGCCGAAGCCGCCCCCCTGTGAAGATGAACCTCTTTGTGGCGTGAGGCAATGTGTGCGCCGTTCATTCTTTTACCTTGTGCCTGAAGCGATCCTCCTCTCTGTATCAGTCACAGCTGTCCCCCCTGTGATGGAGATGAACAAGTGCTGTGGTGTATGCACGTTTATCTCCTTCAGAGGGAATGCACATGGCAGTGATACAGAGAGGAGGATCGCTTCAGGCACAGGGAAAAAGAATAAACGGCGCACACATTGCATCACTGCATAGAGCGGTAATAGGTGAATGGGGTTGGCACTATTGGGGACTGGGGCTGACCTGCTGGGGACTGGGTGTAAACGACCAGTTGTGACGTTGCAGCGAGGCACCAAAACAACACACCTCTAGATGAGGGCTGAGCTGCTCCTCCACATGCTGAATCGGGATTTCTTTTGTGCCCATGCTGCTTTTTTTTTTTTTTTTTTTTTTATTTGCTGCAGATTACGGATGCAGAAAAATCTGCAGCATGTCAATTACCGATCCATTTTTCCACAGTGTTTTTCGGTCCTCCAGTCATTAACTTCGTTATAAATTATGCCACTGGAAAGAAACGAGCCAAAAATGGATTTTCTGCACCAAATACAGACCAAATACACAGCGAGGGCATAATGCCTTACGCTCTCAAAGATCAAAGCCAACATGTGACACTGATCACAGGAGTGCGCTCCTCCGACTCGGATCCAGGTGGATTTATAATCTGGAGTTAGGAGCTCAGAGGGAAATCAGTGAAAATGTGTCTTCCCTTTGTTTTTTGATCCAATAGGCTGAATATTTTTATATCCAGTTAACTTCCCTTTTTATTTCTCATGAATTTTTCCATTCCACATCATTTTCATTCTTTTATATCACTTATTTATACACTCAGAATATTATAAATAGAAAGAAAACATTTTTTAGTTTTATTTCATACACTTATAAATTAAAGAAAAAAATGCTGAAGTGATGATCTGAGTAACTTTACAGCTCCACTACAGAGTTTTTGTTTTTGGAGTGGCACTTTAATGTAAGTACCCTGCCTCTAGTCTAAGGCTGTGTTATTGCTGCGCTATTGATCCGCTTTGTACGGATCTGATGTTGCAGTGACACGCACTTACCTTGTCTGTCTCAGCCAAGTCAATGCATTTCACTATTTTGCATCGACACACTGCGCTTTTTATGGACCTGCTTTTGGTCTGAAAAACGAATCTGTAAAAAAGTCTCATGCCAATTCTTTGGCTTTTTTTGCTGCGCTTTTAATCACCTCGCCGCACTCCCTCACTGATCTCTCCTCATCCCGATGTTGTAGGACCTCGAAGGACCATGGGACCATGCGATGTCACCTGGTCACAAAGCAGGCTGCAGGGCACCGAACGCAGCATGTTGCATTTTAGCGGGGCTTGTTTTATCTGCAACCGCACACAAAAAAAAGCATGGATCTCAATGGATCCGCAGTGTCCTCCACATGACAGCGCAGGGAACACTGGGATCTCTTGAAATGCCCTCCCAATGGCCGGCGTAATCACCGGCGGCCCCCGGGAAATCAGCTAGAGCCGCCGCTGATCTCCCGCCGGTGTCAGCGTGGAGAAACAGCTGATCTGACAGCTTGTTTAAATCTCCCGCACTGACACCGAATAGGTGAATGTCGGCGCGGGAGATTTGAAGCAGCGATCAGCTGTTTCTTATCTCCTGCACCGATATCACCCTATTCGGTGTCGGCGTGGGAGATTTAAACAGCTGTCAGATCAGCTGTTTCTCCACGCTGACACCGGCGGGAGATCAGCTGTGCCGAGAGGAGGAGATCTCCACTGCTGATCTCCTCCTCCCGACCGACCCCGAGACAGCTGATTGGCTCCCGGCACCATACTAATGTGAACGCATGCGGACAATCTCCGCATGCGTTCACATTAGTATGGGCTGCATTTGCACTGCGTTTGCATCTGCATGCCATACGCATGCAGACACAAACGCAAGTGTGAAGGCAGCCTTATTTATCTGCATTTTTGATGCAGAAAATTCTGCATCCGTCCCTACTACAGTCCGCTTACCTTGCATATTGCCTGGCACTTTTGGGTTTTGGCCGCATCACACACCACAGGAGTCTCATGCCTCCTACCGATGTGATGTGTGACGGGCCTAAAACCAGGAAGTGCTGGGCAGTAAGCAATGAAAGGGGCGCAAAAGAATTGAAATGGTTTATTTCTACAGATGAAAGATTTGTAAAAATCCACAGCTGTTGATCTGTGCAAAAAAATGGCCAGTATGCATACGCTTTTGCCGTGCCAAACTTGTCAGTGGACGGCAAGGTGGTGTAAGCTTAGACATACGTGTGTACAGATGCAACAAGTTTAACAAACAGTACAAGCAGCTGACATTTGGAGGATATCAGACTGTCTATATCTATCTAGCCTGTCTCATAATTTGACACATATAACCAACAATAAAGAAAGGTTAAAAATCTGTGCTCTTCAGCAATAAGGATCTTGCTCGGTTGTATTATCCAGCAGTGTCTTTATTCTCAACGCGTTTCATGCGCCGACTGCGCACTTCATTAGGAGATAACAAGCTGTTGTCTATTCAACACATAGACATACCATAAAGGCAGAATAGAGGCTTTGTGAAAGAAAAAAAAAAACACTACTGCCCACCTGTGGAGTAGCAGTTCCTTAAAGGGGCAGTCACACACGTCAATATAGCTGTCAATATCGCTGCTGAGCGTGACATTGCAGCGATATTGACGCATGTGACATGCTGAATCAACCAGCAATAAATCGCTGGTTGATCATCGCCAGGTTTTCGGACTGGACCGAAAACATGGCGATGGTCGCCTGGTGTACACGCAGCATCGTGCGTGTGACACCGGGAGCCGCGATCAACCAGCTCCCGGTGCCTCTCAGGAAGCGCTGGGAGCTGGTATCCAGGGTAAACTGCGGGTAACTAGGCAGGGTGCGCTGCCTAGATACCCGATGTATACCTTAGTTACCAGCCTTCTCCGCTCACCGGCTGGTATCTAAGGTACACATCGGGTAACTAGGATCCCTAGTTACCCACTGTGTACCTTAGATACCAGCCGGTGAGCAGAGAAGGCTGGTAACTAAGGTATACATTGGGTATCTAGGCAGCACGCCTGCCCAGTTACCACAGTTTACGCTGATACCAGCCTGCAGACATCGTGGAAACAATAATTAAATCATTTCAACGATGTCGCTGGTAAAATGATCGCTGGTCAGTCTGCCTGTGTGACAGCTCACCAGCGATCAGCCGTCAATGTCGCCAGCGATCAGATCGCTGGCAACATTGACATGTGTGACGCCAGCTTAATAGTTACGTCAGAAATAGGGCAGAAATTGCTGAGCTCCATACAAGAAAATGACGATAAATTGAACTAACTGAAGAATCTAGATAAGAGGCATCATATTTGGTGAAACACGAAGGGTCCAGCTCAGGGACATCCATATATGTGATCACTCTCAGATCAGTGGTGTTCTCACAAATAAGCGGTCATCAGCTCCAGAGGTGGCAGATAGACAGTGAACTGTCTTGAAAATTACGGCTGTTTAAAGGCTTGTTCACATGTTGTGTTTTTGATACAACAAAGTCCTGCATTTTACTATACAAGAAGCAAATGATAAGTCAGAAATCTCATTCCCGCGTTTTTTTTGTCTCTCGCAGATTTGAAACGGTTTCACTTCGGTCAGCATTTTTCACTCATTCAAATCAATAGTAAAAATTCACACCAAAAACAAAAAGCATACAAATAACAAAAAAAAAAAAAATGTGACACCAGCCCCGCGGCAGTCACTGCGACACCAGCCCGCGGGCAGTCACCTGCGACACCAGCCCCGCGGGCAGTCACCTGCGACACCAGCCCCGCGGGCAGTCACCTGCGACACCAGCCCGCAGGCAGTCACCTGCGACACCAGCCCCGCAGGGCAGTCACCTGCGACACCAGCCCCGCGGGCAGTCACCTGCGACACCAGCCCGCGGGCAGTCACCTGCGACACCCAGCCCCCGCGGGCAGTCACCTGCGACACCAGCCCCGCGGGCAGTCACCTGCGACACTCAGCCCCGCGGGCAGTCACCTGCGACACCAGCCCCGCGGGCAGTCACCTGCGACACCAGCCCCGCGGGCAGACAGCTGTGATACCATCCATGTGAGCAGTCTTCAGAGTCACCAGCCCTGAGGGCAGTCACCTGACACCAGCACTGTGGGCAGACATCTGTGATACCTCATGGGTGGTCAGTCTCCTGAGACACCAGCCCTGCGGGCAGACAGCTGCGATGCCACCCGAACGCGCAGTCTTCTGTGACATTAGTTCTGTGGGCAGACACTTGTGACACCAGCCCTATGGGCAGAGAGCAGCGATACCTCCTGGTTGGCCAGTCACCATACGGATGGCTAGTCTTCTGTGACACCAGCCCTGTGGTCATTCATTTGTGACACCAGCCCTGTGGGCAGACAGCTGCAATACCACCAGGGTGGGCAGTCACCTGGGACACCAGCTCTGTGGGCAGACAGCTGCAATACCACCAGGGTGGGCAGTCACCTGGGACACCAGCTCTGTGGGCAGATAGCTGCAACTCCTACCGGGTGGGCAGGCACCTGTGACACCAGTCCTGTGGGCAGGCCCCTGTGATACCTCCTGGGTGGGCAGCCCCATGGATAGACACCTGCGATACCCCCCAGATGGGTAGTCACCTGTGACACCAGCCCTGCGGGTAGACACCTGTACTTTTATAGTATTTTTTGGTTATACACTGGAGCTAGCCAACAAGGGTGTAAAAGTAGATGTTGCAGCCAAAAGGCCGTGGGGGGATCACCGCGATTAATCCTCCCTAGGGGGGTTGGTAAAATTTATAGTTGTAGAGGCCCAGCGCACACAAACCCTTTATCAATGGTTTAAGCCAATATTCTCTCTGTTGCCTTTCTGCAAATTTGCAGCAAAGCCGAATGCTCCGTCTGGGGTTACTTCATCTGTACCGTTTCTATCTACATGTCTAAAGCTTCACCAGAACACGATCCACACGCCAGTAGACATTTAAAGGGAACCTGTCAGCTTGTTTATGCCTCCCCAACTATCTGCACCTGTAGCTTTAGAATACTATTCTAATCATCCCTGTGAGCTCATAGTGCAGGGGTGGGGAACTCCAGTCCTCGAGGGCCGCAAACAGTGCAGGTTTTCAGGATTTCCTTAGTATTGCACAGGTGATAACATAATCACTTGCACTGGTGATGATTCCAATCCCTGTGCAATACTAAGGAAATCCTGAACTGTTTGCGGCCCTCGAGGACTGGAGTTCCCCACCCCTGTCATAGTGTAATGTGAAAGGTGAAAAAAAGCATTTGCACACTAACATTTCAGTCTGCACCTTGGAGGAGGGAGACTGTCTGGCAGGATAATACCCGTGTTTCCACGAAAATAAGACAGTGTCTTATATAAATATTTGGTCCGAAAGATGCGCCATGTCTTATTTTCAGGGGGTGTCTTACCTTTATCATCCCCTTGCAGCCCCCAATAAAGAAACCGCATCATCCCCAAATATGGTATCAGGGACACACACACACATACAGGGGCACATAAACACAGGGACACACACACAAACACAGGGGCGCATACACACAGACAGGGACACTTCTCACTGGTCCCTGCAGCATTCTGGCGATGCTCTGAGCTGCCCGCTGCTGTCCTGGTGCACGCCGCTCTCTCGGTGCTCACTGCTGCAAGGAGGACGGCACCGCTCTCATTTCCTTGGTGCTGTAGGTGTACGGTGCCGCTGTCCCAAACAATCACAGGCCAGTTCCTGGCCTGTGATTGGCTGGTACAGTGGCAGGGGGTTTGAAAAATAAAGCGGTGCCGGTCTACATGCATCTACGGCACCGCTCACAGTGACGGGCACCGGGACACAAGCGGGGGGCGGGCTGGAGGAGTCGCAGCTGTATGCCCCCCAATCTTCAGATCGGTGGCATACTGATGATAATAAAATAGAGACATGCCTTATTTTCGGGGGGGGTGCCTTATATTTGCAGACACATTAAACCCCCTGGTATGCCTTACCTTTGGGGGACACCCTATTTTCGGGGAAACACGGTAGTTAACTCACTTAACTTGCATGGCTAAAAGACCTGTGTGATGTAACGATCATGTGACCATAGTGGGTGGAGCTAAGCAAGCAAACTTATGTCCTATGGCAGTGTTTCCCAACTCCAGTCCTCAAGGCACACCAACAGGTCATGTTTTCAGGATTGCATAGGTGATAATTTAATCACTTGCACAGGGGATAATTCCATCATCTGTCTAATGATAAGGAAATCCTGAAAACATGACCTGTTGGTGTGCCTTGAGGACTGGAGTTGGGAAACACTGTCCTATGGGGACTTAGCTCCATCTATTGTAGTCACATGGTTATGACATCACATCGGGTCTCCCAACATGTTCTAACATAAAGGCTGAAATGTTAACTATTAACCTGCCAGTCTCCGTCCTCCAAGCTGGAGACTGACTGCCTCATTACATAAGGAAATGTAAGTGTATAAATGCTTTTTTTCACCTTTCACATTACACTCTGAGCTCAGACAGGGATGATTAGAATAGTATTATGAAGCTGCAGCTACAGACAGTGACAACTGGAGGGGCATAAACAGTCTGACAGGTTCCCTTTAAGTCACAAATCTCTCAACAGATGAGCAACTCCTCATCACCTGTCCCTTGAATATTATAATCAGAGAGAAAATATCATTTGACTGGTAAAGGGGCGAGATAACATAACCAAAAACATCTGTACTCTCTTCCCGGTGACACGAAGGATGTAGAAGGGGAAAGAAACTGCCTGTGATCTTTATTCCTGACGCCTCCCTCATACACAGAACCAGGAAATAAATCTGCTGCTCTCGAATATTACACCTAGAATAAGACATCGCGTCACAGACTGGGATTTAAGGCTGTTTCCAAGATTTCTAAAAAGTGTATGAAAAGCAGGGAGCTGGTCCACAGATTGATGCTGCACGAGCTGCAGGAGGCACAATTCAGGCACTGGCTGCATTACTGCCTGTGCACACAGAGGATTCAGGTTTTTACCTCTGAAGCTGAAACCAGGAGTGGAACAATCAGAGGAAACGTATAACACTGGGGAACACAATTTTTTAGGAGTTAGGTCAGACAATTGTTCTTAATTAATTTTTGGATGCTGAATCCAGAAATGATCTCAGTTTTTCTCTATCACGTCAAGTTTTTGAACTATAGGATTTTTGTTTCAATTTTGTGTTTATTGAAAATTTTGAATTTAAAACATGGAACAAAAGACAATATCGAGCGAATAGACAAACTCCACTCATCTGTTATAGGTAAATAAAATATACAAAAACATAACAATAATAGTATACTCAGTGTGTCCACTACTCCTCCTCCGTCAACTAGATTTTTAAAGTATTTAACTCCCATGTAGGAGGTCCCGAACCCAGGCTGTGCGTCCCAACCCCCCCTTCACAAAGATGGATAAACATGCCCAGTCCTAGGCTACCATATACTTCCGTTTGTTAAGTCAAGTTGTTCCCCTTGCTACCCCAATGGATCCCCTCTAAATAAAGTCCACGGTGCCCATACCCTGTCAAACCTATCCATTTCGTTATGTAGAGAGGCTGTCATTTTTTCCATAAAGTACACGTCCTGGACTCTGGCATAAAGATCCAGCTGCGTGGGGGCAGCAGTTTTTTTCCAGAATAGTGGTATGAGACATTTGGCAGCTGTCAAAAGGTGAATCAGTAACTTCGTGTGGGGTTTGTTCCATCCCATAGGTGTTAGGTTCAAAAAGAACACATGGGGGTCAACTGGCACCTCAACCTCAAAAACCGTGCTCAACAGTCTCCCCACTTCCCTCCAGAAGCCCTCCAAGGTTGGGCAATCCCAGAAAATGTTGAAGAGAGATGCTCCGACGGCACCGCATCTCCAGCATACATCTGGAATGGATCTGTTCATCTTATGGAGAACCTCGGGAACACAATACCAATTCATCAGGAGTTTAATCTGGTTCTCCTGGTGAAGGGTATTGATAGAGGTCTTATGGGCCCTCGACCAGACCATTTGCCATTGCCCTAAAGTCAATGGGTGTCCCAACCACGACTCCCATTTCGTCATATATGTATGGCAGCTAGGTGCTAGGGAGCCGGGGCAATGGAGTAGAGTGTATATATCAGAAATGAGCCCCTTAGTTGAGGCATTATTCGCACATATCCTCTCAAAATCAGTCGGTACAAGGGATTCTGGGGAGCCCATCTTTGTTTTGAAATAGTGTATTTGTTGGTATGAGCAGGATAGGTTTCTCTGGAGATTATGCTTCTGGGACAGCTCAGGAAAGGTTCTAAACCTCCTAGTCAGGGGGTCCACCAGGTCCCTGTATGTGAAGAGGCCTGTTGAAGCCCAGCGAGATCCCGCCCCTGACATCCTCCAAGTGTGGGTTATAGAGAAACGGGGTTAGGAACGATGCATGAGAAGCTAGCTGGAATTTGATTCTAAGAGTGGTCCATATGTCCCTGGTAAATGCCATAGGACCTAGGAGTGCCATCCGAGAAATCTCGTTAGGCGGACCCCATATCAGGGCTGCTGGGTGACAGGGAGCCAGCCACAGTTTTTCTATTTCCATCCATTTGCTGAATGCGGGGAGAGTCGACCAGGAGGGAATGAGCCTTAAATGTGTGGCAAAATAATATTTAGTTATATCTGGGCAGGCCAGACCCCTCCCCCCCCCCCGAGATTTAGGGGCGCACATCACCGTTCCAGCAATGCGATGTCTCCCCGACTGCCAGACAAAGTTCAAGAAAATCGATTGCACCTTTTTTAAGACTATCTGTGGGACTTTTGATGAGATTGTTTCAAACAGGTATAGGAACTTGGGAGAATTGACATTTTTAAAATTGCTATTTTACCCAAAAAGGAGACCGGCAATGAGGACCACTTCTGTAGACGTAATTCAGTATCTCGGATCAGAGGGGGGATGTTTGCCCCATACATCTCGCCATATCGTGAAGTAATGTGTACCCCCAAATATTTAATGGAAGATGTTCTCCAGGTGTACCTATGAGACTTCTGTAGATACCCAAGTTTAGGCTCTGGTATATTAAGAGGTAGTGCTTCAGTTTTACTCGGGTTCACTTTGTACCCAGATAAGCGTGAATAGGACTCCAAAATTTTGTTCAGGTTGGGGAGGGTTACTATGGGATTAGTCAGTGTGAGCATAACATCATCGGCAAATAAAGAAACTTTAAATTCCTTTGACCTAATCCGAATTCCAGCTACGTCGGGACTCCTGCGTAGGTGAGCTGCAAGAGGCTCAATGCTTAGAATGTATAGCAACGGAGAAAGAGGACATCCTTGGCGTGTGCCATTACGCATTTCCGGTTGCCTAGAATGCACATGGGACAAGCGGACCGTCGCCCTCGGGGCAGAATACAAGCCCCGAAGTGCGGTAATGAAGGACCCCGACAGGCCGAAGTGATGCAATGCAGAAAACATAAAGTCCCAGTTCAGCCTGTCGAAGGTCTTCTCCGCATCTAGACTCAACAGGATGGCCTTGTCTCCTCTCTTGTTTACTACGCCTATCAAGTCTAGTAGGCGGCGAGTGTTATCGCCCGCCTGGCGAAACCGAACAAAGCTGACTTGGTCTTTATGGATTAACTGAGGCAACCAATTGTTCAGTCTCTCCGCCAAAATTTTTTTTACAAAAATTAAGTCTGAATTTAAAAGGCTTATAGGCCTATAACTTGCGCAGTCTACGGGACCCTTACCATCTTTTAGAATAACCGTTATATAGGAATGAAGCATTGAGGCAGGAATTTCTCCTCCGTTCATAAAGCTATTAAACAAGGAGACCATATACTGCGAAAGCAAGGGTAGATATGTTTTGTAATAAAGATATGGCAGACCGTCGGGGTCAGGGGCATTCATAGAGGGCAACTTTTTCACGACTTCTTCAATCTCCTCAGCAGTGATCTTGTCAACTATAGGATTTTTGTCTTCTCAAAAATATGTAAACTACTGTACCTAAAAATATTTTTTTTAAATAGTACAAATATGAACAAAAAATGAAATATATAAGAAATAGGCATGACAAATATGTTTTTTAACACTATCATGTTTTTTACAAAGGACAGATATATATATATATATATATATATATATATATATATATATATATATATATATTGTAATCAGATAACAAGTCTTATTACAGATATCAGTGCAACTGTGCATTTCTGGCAGGTAAGTTGTGGAGGAAAAACTTGACGTGCTAGAAAAAAACTGACTACATTTTTGGAATCAGCATGCCAATTTTAGTATAAATCGGCTCAAAAACCTAACTCAACAGAAAATTTTTTTCAAATTGTTCCCCAGTGTAATAGAAACACAGGCACTGCTTCTGGATTTATCACCTACTCCTGGTTTTGGCTACAAATACTAAGGTAAAAATCTCAAATACTCAATGTGTGCATGTGGCCTAAGTCACTGCAGTGCTTCAGAGAAAAACAGCCTCAATAGTATTCCTTGCGTCTACAAGATTTTGCTGTATGTAAACATGTGGTGATCAGACATCTCTGATCACTAGTCCACCACTGTTCTCTAAACTGACAAATCTGTCTCTATGTCCGTATATAAGGAGACATGTCAGTCCAGGGTAGTGGGCAATGACGGGAACCAGCCTTGGACTAGAGACCTGAGACACATAGGTCACAACCAGCAAGTCAGCCTGCTTTCTCATAAACAGTGCAGCGGTTCAGAGTAAATGATGCCCAGGTGCAATGATAGTTCATTTCTGAATATTGCTGCTCGAGGTTCAGGATTCATGAAACTCATCTCCCGCAGCCCTCGCCAGTCTACGCTCACCTCTCCCGCAGCCCTCGCCAGTCTACGCTCACTCTCCCGCAGCGCTCGCCAGTCTACGCTCACTCTCCCGCAGCGCTCGCCAGTCTACGCTCACTCTCCCGCAGCGCTCGCCAGTCTACGCTCACTCTCCCGCAGCGCTCGCCAGTCTACGCTCACTCTCCCCGCAGCGCTCGCCAGTCTACGCTCACTCTCCCGCAGCGCTCGCCAGTCTACGCTCACTCTCCCGCAGCCCACGCCAGTCTACGCTCACTCTCCCGCAGCCCACGCCAGTCTACGCTCACTCTCCCGCAGCCCACGCCAGTCTACGCTCACTCTCCCGCAGCCCACGCCAGTCTACGCTCACTCTCCCGCAGCCCTCGCCAGTCTACGCTCACTCTCCCGCAGCCCTCGCCAGTCTACGCTCACTCTCCCCCGCAGCCCTCGCCAGTCTTACGCTCACTCTCCCGCAGCCCTCGCCAGTCTACGCTCACTCTCCCGCAGCCCTCGCCAGTCTACGCTCACTCTCCCGCAGCCCTCGCCAGTCTACGCTCACTCTCCCGCAGCCCTCGCCAGTCTACGCTCACTCTCCCCCGCAGCCCTCGCCAGTCTACGCTCACTCTCCCGCAGCCCTCGCCAGTCTACGCTCACTCTCCCGCAGCCCTCGCCAGTCTACGCTCACTCTCCCGCAGCCCTCGCCAGTCTACGCTCACTCTCCCGCAGCCCTCGCCAGTCTCCTCACTCTCCGACCTCGCATCTACCTCCTCGCCGAGCCCTCGCCAGTCTACGCTCACTCTCCCGCAGCCCTCGCCAGTCTACGCTCACTCTCCCGCAGCCCTCGCCAGTCTACGCTCACTCTCCCCGCAGCCCTCGCCAGTCTACGCTCACTCTCCCGCAGCCCTCGCCAGTCTACGCTCACTCTCCCGCAGCCCTCGCCAGTCTAACGCTCACTCTCCCGCAGCCCTCGCCAGTCTACGCTCACTCTCCCGCAGCCCTCGCCATCTATGCTACAGGAAATACATAGACCAAGGGCTATGGAATCAAAGCGAGTGTCCATTTTGGGTGTAGTCAGATAAATTGAGGAGTCGGATGTTTGGTTTTCTGACTTCACAGCCTTGCATTGTCCAGTAGGCGACCATGGCTCTGACACTGAAGAAACAGGTACAGTTTGCTTTCCATCCCGGCTATTCTCGCCGTCTCACCAGGATAGGGGCTATGTGAACACTGCAGTGTGGTGCGGTGATGCAGAATTAATAAATAAAGAGGATCTGACACCAGGAGCCTTCTGCAAATGCAACACAATATGAGAAAGGGAATCTGTGGATCCTGCCCACAGTAGCCAATCAGAATCCAGTTCTCATTTCGTAGAGGGATTTGAGGAAATGAAATAAGCCCCCTCACTGGCCACTGTGGCTTGCTCCACACTTGGCCCTCCCAGCAGTCTGCTCGCCCCATGTAGATGTACAGCAACACCGGACTATGCTCCCAGCAGTCTGCTTGCCCCATACATCTGTACAGTGGCCGCAGCAGTGTGATCACCCCATTTAGATGTACACCGGCTTTAGACTGTGGCCCCAGCAGTGTGATCGCCACATATAGATGTACACCAGCTCCAGACTGTGGCCCCAGCAGTTTGATCGCCCCTTGCAGATGTGCAGTGGCTCTGGACTGTGGCCCCAGCAGTGTAATCGCCCCTTGTAGATGTGCAGTGGCCTCAGCAGTGTGATCGCCCCTTGTAGATGTGCAGTAGCTCCAGACTGTGGCCCCAGCAGTGTAATCGCCCCTTGTAGATGTGCAGTGGCCTCAGCAGTGTGATCGCCCCATATAGATGTATACTGGCTCTAGACTGTGGCCCCAGCAGTGTGATTGCCCCTTGTAGATGTGCAGTGGCTCCGGACTGTGGCCCCAGCAGTGTGATCGCCCCATATAGATGTACACTGGCCCCGGACTGTGGCCCCAGCAGTGTGATCGTCCCTTGTAGATGTACACTGGCCCCGGACTGGGGCCCCAGCAGTGTGATCGCCCCTTGTAGATGTACACTGGCCCCGGACTGTGGCCCCAGCAGTGTGATCGCCCCTTGTAGATGTACACTGGCCCCGGACTGGGGCCCCTTGTAGATGTACACTGGCCCCAGCAGTGTGATCGCCTCTTGTAGATGTACACTGGCCCCGGACTGGGGCCCCAGCAGTGTGATAGCCCCTTGTAGATGTACAGTGGCCACGGACTGTGGCCCCAGCAGTGTGATCGCCCCTTGTAGATGTACACTGGCCCCAGCAGTGTGATCGCCTCTTGTAGATGTACACTGGCCCTGGACTGTGGCCCCAGCAGTGTGATCGCCCCTTGTAGACGTACACTGGCCTCGGACTGGGGCCCCAGCAGTGTGATCGCCCCTTGGAGATGTACACTGGCCCCGGACTGTGGCCCCAGCAGTGTGATCGCCCCTTGTAGATGTACACTGGCCCCGGACTGGGGCCCCTTGTAGATGTACACTGGCCCCAGCAGTGTGATCGCCTCTTGTAGATGTACACTGGCCCCGGACTGTGGCCCCAGCAGTGTGATCGCCCCTTGTAGACGTACACTGGCCCCGGACTGTGGCCCCAGCAGTGTGATCGCCCCTTGTAGATGTACACTGGCCCCGGACTGGGGCCCAGCAGTGTGATCGCCCCTTGTAGATGTACACTGGCCCCGGACTGTGGCCCCAGCAGTGTGATCGCCCCCTGTAGATGTACACTGGCCCCGGACTGTGGCCCCAGCAGTGTGATCGCCCCTTGTAGACGTACACTGGCCCCGGACTGTGGCCCCAGCAGTGTGATCGCCCCTTGTAGATGTACACTGGCCCCGGACTGTGGCCCCAGCAGTGTGATCGCCCCTTGTAGATGTACACTGGCTCCAGACTGTGGCCCCAGCAGTGTGACCGCCCCCTGTAGATGTACACTGGCCCTGGACTGTGGCCCCAGCAGTGTGATCGCCCCTGTAGATGTACACTGGCCACGGACTGTGGCCCCAGCAGTGTGATTGCCCCTTGTAGATGTACACTGGCCCCGGACTGTGGCCCCAGCAGTGTGATCGCCCCTGTAGATGTACACTGGCCCCGGACTGTGGCCCCAGCTGTGTGATCGCCCCCTGTAGATGTACACTGGCCCCAGACTGTGGCCCCAGCAGTGTGATCGCCCCTTGTAGATGTACACTGGCCCCGGACTGTGGCCCCAGCTGTCACCCACCTGCTCCTCAGGCTGCTCTCACTTCACGGCTCCGCAGAGGTAACTGAACGTGATGGATAAAGCTGTGTGATGGGAAGCAGTGGTGGGATGACATGGATGCCTCTGCCTCCCTCCAGCCCGGTCAGCACCGGCTACACGGCAGAGGAGGAGGGGAGCCCGCCGGAGACACACGCGGGAGGCTGGGGGGCATCACAAACAATAAGAGCGGAGAAAACAAGGGATGGGCGGAGAGAAAGGATGAACTAATGAAGAAAAGGAGAAAAAAAAGAGAAAGAAAAGAAAAGGAAAAAAGGAAATGAAGGAAGGAAAAAAAATGTCGAGACCCCTCCTCCTCCTCCTCCTGGCCAGCGACGTGCTACGTGCAGAGCGCGCTGACGTCACGCGCTGCGCCCTACGTCACCCTACCCATAGTTCCATGGGAGTTAAGGAACAGTGAGTGACGTCTCGGTCATGTGACCTGAAGGTGGATGTATCACGTGACGGCACTTTACGACTCTTGGTGCCGGAAGCGGAAGTGCGGTCCGTCCGTGTCCTGGCCTATGTCCGGACTATGGGAAGAGTCCAAGAGAACACCAGTGTACCCCGGAGTCCGCCCAGAGCAACCAATCATAGCACAGCTTTCATTTTGCCTGAGCAGTTTAACCCCTTCAGTGTGCTCCCCTAAAGTGTCAAAGCAGCAGAAATCCCCGGAGCGTGGCCTGTCTGTAATCACACTGTGTGCAGTGAATGTTCTAGAGTGAAGATCACAGATTTGCTATTTATTGATTAAGACCAAATGCCATGTTGCGTTTTTGATGCATTTGGGGCGGAAAAATGGTGCAATAATTGACATAATGCAGAGATAGACCTGCACTAACGCTACAGCTTAGAAACGCACTGTGTGCACAGGGGCCTTACTCGGATTGTCCATTACTTACAGTTGACCTATCTCATGAGATTAGGCTGGTTTCCCGTTTGCAAGTGCAGCGTATGTTGTGCATACTCATGTATAAACGCATGCAAACGCAGCGGATTTTGTCTGCATTGTCATCCGCAAACCTTAATAAAAACGCAGCGTATGTATGCGTTTGTTTGCATTTCAACATGCGTACGTGTTTTTTTGCGCGCATGAGTTCAATAATTCTTTTGCGGCATCTGCACTTTTCTGTTGTTTTTTTGACAGATCTCAGCCTGTTTGGGGAGCTTGGATATGGGCAGGTGAAGGGAGGTACTGCAAATCTCTTCTGGCATGCACATTGGCTATATGCATGCGCATCACACGCAGGCATTCGCAAGGCCTTGCGTACGATTGCGTATGCATAGAGAGTAATGCATTGTTTATACGCATGCAGAAGCTTGCACATTTTTCCACCCTCAAAAAATGCAACATGTCACGTTCACCGGCCGCGGAAAGTCGACGCACAGGTACGCATACGCAGCATATGCACGCCAAAAAATGTCCCTGCTAACGAATGCGAACTCCATGTTAAAGATTAGTGTGCAATACGCTTGCGGATTTAATACATTTAATCTGCAGTGTCCGCTGCGCTTGCAAACGCAAATGTGAAACCAACCTTAGCGAGTGTCTACATTCCCTAAGAAGAAAAAAAGATTTGGTACCGTGTTAGCCACTTGGAAAAATATTGATTGCTCTCAGAGGGAGAAACAAAATAATAATCTTGTAGTTGTGATTCCTCTTAATGGCTAACAAAAAATAAAATAAGTGATGTTACAAGGCGAGCTTTCGAGACGTATCAGGTTTCTTCACCAGGCAAGGTATGACAGATATTCAAAGAAACACAAATATATACACAAGCAGATGCAAGGCATAATAAATGGTCATTCAAATAAATAAAACAAAGCCTGGAGAGGATCCAGGCTTAGTGATGTGAAAGTTTTATGACCCTAATTTATATGTAGACCTGGTGTCTTCAGTGTCTCTGAAAAACATTCTTCAGATGTGATAATGAACCATAAATCCATCAGATAGGTTTAACCCTGTTTGGATACAGTCAAAAGTTCTAATGAGCTTGAATTCACAGACCCTTCGATGTTTCTGTGATTTGAAATTGCCTCTTAATATGGCAACTTTAATATTTCAGTGTTATATCCTAGACCACAAAAATGCTTGGCTACTGATGAAAGGATTTTTTTGTCTGTAAGTGTGTGACGATGAGACCGCATTCTTACTCTTAGCCGTTGTCCTGTCTACACAACATAAAAAGCCCCACAGGACATATAGTGCACATAATTAGGTACACAACATTAGAAGATGAGCATGTGAATGTCCCAGGAGTCTTATAATCCTGCTGTGTGTTGGGGATCTGTATCCTGTCTCTGGTCTCTATGTGAGCATAGGTCTTGCAGCTCTTCACATTGCATAGATACGTTCCTCTTGGAGTATCTGAGGGCATTGAACTTCAGACCATGATGTTTCTTAAATTGGGAGGCTGCCTGTAGCACAGCAAAGGAGGGTCTTTGAATATTATGTTTAGTCGGTCATCCTTGTATAGGATATGGTGAAGTTTCCTGGCAGTTTTCCTCAGTACCTCAAGCTGTGGGTTGTAGGTCACCACCAGAGGAACACGATGGTTTTCTTCTTTTTCTCTGTATTGGAGTATTTGACTTCTAGGGATCCTTGTGACCTTAGTGATCTGATCATCAATGGAGGTGGGGTGGCAGCCTTGGCTTAAAAATGTCTTTTTTAGATGGTTTAAGTGTTCATCCCTGTCCACTGGGTTGGAGCAAATACAGTTATACCTGAGGGCCTGGCTGTAGACAATTGGCTTTTTAATATGTTTCGAGTGGAAACTGTCCCATCTGAGGTACGAGTATGTGGGACGGCTAATCAGTTTCCGATAAACAGATGTCTGGAATGAACCATTTAGAATTTTTATGGTGGTATCCAGGAAGATGATTTCTGTTTTTGAGTGCTCCAGTGTCAAGTTTATGTTGGAATGAAATTTGTTGAAATTGTCATACAATTTTAGAAGTTCATGTTCAGACTCAGTCCAGATTATTAAGATGTCATCAATGTAGCGCAAGTAGGCCAAGGGTTTGATGGGGCAGGAGGCTAAAAAGTCATTTTCCAATTTAGCCATGAAAAGATTGGCATATTGAGGGGCCATTTTGCTTCCCATAGCGGTTCCAGTGTGTTGCAAATACAGTTCTTCACCAAAGAGAAAATGTGTGTGAGGATAAATCTGGTGAGTCTTAGTACTGATTCCAAAGGCTCCAGACAAAGGTGGGGCTATTGTTCTCCTGGATACAAAGGAGTACATTAAAGAAGCACACAGACAGCTAATGGATATACAATACTACACCAAACTGGATGAGGACCTAACTCCAAAATATATGAGGGACTTGAGAAGACTCATCAAATATTTGGGTACGGATTCCACAATTAACCTGAGGACCCAAGGATGGGAGTTTTCTATATGCTTCCTAATATTCATAAACCCGGTAACCCAGGGAGACCAATCACTTCAGAGATGGGAATACTCACTGAAAGAATCTCTGAGTGGGTGAAAAGTGTCCTTAAACCGCTGGTAAGGAATAAAGACAACTATATACAGGACACAACGGACCTTTTAAATAAGCTATCTACAATAGGCCCCCTCTCCAAGAGTACCATCTTAGCTACCATGGATGTGAAATCCTTATATTCTAACATCCCACACGAGAATGGAGTTACTGCCTGCTGACTGTTTCTTGAAGTCAATGGGATCCCTTCTGAACAGTTAAAGAGGACCTGTCACCTTCCCCCCCCCCCATACATGCTGATCTAATTGCAGCACTGAATGCACCATGTCTGCTGCATTCAGGCAAAGGGTCCCCCATGTCTCTAGCCCCCCTGTACCCCGAGATAATTGAATTAAAAAACTTACAATGTGGAGCCAAAGAGGTGGGGTTTAGTGGCTGGAGCCACTTCTCTTCACAGAGCAATTTCACGCCCCATGTATGTATTATCCTCCCTCCACTGCCTCCCTCCTGTCACTCATGGTCTCCCTCTCCTGCGCCTGCTGCATGAGAAGCTGGACGCAGGCTCTGAGCGAGGGATTGTTTTTGGAGTGCTGGCCGCCTGCCCCGTCTCCTGCAGTGACGTCACCGCCTTTCCCCGCCCTGCTCCGTGGATAACATGGAGCAGGGCGGGGATAAGCGGTAAAGTTACAGCATGAGGCAGGTCGGGAGGCCTCCTGTGGTGATGTCACCGCCTTTCCCCGCCCTGCTCTGTGGATAACATGGAGCAGAGCGGGGATAAGCGGTGACGTCACGGCAGAAGGCGGGGCAGCCATTCTCCTGTGGTGACGTCAGCTCCTTTACCTGCCCTGCTCCATGTTATCCACAGAGCAGGGCGGTGAAAGGCGGTGACCACTGCAGGAGGCGGGGCAGGTGGCTAGCACTCCAGAAACGACCCTCGCTCTGCGTCCAGCTTCTCATGCTGCAGACGCAGGAAAGGGGACCATGAGTGACAGGAGGGAGGTGGCAGAGGGAGGATAATGCATGAAATTGCCCTGTGAAGAGAAGTGGCCCCAGCCACTACACCCCACCTCTTTGGCTCCACATTGTAAGTTTTTTAATTCAATTATCTCGGGGTACATGGGTGCTAAATACATGCGGGACCCCTTGCCTGAATGCAGCAGACATGCTGCATTCAGTGCTACAATTAGATCAGCATGTATTGGGGGGGGTGACAGGTCCTCTTTGAACCATTGAAAAAAAACATTTTTAAACCAATGCTACCACCCCACCTCCATTGATGATCAGATCATTAAGGCCACAAGGATCCCTAGAAGTCAAGCACTCCAATACCGAGAAAAGAAGAAAACCATTGTGTTCCTCTAGTGGTGATCTACAACCCACAGCTTGAGGCACTGAGGAAAACTGCCAGGAAACTTCACCATATCCTACACAAGGATGACCGACTAAAAATAATATTCAAAGACCCTCCCTTGCTGTGCTACAGGCAGCTTCCCAATTTAAGAAACATCATGGTCTGAAGTTCAATGCCCTCAGATACACCAAGAGGAACATATCCATGCAATGTGAATAGCTGCAAGACCTGTGCTCACATAGACACCAAAGACAGAATACAGATCCCCAACACGCAGCAGGATTGTAAGATTCCTGGGACATTCACATGCTCATCTTCCAATGTTGTGTATTTAATTATGTGCACTATATGTCCTGTGGAGGCTTTTTATGTTGTGGAGACCGGACAACGGCTAAGAGTAAGGATGAGGTCTCATCGTCACATAATCACAGGCAAAAAAAATCCATTTACCAGTAGTCAAGCGTTTTTGTGGTCAAGGACATACAGTGCCTACAAGTAGTATTCAACCCCCTGCACATTTAGGTGGTTTGATAAGATGCAAATAAGTTAGAGCCTTCAAACTGCAAACGAGAGTAGGATTTATTAACAGAAGCATAAATCTTACAAACCAAAAAGTTATGTTGCTCAGTTGAATTTTAATAAATTTTAAACATAAAAGTGTGGGTCAATTATTATTCAACCCCTAGGTTTAATATTTTTGTGGAATAACCCTTGTTTGCAATTACAGCTAATAATGGTCTTTTATAAGACCTGATCAGGCCGGCACAGGTCTCTGGAGTTATCTTGGCCCACTCCTCCATGCAGATCTTCTCCAAGTTATCTAGGTTCTTTGGGTGCCTCATGTGGACTTTAATCTTGAGCTCCTTCCACAAGTTTTCAATTGGGTTAAGGTCAGGAGACTGACTAGGCCACTCCATCACCTTGATTTTTTCCCTCTTGAACCAGGCCTTGGTTTTCTTGGCTGTGTGCTTTGGGTCGTTGTCTTGTTGGAAGATGAAATTACGACCCATCTTAAGATCCTTGATGGAGGAGCGGAGGTTCTTGGACAAAATCTCCAGGTAGGCCGTGCTATCCATCTTCCCATGGATGCGGACCAGATGGCCAGGCCCCTTGGCTGAGAAACAGACCCACAGCATGATGCTGCCACCACCATGCTTGACTGTAAGGATGGTATTCTTGGGGTCGTATGCAGTGCCATGCAGTCTCCAAACGTCACGTGTGTGGTTGGCACCAAAGATCTCGATCTTGGTCTCATCAGACCATAGAACCTTAAACCAGTCTGTCTCAGAGTCCTCCAAGTGATCATGAGCAAACTGTAGACGAGCCTTGACATGACGCTTTGAAAGTAAAGGTACCTTACGGGCTCGTCTGGAACGGAGACCATTGCGGTGGAGTACGTTACTTATGGTATTGACTGAAACCAATGTCCCCACTGCCATGAGATCTTCCTGGAGCTCCTTCCTTGTTGTCCTTGGGTTAGCCTTGACTCTTCGGACAAGCCTGGCCTCGGCACGGGAGGAAACTTTCAAAGGCTGTCCAGGCCGTGGAAGGCTAACAGTAGTTCCATAAGCCTTCCACTTCCGGATGATGCTCCCAACAGTGGAGATAGGTAGGCCCAACTCCTTGGAAAGGGTTTTGTACCCCTTGCCAGCCTTGTGACCCTCCACGATCTTGTCTCTGATGGCCTTGGAATGCTCCTTTGTCTTTCCCATGTTGACCATGTATGAGTGCTGTTCGCAAGTTTGGGGAGGGTCTTAAATAGTCAGAAAAGGCTGGCAAAAGAGATAATTAATCCACACATGTGAAGCTCATTGTTCTTTGTTCCTGAACTACTTCTTAATACTTTAGGGGGACCAAACAGAATGCTGGTGGTTTGAGGGGTTGAATAATAATTAACCCACACTTTTATGTTTAAAATTTATTAAAATTCAACTGAGCAACATAACTTTTTGGTTTGTAAGATTTATGCTTCTGTTAATAAATCCTACTCTCGTTTGCAGATTGAAGGCTCTAACTTATTTGCATCTTATCAAACCACCTAAATCTGCAGGGGGTTGAATACTACTTGTAGGCACTGTAACATTAAAAATATGAAAGTTGCCAAGAGGCAATTTCAAATCACAGAAACATCGAAGGGTCTATGAATCCAAGCTCATTAGAACTATTGATTATATCCAGAATAGGCTAAACCTATCTGACAGATTTATGGTTCATTATCACATCTGAAGAATGTTTTTCAGAGACAGTATAAACACTAGGTTTACATATAAATTAGGGTCATAAAAACTTTGACATCACTAAGCCTGGATCCTCTCCAGGCTTTGTTTTGTTTATTTGAATGTCCATTTATTATGCCTTGCATCTGCTCTGGTTGTGTATATATTTGTGTTTCTTTGAATATTTTGTCATACCATGCCTGATGAAGAGACCTGAGACGTCTCGACAGCTCACCTTGTAACATCACCTATTTTATTTTTGTTAGCAATTAAAGGTATCACAACTACAAGATTATTATCTTGTTTCTTTCACTGAGAGCAATCAACATATGTTCCCTAACAAACGGATAAAAACATCTCTGTCAGGTTCAAAACTGAGCAACGTGCGAAATACAGCAGCGCTACATAGTACTTGGTCACTGCTAAGTTCCACAGTAAACTAATTTCAATAGGGGGTTAAGTGCAGTACTCTGCCAGGCCCTTCACTGGCTTCCTACCGTCCAGAGGCACCAGTACAATACCCTAATGGTACCTTCACAGACCGCAATAACACATGGCGATATGAGGCAATCTAACGTGTGTGTGTGCACGTTTTTCATGCTCGCCTCAGATCGCCGATGGCATCACACGCCGTAATTGCGCCCTTAAAGTAGGGCAATATGTTGCTCCGGAAATCGCCTCACGTACAGTGGAACCAATCCTGCCTAATCCCATCCCCGGTTCACACGCCGCAATCTCAAAGGCAATGTGGGCATGTTCAGCGCGGCGAAGAGATAGGCGTGCCGCAGTGGTTTACACCGCGCCCCATTGGACAACGCAAAGCATTACGATTGGTCAGCCATCTATGGTAGGCTGGCTAATACATGACGCCTTTACCATTGTGTGGCGCAGGACGGACAACTCTTGAAATATGGCGCGGTGTCAATTGATAGCCAATAGGAACACAGTAGCCCACACCAATCAGTTCACATGGGGCACGGACTACAGCACGTTGTGGCATGCCTACGGGAAATCATAGGCGACGCTGATTCCATCACTATCGCCCGTTCACATGCCACAACATGGAAATATCGCCTTCATGATTGAGGCTGATTTCAGAGCAGTGCTCAGGAATCAGGCGACAGTCGAGAGGCGATTTATCGCTGCAAAATTCCCCAATCACACGCCGCAACCGTGAGGCAATTTCACGGTGATTGCTCCGGGGCGACATATCGCAAGTAGGATTCCCAGCCGAGATTGCGGCGTGTAAAGGTACCATAAGAATTACCTACAAAGGCATCCACAACCTATCCCCTATGAACATCTCTTGGTCTCCCTGTATTTATGTACATGCAACCTCCGATGCTTTCAAGATTATTATTATTATTTATTTATATAGCGCCATTAGGTTCCATGGTGCTTTACATTAGGATGAGGGAGACAAGAACAAGTACACTAAATCTAGGCAATCAGGACGTACAGGTACAGGAGGGGCAGGGACCCTGTCCAAGATCTCTACTCCCCTCTTATCTCTTCTTCCCACAACTGCATAAAAGATTTCTCCCATGCATCACCCATACTCTGGAACTCTCTGCCCCAACACATCAGACTCTTGCCCACTGAGGAAACCTTCAAAAGGAACCTGAAGACCCACCTCTTCCGACAAGCCTACAAACTACAGAGATCCTCAGTCCACCAAACCACTGCACGACTAGTATGATACCCCTGCTACTGTATCCTCACCCATCCTGACTGTGAGCCTTCACGGGCAGGGTCATCTCTCCTTACATACTTTACCTCACCTTTCTCTTGTAGACTGTGAGCCCTCATGGGCACGGTCCTCTTTTCTCACCCACTGTATCCTCACCCATCCCTGGTAGACTGTGAGCCCTTGTGGGCAGGGTCCTCTCAGCTACTGTATCCTCACACATACCTTGTAGACTGTGAGCCCACACGGGCAGGGTCCTCTCTCCTCTCATACGCATTCCTTTGTAGACTGAGTCCTCACGGGTAGGGTCCTCTTGTGGAGCCCACTGGGATGAGGTACTCGGTACCGGACCGGGGTACTGCTGGGGATGTCACGGAGGTCCTGGTCTGGACCGTGTCCCGGGTTCTCACAAGTAAAGGGGTATTTACAAGGATAATGTTTGTCGTGACGCCACCCACGGGTTGTGGTCAGTGATGGGACCACCGCTGTAGCCCTGCTCTGCCAGGAGGATGGATGAGCCCACCGCGGGTTGGGCTGCTCCTGGCAGGATAAAAGGTATGATAATAGTTCTGTATACATGGAATCAGACACGGACACTCAGGCAGGGTTCACCGGGTTTACTTGTCAGCTCTTCAAAACAGTTCACAGCAATTCTCAGTACAGTTCTCATCTCAACACAAGTTACAGTCAGTTAACTCCCGACACTTGAACCCTCTGCAGCCAGGCTGTCACTCTGAGACTCCTCACTTCTTCTAAGTCCTTTGAGGCTGTTCTCTCCTGTTCTTGCTCTGGATTGTATAGCCGCAGCTCAGACCCTTGTCGGTCCTCATGGTTGCTGCTGTGCTTCCAACCCTTTTGTTGGGAACTCCAAACTGAAGTTCAAGCTCCCCGTCGGTTTCTGGGAAACCGGTACAGAATCTCCGTTCCCCTCAGAGCCGATACTCCGGTGTGTGTCTAGTCTGCAGGAACCCTATCTTGCAAGGCGTTACCAGACTCCATCTAACCTGTGTGATTCCAACCCAAATTAGGGAAAACTACTCAACGGTAGTTGGTCGGTTGTTGCCATGTTCCTAAGACCCGGTGATACCGGTCCGGTCTCTTTTCTCACACTCCCCAGGGATGCTGGCTATGGACAAGCTTTCTCTCCATGGTTTCTATGACTCTGTGGATTCTGCGTCTCCAGGGAGCCCAATCCCACCGGGATGTGTCACTGTCTTTCTGATGTCTTTGCTGCTCGGCTCACTCTGGCCTACTAACTCCTTCCTCCTCTTTTCCTCTACTTGTACTCTCTGTCACCTGATCTACATTCTTTCCCACCCACTTTCCTGTTAACCCACCACCTCTTGCCCGCCTAGAGTCCGGGCTCTGGGTTGGGTGCCGCCTCTAGTGGTGTGTGTGTGTCCGTGAGGGTGTTTGTTGTACAAACTATCTTCCTGCCTGGCTGCAGTTCCCTATGTGGCCACCCTGGTCGCAGGGGCGCCACACTCTCTCCTCACCTACTGTATCATCACCCATCACTTGTAGACTATGAGCCCTCATGGGCAGGGTCCTCCCTCTTCACCTATTGTATCCTCACCCATCCCTGGTAGACTGTGAGCCCTCATGGATTGGGTTGTTGCTCCTCATTTTTTGTATCCTCACCAATCCTGTGTAGACTGTGACTCCTCGCTGACAGGGCCGTCTCTCTCGTACTGTATCCTCACGCATCCCTTGTAGACTGTGAGCCCTCGCAGGCAGGGTCCTCCCTCACCTACTGTATCCTCACCCATCCCTTGTATACTGTAAGCCCTGATGGGCAGGGTCCTCTTTTCTCACCCACTGTATCCTCATCCATCCCTTGTAGACTGTGAACCTTCATTAACACTAAGCAATGCTTGATTTTTCTCTTTGTACACCATTTAGTTCCAGCTGCAAGAGCAGTTTTTAGTGGGTACGACCCCCACTGATGAGCTATCCTACAGATAGGTCATTAATGATTAGACCCGGAAGTTGCTTGTCCCTTGTGCAGCAATGCGATACATGTTGATGTCAACTACAGTTTGGGCACTGTGCGGTGCGTCCTGCAGTCGTGTGACTTTCCAACATTCGAGCCAATAGTAAAGAGGAACACCTTTATTTTTTCATTGACAGATCTGAGTATGGACTTGTTTTTGCAAGATAAATGTAAGTTTATATTGGTTCTATATTACATTTTTATCACTTTTAATTTTTGGGTGGCAAAAAGCATAAAATCCAGCAATTGATGATTCTTTCATTTATGTGGTAAATGTGAGAAGAAATCTTAGTTCTTTGGGTGACTATGATCGCAGTGATACCACATTTATAGGGTTTTTATTTTTTGCATTCTAAAACTATTTTTTACAAATAATATTTATGTTTCTTAAGATGCTTTGTCATACCATGCCTGATGAAGAGACGTAAGCAGTCTCGAAAGCTTGACTTGTAACATCAATTATTTTATTTTTGTTAGCAATTAAACTACAAGATTTTTATTTTGTTTCTCCCACTGAGAGCAATCAATCTTTCTTCCACTGGCTAACATGGTACCAAACCATTTTTCTTTTCACCGCAGGAAATATACCGATTCACCGATTCTTAACATCGGGCTGTTTTAAGATAAAAAAAATACATTTCTTACAATAATACGTAGATTCAGATCAAAAAGTTTCATTTTCTCCAGAAATAATAAAAATAAATATCCTGGAATTTATTGGGCTATATCTCCCACGTATGGCAATACCCTATATGTGGTCATACACTTCTGTTTGGGCACACAGCAGAGCTCAGAAAAGGAGGATCATCGTTTGCTTTTCGCTCAGATTTTCCTGAAGTAGTTTGCAAATCTCCAAAAGTAGGGCTCCCCAACCGGTAGCTCGGTAGCCACATGTAGCTTGAGAGCCCGTGATGCGTGGCTCCCGGCTGTCTTCTAGCTTGGTGCATTAGCAAAAATTACTAACGACTTACGGCCAAAGCTAACAGACATTTCTCCATCCTCCTCCTAGACCCGTCCTCTGTATTCGACGCAGTCGACCACTGTCTCCTATTAAAGATCCTCTCTTCCATTGGTATCACTGACCTTGCCCTCTCCTGAATCTCTTCCTACCTTTCCAACCGCACATTTAGCATCTCCCTCTCCATCATGACCTCCTCGCCCCATCCTCTCTCTGTTGGGATCCCTCAAGGCTCTGTCCTGGGGCCCCTCCTTTTTCAATCTATACCCTTGGTTTGGGACAACTCATAAAGTCCCATGGCTTCCAGTATCACCTGTACGCTGATGACACTCAGATCTATCTCTGTGGCCCAGATGTCACCTCTCTCCTGTCCAGAATCCCAGAGTGTCTATCAGTCATAGCCTCCTTCTTTCACTTCCTAAAACTCAATGTAGATAAAACCGAACTCATCATCTTTCCTCCATCTCACACACCGTCCTTACCAGATCTATCTATCACAATAAATGACATCACACTTTGCCCTGTACCTGAAGTCCGCTGTTTCGGAGTAACCCTTGACTCTACACTGTCCTTCAAACTGCACATCCAAGCTCTAGCCACCTCCTGCCGCCTCCAATTCAAAAATATTTCCAGAATCCGTCCCTTCCTCAACTCTCAATCTACTAAACTACTAGTGTATGCCCTCATAATCTCCTGTCTTGACTACTGCAACCTTCTCCTCTGCGGCCTCCCTGCTATCACTCTTGCACCTCTCCAATCTGTCCTTAACTCTGCTGGCTGACTAATCCACCTCTCTCCTCGCTATTCCTCCACTTCTCCCCTCTGCAAATCCCTCCACTTGCGCCTAATCCCCCAGCATATCCAATTCAAACTACTAACATCGACTTACAAAGCCGTCCTCAATCTATCCCCCCATATATCTCTGAACTAATCTCCCGATAACATCCAACTCGTAATCTTCGATCCTCCCAAAACCTCCTCCTTTCCTCCACACTTGTACGTTCCTCATCTAACCGCCCGAGCATGCCCCGTCCTCTGGAATCCTACACCCCAAAACATCCGAATGTCCCCTACACTCGGAACCTTCAAGCGGAACCTGAAAACCCATCTCTTCAGAACAGCCTACAGCCTGCAATGACCACAGTGCCACCTCACCACCACTGGACCTGGCGCTCCACCACCACTGGACTAGGTGCTCCACCACTATTGGACCCAGCGCTCCACCACCACCAGAGCTAACCTACCTACTGTCTCTCTCCCCACTGCCCTATAGAATGTAAGCCCGCAAGGGCAGGGTCCTCTCTCCCCTCTGTATCAGCCTGTCATTGTTAGCTTGTTCGTTATTGTATTTTTAATAATAATGATAATAATAATACATCTTTATTTATATAGCGCCAACATATTCCGCAGCGCTTTACAATACAGTGGTTCATAAATGAAAAATATACAATACAATACAGTAATTCCAGTAGAGCAAGAATACAGCACATTAAATGGATACAATACAATAAGCATAGAATCAATATAAAAAAATACAATACAATAAATTTAATAGTATTTTTTTGGCTATACACTGGAGCTAGTCAACAAGTGTGTAAAACTAGATGTTGCAGCTAGAAGGTCGTGGGGGGATCACCGCGCTTAATCCTCCCTGCGTGCTATTTCACGCAGGTGCAGAGCGAGTTCTTGTTAGTGTCGGTCCTGCGCTCCTGTCCTGCCTCCCGACCTGAGGTCAGCGCTTGTGCCCGCCCTGCTCTGTGTTATAACACAATGGGACCAGAATTGCTCTCGGATCCTCCGGGGGGAAATTATGGCCATTCATAGGTTTTAATAATATGTTAGTGCAAAGATACAGGGGAGAAGAATCCCAGACCACCCAAAGGTGGAACAGAGCAACTTGGGAGTGGCAACCTAGGGCATATGACTTCGGCGCAACCTCTCCCTCTTTGTCATTTTCCAAGGGGGACCCATCATGTCACGTGTTGTGGAATTACCTCAAGCAGGACCTGTGGCTCTACACTGCCCACATGTGGTCACAGGCATCAAGGAACCGGTAGCTGGTTACATTTGTCTGTATATCTGTGTGTACCCCATTTACGTATCTTTTATTTGTAAACTGACTGTAATATCTGCGTAACTCATCTGTATGTATTATCCAAGTGTGCCCTTACGATGATTAAATATATAATTTAATCTTGGGTTGCTCTTTTACCTCGATCACGAAATTCCCATGTCCATGTGCTCGTTTAATATTATACGCTAACTGGTTGATTTCTGACCTGATATAAGCCTGCGGACAGGTGGACACTGCTGGCAGCCACTGCTGCTTGTGTCATACAGGGTCTCTATCAGTGACGGGGTGGCAGTTATTATACGTACTTCTGGCCTGGGACTGGAAGGCAAATACCACTCTCACTGAGGGCACCTTAAGGAACCAGCACTTACAAGGCAACTGTGGTGCCTCCCTTATCCTGTCAGTTGCCTGACTGTCCTGATGATAAGAGGGCGCTAGAGAGCTGCCAGGTTTGGTTATAAATCGGCACAATTGCTAACGCACATTTTGAGGTTTTTTTTTACAGATGGAGCAGGATGCTAAGATGCAGGTGGACTCTACACTGGATATGCTGTGCTAACACAACATGAGGTATGCTGAATCACTCTCTCCTCATATATCGGCACAGGAGGCAGAGATGAAGATCTCAATCAGTGAAATGTGTAGAGCGGCAAAGGAAAGACTGCAAATATATATACTGTAGACAACAGATCTTTCCTAACTTCACATGAGAAACCATTAAAGACCACAGAGAGCATACAAACCCGGATGGAGGCTCTTCTGTTATCAAATAAGCCGGCCATAGTGGAGTTAAAGCTCACATCTTAGCGGACACTGATGAAGCCAGAAGAAATGTTTGTACAGATGCAGCCGACACAAAAGCAGAGAAGAGGCCTAGGGTTTAGTCAAAGATTTTGGTACCAGTACTGACCAGCATCTCAGTACCACTTGTCACTCCTGATGTTCTTAAATCCTTACAGAAACAAGAAGTTTAACAGGAAACAGAGTGCGAAATGCAGGGAGACAGCTGACTGAGGAATACCTGTAGTCAAAGGGCGGTAAGCATTCTCTGCCATAAAGTCACTTCTCAATGATGGCCCAGGTAACTCATGGAATAATAGATCTGTCGAAGACAGTTATGTGTGTGTGCTTTCATGGACAAGGTATGGGTAGCACCAGGGTTCAGTACCCAGGTGGCCAGGTACACCTAGTTTTGTATTACATGTGTCTAATACAATGTAGGAAAACTGTAAAGACCCTGCAGAAACACACCCCTTGTCCGTTCTATCATTCTAGAGCTTACGGATTAATCATGCACAGCTACTATGAGTAGGTGTATATCAATGTGCGCTTGTTGTGTTAATTTCTTTTCAGGATTGGTCTGAGGTATGTCCGGTGCAGAGACCACATTACTGTTGAAAAACTCATGATGAATGTGGTATGTAATAATAGGGTTCCTGAAGTGGTAAAGGTACATATGTTATAGGCGAAGGTCTCAAGGGAGATTTTACAGTATCTGGGAATTAGCAGCCTTTCCACATTTCTTACCATACACATATCAGTGGGAAGTTGGAAAGGCTGAATGGGATTAGCGTAAAGGTAAAGGTAGAGACTTGCTGCTGTTTGTCTCCCATGCTTTGGAGGCTTGTGACAAGTTTGGGACCTGAAGCTCATTCCTTTCTTGAGACTTTATATTAAACATGTTTTCTGGTCATCATAATGGGAGACCCAGACAATGGGGTTAAGGGCACTGCCCTCCGGAGGCCACACTAGGTACTACAAGTTTGTAGACACCGCCCCCTCCGCTTATAAACCCTTACCGCAGGGAATATCCTCAGTTTTTAACTTAGTGTGCTCGGAGGTATCACACGCTTTGCTTGCACTTCACTGCATTCTCACTACTTACGTGATGGCGTCTGAAGACAAGGTAATATGGTCCCGGTCGGGGACCTTCGGCAGTCTCCCTGCTCACCCTTAGGGAACACGCAGGTCGAGGTACCGGAGGGCCTAGAGCCTGGACACTTTGTGTTCTCCCGGTATTCTGTCGCACTCCTTCCCATCCCTGTTTGGGGCTCTGGAAAGTGGGAGACTGGAGCCTTGCACAGCTCCGCTCCGTCCGAGGCCTCCCTAAATGGTGCTTACAGACCGGACTGGAGCCAGCCCAGTCTGAGGCCTCCCTAAATGGTGCTTACAGACCGGACTGGTGCTGCACCCCCGTCCGAGGCCTCCCTAAATGGTGCTTACAGACCGGACCGGCACTGAGGCACCTTGTGTGTCTCCGGTGTGCCTGGGGGTAGTGTCGGCACTATATGTGTTGGGACACTCAGACCGCGCGCAACCCTCGGGTCCGCGGTTCTGGCGGTGGACCCCGTGCTGGGGCCACTCTGGCTGACCGCCCTGTGTCACACAGGGGCTGCGGCTGTCTGCTCCAGACTTTGTCTGCAGCCTCAGTATTGTGTTTTGTGTCACGGTACCTTCC
Organism: Allobates femoralis; assembly: GCA_033576535.1. Lineage (NCBI taxonomy): Eukaryota > Metazoa > Chordata > Amphibia > Anura > Aromobatidae > Allobates > Allobates femoralis. The sequence goes on from JARQOC010000002.1 coordinate 623,856,167, forward strand.
GCGCTGCGGGCCTCGGCGCCTTCATTACTGGGGCTGCCTGAGGAGATGGAAGCAGCCCAGGCGGTGACGTCATTAATGGGCGTGCGTGTGGCTTCCCGCGGGTTTTCGGCTCCGCCCACAGTTGGTTTGTCGGCGGCCATCTTCCCCTCACTTCCCGGCTGGGATCTGCTTGAAGTGCACGGCTGCACTCATTACAGGGGAGACCGGAAGACTCGCGGAGGCCACACACGCACACACCGCTTCCTCCACCGCATTACTGCGGTCGGTAAGCCACCGGTTGTACCGGTTCCTTCTTTAAAGATTGGCTTATTCTCCCCGCTGTGGGAATGTCCTCAGCTGGGAAGAACGCTGCTAAGGCGGCCAGTAACACCACTACCTGCGCTACATGCAACGGGACACTGGTGGAGGGGTCCTGCAATAACTGCGGACGCCCAGAGGCCCGGGCTGATACTGCTGAAACAACAGCTTCGGTGCTGTACCCTGTGGTCCATGTGGGCCCAGGGCCATGGGAGACACAGAACAAGATAAATGAATCTATGTTATCCCAGCTGTCCTCCATGTCGCAATCCCTGGAGGTACTGACCAGGAGACTGGACAATCCAGCTGCTCCTTCACATTACTCCAGGGTGTCCCCTGCCTCAACTATGAGACCCCTTAAGCGGACTCGACGTGAGGATTCACCCGAGCTCCAGACACTCTCTGAGGAGGAGGGTCTCTCTGAGGGGGATGAGGATGATGGGGGTTCATTACTCGGGTCCGTGTCAGAACCACCAGAGGGGGTGGAGGATCTGGTGTCCTCCATCAACGAGACTCTGCGTCTCGTGACACCCCCTGAGGAGGTGAACGTTCACCCGAAGGAGGTCTACCAATGGCTGAGGCCGGAGGCTAGACCAAGTGGTTCCTTTATGGACCACACTAACTTTGGAAGGGTGATTAGAGCTCCCAGGATTCATCCTGGACGGCGTTATGTCCGTAAATCAAAGGACAATCGCTTCCCCTTTCCTGAGGAGGTGCTTCAGGAGTGGTCGCAGTCCCCTAAGGTGGACGCTTCCATGACCAGGATTGCTGCACGCTCCCTATTTTCTGCCTCTGATAGCTCCTCATTGAAGGATGCGACTGATAGACAGGTCGAGCAACTCGCCAAGTCTTCTTATGAGGCTGTGGGGTCTTCATTTGCCCCTAATTTTGCTGCGATCTGGACTCTGCAGGCGATCACCTCCTGCTTGGATGGTATCGCAGACCTGGCAGGGTCCAGTTCAGAAGTTCTGGCGCTTACTGATAGAGCAAGGGCCTATGCAGATTACGCCAGGACGGCAGTACTGGAAACTGCAAATCGCTCTGCTGTGGCTTCGGCCAACGCTATAGCGATCCGCAGGTTATTGTGGCTGCGTCTTTGGGACTCAGATGCCACGTCTAAGAAGATTTTGCAAAATCTTCCGTTCTCTGGCGACAGGCTTTTTGGTACCGAACTGGACAAGCTGATAAAGGATTCTGCGGAGTCAAAGATTCCACAGAATAAACCTAAGCCACGGTATACCGTAAAGAGGAACCCAAAACAGTGGTCCTTTCGGTCCAGTTCACAGCCATCAGCATCGTCTGCCCGTGCGGACAGAGGAAGCAAGCCCGCTACTCAGTGGCGTCCCAAGGGTCGCCAGAAGAAACCGGCGGGGGCGGCGGCTGCCACCCCCAAACCCACTTCCGCATGACTCGCTCTCTCATCCTGCCTCCCCACAGGTGGGGGCCGCCTGTCTCTTTTCCGGGACAGATGGCTACTCCAGGTCCAAGATCAGTGGGTACGAGATATAGTCTCCAGAGGCTACAGGATAGAGCTGACGTCTCAGCCGGCACACCCGATTCCATCGATCGGTTCCGTCTCCAGAAAAGGCTCAGGCTTTTCATCTGGTGTTGGAGGGTCTCCGCAGAGACGGAGTAGTGGTCCCAGTGCCTTCCGGGGAGAGGTTCCGGGGTTTTTACTCCAACCTCTTTGTTGTCCCAAAGAAGGACGGCTCTTTTCGCCCGGTTCTGGACCTCAAGTTGTTCAACCGTCACGTGTTGGTTCGGAAGTTCCGTATGGAATCCCTGCGCTCCGTGATTGCGGCTGTGTCACAGGGGGACTTCCTAGCGTCCATAGATATCCGGGACGCTTACCTTCACGTGCCCATTGCACCAGCTCATCAACGCTGGTTAAGATTCGCAGTGGGGGACGAACACTACCAGTTCGTGGCGCTACCTTTCGGTCTGGCCTCGGCTCCGCGGGTGTTCACGAAAGTGATGGCCTCTATGATGGCTCTCCTGCATGTGCAGGGACATACCGTCATTCCCTATCTAGACGACCTACTGGTCAGGGCGCCATCGGAACACCTTTGTCAGGAGAGCCTGGATGTGACCATGCGGTCCCTGGAACAATTCGGTTGGCTCCTCAATATTCAGAAGTCAACTCTGGTTCCGACCCAGTCATTGACATATCTGGGCATGGACTTCAACACAGCCTCAGCCCTGGTGTCTCTGCCCCGAGCCAAACAGCTGGCCATCCATTCAGGAGTGCAACAGGTCCTCCTGTCACCACAATCATCCCTGCGGGTGCTGATGAAGCTGGTGGGGTGCATGGTGGCAGCAATAGAGGCGGTGCCTTTCGCACAATTTCGCCTCCGTCCTCTCCAGCTGGAGATTCTCCGCAGATGGGACAAGAGGACGATTTCTCTGAATCGGCTGGTGCCCCTTTCCCAACCGACCAGGGATTCCCTGCAGTGGTGGCTTCAGCCACGTCACTTATCTCGGGGTCGGTCCTTCATCAAACCGTCATGGTTAGTGGTGACCACCGACGCCAGTCTGAAGGGCTGGGGGGCGGTGTTCTTACACCACAGGGCCCAAGGCCTCTGGACTCAGTCGGAGTCGGCGTTGCAGATCAACGTGCTGGAGATCAAAGCGGTCTATCTGGCGCTCCTGGCTTTTCAGAAATTCCTCTCCGGACAACCCATTCGGGTTCAGTCCGACAATGCGACGGCCGTCGCTTATATAAATCATCAAGGAGGAACCAGGAGTGCACAGGCTCTGGCCGAAGTCCACCGCATCCTTTCCTGGGTGGAGGACAACAACTGTCTGATCTCCGCAGTTCACATCCCAGGGGTCGAAAACTGGGAGGCCGACTATCTGAGCCGGCAGGGGATGGACGCCGGAGAGTGGGCTCTTCATCCGGATGTCTTCAGAGAAGTCTGCAGCAGATGGGGCACTCCGGACGTGGATCTGATGGCCTCACGGCTGAATCATCAGGTGCCGCAATACATGGCGAGGTCATGGGATCCCCAGTCTCTAGGAGCAGACGCTCTGATCCTGAGTTGGTCCAGATTCCATCTGCCGTATGTGTTCCCGCCTCTAGCTCTGATTCCCAAGGTGCTGTGGAAAATCAGGACGGAGTGCAGGGTGGCCATTCTAGTGGCTCCAGATTGGCCCAGGAGGTCCTGGTATCCGGACCTGTGGCAAATGTCAGGCGGGCACAGGTGGGCTCTTCCAGAACGCGCAGATCTACTCGCGCAAGGCCCATTCTTCCACCTCAATTCCAGGGCCCTCAGATTGACTGCATGGCTTTTGAGGCCTGGCTGCTGACATCCAGGGGTTTCTCCCCTACAGTAGTTGCCACTATGAATCAGGCTAGGAAGCCTGTTTCGCGGAAGATATACCACAGGACGTGGAAAATCTTTTTCACATGGTGTGCCTCTGGTGGACGGTCTCCTTGGCCCTTGTCGGTTCCGACTCTGTTGGCTTTCCTACAGTCGGGTTTGGAGTTGGGCTTATCCTCAGTTCCCTGAAGGGTCAAGTGTCAGCGCTGTCTGTGATGTTTGACAGACGTTTAGCGCTCCTCCCGAAGGTCCGTCAATTCCTGCAGGGGTGTCTCGGGTGGTTCCGCCATACAGGCGACCACTGGACCCTTGGGACCTTAACATGGTCCTGGCGGCACTGCAGAAACCGCCGTTTGAGCCGCTGAGGGAAGTACCCCTCTCTCGTCTGTCCCAAAAAGTGGTCTTTTTGGTGGCAATTACATCTCTGAGAAGGGTCTCAGAATTGGCTGCACTTTCGTGCAAGTCACCCTTCCTGGTGGTTCACCAAGACAAGGTGGTGTTACGCCCACGGCCAGAATTCTTGCCTAAGGTGGTGTCCACTTTTCACCTGAACCAAGAGATTGTGCTTCCATCATTTTGTCCCGCTCCCGTTCATCGGGTTGAGCGCGACCTCCACACTCTGGATCTGGTGAGGGCTGTGCGCATTTATGTGTCCAGGACTGCCTCCTTCCGGACGTCGGACTCCTTGTTCATCCTTACGGCGGGTCGCTGTAAGAGGGTCCGCGGAATGAAAATCGACCTTGGCCAGATGGGTCAAGGTGCCCATTCAGGAGGCCTACCGTTCCTCCGGTCTGCCTCTCCCGGTGGGATTGAAGGCGCACTCGACCAGAGCGGTCGGTGCCTCTCCTGGGCCTTGCGACATCGAGCTTCTGCTCTACAGGTGTGTCAGGCAGCCACATGGTCAAGCCTGCATACTTTTTCTAAGCACTATATGGTGCATGCCCATGCCTCTGCGGATGCAAGTTTGGGCAGGCGGGTCCTCCAGGCGGCGGTCGCCCACCTTTGAGGGGGACCATATGTTATTCGTCTTTTGAGGAACTCTTCCCGCCCTGGGTATTGCTTTAGGACATCCCCATTGTCTGGGTCTCCCATTATGATGACCAGAAAAAAGAGAATTTTGTTTACTTACCGTAAATTCTTTTTTCTTTAATCATCAATGGAAGACCCAGCACCCACCCAGTGTTCCGTTGGATGTTGTCACATTTGACTTGTTCCCAGTTGGAACAGTTTATTCCGGGTTGTTGGACCGTTTGTTCACGTTTTTTTTCCCGAAGTTTCGGGTGTGGTTATTTTTTGTCTCCTCGCAGCTTATGGACCAAACTGAGGATATTCCCTGCGGTAGGGGTTTATAAGCGGAGGGGGCGGTGTCTACAAACTTGTAGTACCTAGTGTGGCCTCCGGAGGGCAGTGCCCTTAACCCCATTGTCTGGGTCTCCCATTGATGATTAAAGAAAAAAGAATTTACGGTAAGTAAACAAAATTCTCTTTTTTTTCCTTTGGTGGTGAAGACGTTAATGTCAGTTTCTGTTGCTAGAAAGCTCGTAGGTGCTTTGCCCATGTGAGGCTACTTGGTGACCACTCCTATCTCCGTTATATGGTCACATGATCCAGCATTCCTTGCTGGCTATTGAACTTCATTTCTAGCCAAGCTCCTGGGTGGAAGGAGCTACTCTGGAGAGCTGACCGTTGGGAAGCCATCTGCTGCCTAGCAGAGTGTCAGCTGCTATGCAGTCATATTGGTGTTTACCCTCTATTTCTTCCTTACCTATTGTTGATTTTAGTGCAGCAATTGGGACTAGTGCTCCTGCCATCCATCTCCCTAGTGAGGTTAACATCAAAGCTAGCAAGAAACTAGGTATCATGCTCAGCAACAGGTTGAAAGAGCCTGTATAGGGTTGGAAGGGAGATCAGTGCACAGCCACAGGTGAGTGCAGGAGGTCTCCCCCATTCCCTATAAGCAGGGCTCTTCATTGTATTTGTGCCCCCCTGGTGTTTCCTCTGTCTGTTGTTTCATGTTGTGCGCCAGACACCTTTGGTCTGTGCACCACTGATACATGCTGAATCCAGACGCAACCCTAGTCCGTGGCATGACACTTGCAAGTCATTGACCGAAGGCTTGCTTTTTTTATAAATATGTCTCCATATAAGATACTTGTTGACTTAGCACCTAGTTATAACCAATCAAAAGATATTTATGCAGGGTTCATAGCAAAACAAAACATAATTAACCCTAAAAATCAATACTTTGTTGTTTATCTGCAAACTCACGAACATAGAAAAAGATAAAATCTAGGTGCACAGAAAAGTATGGAAGGAAGGATCAAAAAGCCCGATAAATGATCCCTCCTTATCCCTACCTTTCAGCGGAGTTTGGAACCTTAATTTGCCATGCCGCCCCTGTCGACAGCAGCTATCCCTAAGCACTCCTGCACTGACCCTGTATGCAGGAGAAAGGTGCTCCCCTTCCCTGATATCCATCTTGGGGTCATGTTATAATGAAGTCCTTGGTTAGCGTTTTGTGTTCTAATGTTAAAAGAACTTGATGCTCTTCAGGCCTGTACCCTGTTTCCCCTGTGGTGCACAATATGATACAGTAACAAATAACACCAACTATGTGTGTACTATCACCATCAACCTTCTCAATGTTCCACAATGATTCCCCACTAGATGAAGGGACAAATCTACTGGATTTAAATATAACTGGTGATAGAATTTTAGAGGATAATAGCTTTTGCAGAGCTTCAAATTGCTCCCCATGCCTCAACACGTTTCAATAAATCATCATCAGGAGGCTCGATATAGTGTTCCTTATTGTTGCTATCCACAATGTTGACGTGCCATGGGAAGTATTGATTTTTAGGATACATTTTTCTTTGCCTTAGCACCTAGACCCGGATAATATTTATCAAACATACTTCAGATTCATACACAAATAGGAGAAAAAGTGGAGCCAAAACTTTCTTATCAAAACACACAAAGGGGGAGTTCATCAAGGCCCTGAAGGGCCAGGTTTTCGCCTCTCTGTTTTGATAATCAGTTTACAAGACTTGCATGAAAAGGAAATGTGTAATCATGATCTGTCAGATTGGGAGGATGTCTCCTGTGTATAGTGTCCTCTTCAGGTCATCCCACAGATATTCATTTGGATTCAGGTGTGGGGTGTGGCCAGGCCATTCCAAAACATTGGACGTCTTCTCCCATAGAAGCTATTGCCAGAGTGTTGAGGGCATCATCTATATCAGGGGTCGTGAATTCCAGACCTCGAGAGCCACCAACAGGTCATGTTTTCAGGATTTCCTCAGTATTGCACAGGGGTTGGAATCATCATCAGGGCAGGTGATTATATTATCACCTGTGAAATACTAAAGAAATCCTGAAAACACGACCTGTTGGCAGCTCTCAAGGCCTGGAGTTTCCTACCCCTGATCTATATCATCATGAGCAAGGAAAGACTTTAGTTATCTTTTTTCTCCATCATCAAAGATGTGACATTGCTTTCTTCCTTCAGCTTTATTTTAATTTATTTTGATATTATCTCAGGTATCAGCTGTTTGTAAAGGGTTGTCCAGTACTTTGACAACACCTTCTAAATCTCTATGTATTTCCCTCCCAATAAAATAATAAAACCCATAGTGATTTGAGGTGTTGGCACCATTCCAGCGATGTTGGCACTGTCTCTCCCAGGATTTGCATGACATTGTGTGACCAATCAGTGATGGCTTCACTGTCTGCCCCTTCAGACAAATCAGACATCCAGGTGAAGCAAGCACTGCAACCGCTCTCTTACGTTCTCCAAATGTCAACTACATCTGAATGAACAGACAGCGTAGCCAGAGCTCACACCACTGGAATGGCACCGGAGGTGAATATAAGTTTTGTTATTTACTGGGGAGAAACATGGGGATTGTCCAAGTAGAGGACAGTACCATTAAGGGGTCAATGGTAAAAATGCAATGTTTTATGATTTTTTTAATAGTTTTTTTCATATAGTTAGTAACATTCATGTATTTAACTAAATAGAGGTATGATGCTATCGCATCAGAAGGGCGGTGAGGTAACGATGGGGGCAAGCCCTGTGGTGCTGGGGGTGGTGGTCGTCTCTTGACTGTGCACTCTCCCCCTGTCTGCACTCTCTCCCCTTTGTGCTGTCATCTTCCCTCTGTGCTCTCTCCTTGACCTATGACCTTTCACCCCCCTGTGCACTGTCTCTCTCCCCCTGCGCTCTCATCCCTGTGTGCTGTTCTCTCCCCCTGTGCTGTCTTCTCTCTTCTGTGCTCTCCTTTGAGCTGTCATCCCCCTGTGTTCTCTTCCCCCTCTATGCTCTCTCTCCCCCCTGTGGTGTCCTCTCCCATCATGTGCTCTCTCCTTTGAGCTGTCACCCCCTGTGCACTCTGTCTCCCCTCTTGTGTACTCTCTCACTTGTGAGCTCTCTCTGCCCCCTGTTATGAGCTCTGTCTCTTCCCCCTTTGGGCTGTCTCTTAACCCTGTGTGCTCTCTCTTTCCCCTGTGCTCTTTCTCACCCATGTGTGTTGTCTCACCCCCTGTGTGCTGTCTTTCCCCTATGCACTCTCTCTCTCCCCACTGTGCACTGTCTCTGCCCCCTGTGGGTTGTCTTTCCCCCCTGTGGGCTGTCAGCCCTCTTGAAATCTCCCCACTGTGTCCTGTCTCTACCCCTCTTGTGCGCTCTCCCTGCTGTGTGCTGTCTCTCTTCCCCCTGTTGTGTACAAAAATGATGGCGGTGCAAATGCGCATGCGTGTGCCAGGTCACAATTACGACATCTTTGCATATCCAGATGTCCAAAGATGGTAGGCCACCAGAGTAAGATCACATGTGCACTTACTCAGGCAGAGATTATCAGTGTCAGAAGTGGCGGTTGGGTGTGTAAATATGGCTCCTTCCGATGCATAGTAATAGTAGGGAGGACATCATTATGGAAGTTGATAAAAGATGGGAAAGGAAGATTATGGAAGTAGATATGTGTGTGTGCATATGTATGTGTGTGTATGTGTGTCTGTGTGTATGTATGTGTGTGTGTATATATTTTATATTATATATATATATATATATATTTACGTTTCTTCTGTCTTTCTCCTATGGTCAATGCTGAGCTCTCCCACTGCTCCTGCCATTACTTCTTACAGCCACCAGAGGGTCCCCGCACCTCATCCTCTCCTGCACAGATGCAGATCCTCAGACTTTCTTATCGGCTGTGTGTGGCAGTGGGCGTGGCTGTGATGTCTGCAGCAGGTGACATGAGTAGCGGGTTGTGCAGCGGCAAGTTCCTGGCTTTGGGGTCCGGTTGCCGGGGCGACACTGGCTGGTATTGTGCAAGGGGCCATTACCACTAGTGGGTACCATATTTGCGCACCCATCACATGGGTGTGCAAATATGGCTGCTGCCGGCATGTGATAGGAGACAACCAGATGGAAGTGGATGACGGACAGGACTTCGCAATTTTGTAAGAAGATAGTAACATTAATATAATTTAATGCAATCAAACTAACCAAGGTGCAGGAAGTTATAAGCCTCTTACAGATTTTGAATAGTTAGCAGAAAAACAACAAAAAATAAAAAGCAACACAACTAATCAAAGTCTGTTTATAATGCCAGTAATGTCTAAAGTCATTGGTCAGAATTTTCTTTCTTAAACCTTATTTGCTATGTAATAAAGTTGTATTTCCATATGAATTGAAATAAAATGTGGACAATCCCAAAAAAACCCCATTGACAATATGTCTGTAACTTCAGTGTTTTCTTGTGTAATATTGGTGCCTTTGTTTTCTTACTGAATTACCGCAAATGATCATCATATTCATAAAATGTGTAATCCCTGGTGAATACAGCTTGTGCAGCAGATGCATAAGTATTCCGTAAATTAGAAACAAGAACATCATTTTTATTGTGTTCATATTTTATTTTCATTATTGCAGCATATAAACTTACGATAATTTAATGCGTGCAAGAGCAATATGTTTTATTTTGCAAGCTAATAAAATTAATTAAGATATAAACACTAGATAAGCCAGCATCACTGACATTTAATTATTCACATTTATCAAGATTAATGAAAGTTTGAGAATAAGCATAATATTGCAGTTCAAAAATATGTCATTTTGACTCCTGTACTTATTAAGTATTAGGAAACCAAATATTTTAAGCACGATAAAGTAATTTTAGTATGCAGATATAATGCATCCATAGCTGATTCTTGGACCTATCCTTGTGAATACTAAGGGTTTAACCCCTTCACGACCTCTGACATTCACGAGCCTGATCAGAGGTCAGGCTGGCATGGATTGGGTAGTCAAGCATATGTAAATCCAAACTGATTATGAACCTGCTCCTGAAGGCCGCCTCTCAGCAGTGATAGTAAATTTTAGTGAAGATTTCTGCTATTACTGATGCCAGTACCGAGAAGATTATGGGTGTGGGGACAGTGCATAATCAGTTTGGATTCACTTATGATTGACTATCCGGTGCGGGCTACTGAATTCTCCAGGGCAAGATAACAGGAGAAGGTAGAGCAATAAAAGTTACTGATCCTGAAAGGGCTGCCCAAGCCCTATTCCAGGATACCAGGATTAGTTTTGTACTACAAAATCACCTGACATATTACCTTTAAGAAGATTCAGCTACAGGATTTGATCAACACCATTGCAGAGCTTGATCAGGAAAGACCTTTGGAGGCTGCGGAGGGACTACACTGTGGCCCCTTATTTGGAGAGGTTACATCACCCCAAAGATAGGCAGAACCTGAGTCTGTACAGACTGAGTGCCCACAGTTTGGAGATGGAAGCAGGGCAGCACAGACAGACATGACACGGGAGAACAGACTGTGCCAGCACTGCCAGCAGGGGTACTGGAGGACGAGGCGCACTTACTGCTTCACTGCAACAAATACTCAGCACTGAGGGCCTCCCACTTCTAGAGACTTTCCATTCACAAACTGGACTTCCCTCCATGAACGAGGAGAAGAAACTGTGCATCCTACTGGGGGAAGAAGAATCAACAGTGGAGATTGCGCCCAATATATCATCATATTTTAGAAACTGAGAGGAACTTAAAACCCACAAATGGACTATTATTTCCCAAATTGTGTCCCCAACACCCCATTCCCATAATCCCTTACCCTTCTCCTGTCACATTTATTGTTCTTGCTTTGACAACACTAAATGTATTTTTGGTCCTGCCAATAAAGCCTATTTGAGTTTGAGTTTGAGCTGGCCTGGTGTCAAGAAGCGAAACCACTTCTTTCCAAAAAAATCAAGGATGAATTAATGTTCTGTAGGAAGTACACTGATTGTACTGCAGAGGACTAGAATAAAGTTATTGTTGCTCATAAAGCCCCCTTCAGACTGTTTGGGACATTTGAAAGACGTCTGGAGAATAAAAGGTGATTGCCACCATGATAACTGTGTGATGCCAAGACTTTCTTTTTATCCAAAGGAGTGGGCTCAGTTTCAATTTTACCTAAGAAAAATGCCACGAATAAAGAATAATATCTAAACATCATATAAAAGTAACCCAAAGTCTCCCAAAGATCCAAGAGCAATTTGCTGATGATCAATTTTTTCCAGCATGTGCTAAAATGTATGGAGATGTTTGGCCAAAAGTGGTATTCACATGGAAGAATTCAGCCAAAAGCCATACGTTTGACATGGAAATAACATGGAAAGTGACTGTTAAAGGGAACCTGTCACCCCCCAAACACCTCCTAAGCTATTAAAAGCTGTCCCTAGAGCATATTAACACTTTCCCTACACTCCTTTTACCTCCTAAATGCACATAGTCAAAGTGAATAAGAACGTTATTATAGTACCTCATTACTGATGATAATGAGTGACTATGGTATTCATAGTCACTCAGCCAGAGCTGCCCCTCTTCATCATATCATACTAGATTCAAATTGCCGCCTCCCTGCGCGCCTCCCCGCTCTCCCATAGCGTCCGGGCTTCAGTGTGGGGGCTGCATGACGCGATCCGCGTCATTTCCGGCGCCGGGTGACGTATACAGCCGCGCCGCTCTGTCAGCTTCAAAATGCGCACTGCGCATGCGCATGAGCATGCGCAGTGCGCATTTTGAAGCTGACAGAGCGGCGCGGCTGTACTACGTCACCCGGCGCCGGAAATGACGCGGATCGCGTCATGCAGCCCCCACACTGAAGCCCGGACGCTATGGGAGAGCGGGAGGCGCGCAGGGAGGCGGCAATTTGAATCTAGTATGATATGATGAAGAGGGGCAGCTCTGGCTGAGTGACTATGAATACCATAGTCACTCATTATCATCAGTAATGAGGTACTATAATAACGTTTTTATTCACTTTGACTATGTGCATTTAGGAGGTAAAAGGAGTGTAGGGAAAGTGTTAATATGCTCTAGGGACAGCTTTTAATAGCTTAGGAGGTGTTTTGGGGGTGACAGGATCCCTTTAAGGTACCGTCACACGTAACGATATCGTTGCTGATATCGTTCAAAAGTCACATGTTCTGTGATGCTTGAACGATGTCGAAACGACATTGTTGCGTGTGACACTGCAAACGATGAACGATCAGTAGGCTGATCGTTCATCGTTTGGTTTGAGGTCCTGTCCTCAAATCAATCGTTGGTCGCCCGGTGGACACGCAGCATCGCTGCGTGTGACACCGGGAGACGACCGATAAGCCAGCTCCCAGCGCCTCTCTGCAAGCGCTGGAAGCTGGTATCCAAGGTAAACTGCCGGCAACTAGGCAGCGTGCGCTGCCTAGATACCTGATGTATACCTTGGTTACCAGCCTTCTCCGCTCATCGGCTGGTATCCAAGGTACACAGCGGGTAACAAGGGTCCCTAATTACCCGCTGTGTACCTTGGATACAAGCCGGTGAGCGGATAAGGCTGGTAACCAAGGTATACATTGGGTATTTAGGCAGCGTGCGCTGCCTAGATACCCGCAGTTTACCTTGGAGACCAGCCTGCTTCTGCTTACCGCAGCCTGGCAGCGGGAGCAAGACATTGTGGAAACGATATTTAAATTGTTTCCACAATGTCTCTGGTCCATTGATCGCTGGTGAGTCTGCCTGTGTGACAGCTCACCAGCGATCTGAACGATATTGTTAGCGATCACGCGTGCATGTGATCGCTAACAATACCGTTCATCGCATCGCAGCGTGTGACATCGACATAAGCAAAATCTCTGACCTGATGAGTCAAAATGTTAAATACTTGTTTGTAACAAAGGGCAGTTGTTTGCCAGAGGGGTATAGCGTAGTACAATAATGAGTGTCAGAAGACAACAGTGAGGCATGGTAGAGGTCTCTATCAAGTTTGGGTATGCATTTCAGAATGCATGTTGGAATTTGGTCAAGATTTATGGTGAAAAAATGATCAATGATGAAAAATAGACAGATACTATTCCATGCAAGGCCACTTTTTCATGACGTCTACAAAATCTAAATATATCAGCTCCGAACATGAAATATAAGGAATCATACAGGGCTTATAAGAAGAGAACAGTAACAAAAATGGAAACAAATATGAATTCAGCTGTACAATTTAACGTTCATATTCATTACTTATAACCTTTTATTCAACTAGTCTATCAATCATCACTTTTTTCCTAAAGAAAATTGCATAATGCTTTCAATGCTTTTAATGGAGACGTTATGTGTTTAACCTTGCTTTCTAGGTGAAAAGTCATATCCAGCAACTGCCTAAGTCCATTTGGCACTCGGATTATTTGGACGCAGGTTTGGCATAGAGTCCTTTAACAGATTGTTTACATCTCTGATTAATCAATGTTTGAAATATCTGAAATGTACTGCATTCTTTTTGCAGTGGACCTACCACTTGTCCCATACAGGAGGCATGAGTCCTGAAGATCAGATACTATTTTATGGATTTATAAATTATCTAAAATTTCTAGAACTGCAGTGAACAGCTCAGCTTCATAGTGTGTGAGGGCAAGCAGAGCAGAAATCTTTTACCTTCCCAATGTTCCCCATTACAGCACCACTCCAGCATATTTTTTTTCAAAGCAGCATTGGTGCTATTAATCTTTTATCAGCTCCACTCCAGTCCCACAGCGCCATCTTGTGAACACAACTTCTGACTGGCTATAATTCAGAAGTTATATCACAAGCTCTAAATGCACATCTATGAGCCTGAATGACACCAGAACAAGGCTTTCATAGATACACTGGAGCAATCCAGCAGGTCAGAAACTACTTGAGACCAATGAAAGTGGGACAATAGAAGGTAAAAAGGGCAACAGTTTATTTAAAATAAGATAAAATACTACAGATAAGATACTTTCATGTACCTGATGAAGGCTATATTGCCATAATGCATTGGACTCTGTAACAACTATTTCATTCGTTTTTATAATATTTTTATGTACTACCATTTTCATTAAATTGTAGCCTCTTTTTCCTCCATTTGGATAATTGAAAATTGCTTCTTTTCTTCTCCACTATCCTGAAGTGCCTGACTGGTGCTATTACTGAGGTTTTTTGATTTTATTATATTCTCTATTGTGATTGTGAAGGTTTTTCACACACAGGAAGCCGGGAAGGACTTTTACATAAGATAAGGTAATTTTCATATGTAAAAAGGTGAGTGCACAGCATTCACATGTATCCAAGTGCTACCAGACCACAATGCATAGATAGCACTGTAAACTTCCTTCCCTTTGCTTTAGGTGGGATTTCCAGTAGTTATAAATCAAGCTAATTATTGTTTTGTTTTTTTTTGTTTCTTTGAATTTACCAATTTATGAACTTATTTTTATCATGTAAATAAAAAAAATATACCGTTATAAGTTTAACATTGGTGTAATTGTACTGACCAGAACAATTATATTTCCAGGTCATTTTACCAAATAAGCATAGAGCAACTGGGTGAGCTGGAATCAAGGTTCTACCATTTTACCAAATAATGAACTATGGTAAAACAAAACAATTGTGGAAATGCCTTTTTTTGCAATTTCATTTTGTTTGGAATTTTTTTTTGCCATTTTCCAAAAAATCTGTAATAAATGTGAACGGTGTCATTCAAAAGTACAACTTGTCCCACAAACAAAAAACCCATCACAATACTTTATCAGCGGGAAAAAACAAAAGCTGGTTATTAGAAGAAGGGGAAGGAAATATGAAAGCGCAAAAATGAAAAATTGCTCATTCCTTAAAGGTACCGTCACACGCCGCCATATCGCCGGCAAGATGGCTGGCAATTCCCCAATTCGGCAAAACCACATTGCATGTGCGTAGTGGCGTGTGACTGGGCGATTCTACGGCAAGAAATCACTGGTGGAGCGTCGCCTGATTGCCCTGCACTGCAGTGAAATCAGGCGATATCCACCAGGCAATTTCAGCGGATCGTGGCGTGTGACAGGGCGACAGCGACGTACACAGCGATCCTGAAATCAATCCTGTAGGTGTGCTTGGATGGTGTTTTTTTACGTCGCATCTGCGGCGATTGGTGGGTGATACTGCATTCCGATTGGCTGGCCATGTCCGAGGCGCCATATTTGATGACCCATGTGTTCACACTACGCTGACCAATGGGAACGCAGTACCGTCCACCAATCGCAGTGATAGGGGCGTGGTGAAACACACTCTAGCATGCCCCTATTGAAATAGTATGGCCACATTGCTGCTACGATTGTGGCGTGTGATGCAGCGATGTGGGAAGGGCAGATCGCTTCCGGTCTTCTGCAGGCGATTTCCGGAACGTAGGATCACCGAAGATCGCACGTGAGATCGCTACGTGTGACAGCTCCACAGCGATCACAAAAAAGTGCCAGAAACGTGCGCGCTCACGTCAAATCGCCGGCGATATGGAAGTCATATGGCGGCGTGTGATGGTAACTTAAGAGGTTAATCAGCCTTTTTAATTTATCAATATATATACCATTTTCGTATATTAATATTGCTAGAATTGTGTGTAATACCTTATCAACTGACATTAATTTTTACAAGCATCTTCAAATTGCTGCAAATTCCATGAGTTGGGTGAACACTATCAATAATTGTCTTATTTGTAACATATAAAGTTCTATTAGGTAACTCATTAGATTACAAAATAGGTACTAAAGAATACAATAAAGAAAATATTTTAATATAATTTATTATTCCCACTTACAGTATATAGAGTGGCTAAAGTTATTAAATATTTACTTAGGAGGTATTATTATTTCTTGGGTTCTAAAGATGTGATTATACCAACTTCAAAATAGATATAAAATGATAAATCTTTATTCAACCAATATTAAAAGGTCAAGGGACCAACATGCAAGTGGACGAAACAAGATAGAACAAGGATAGAATCACAATTTTTTAATGAATTCCTAACACAATTCCCTACCTATCAATGGAGGTGTTACAGCTGAGATTAAGTGTGCCCCCATTCCTCAGCGGCTGTCCCTAAATCACAAAGGTTGAGTCAAAACGATTGATTCTTTGGTTAACTTATCTCAATTTATCAGTCCCAAGAGACTTGAGGACACTCATGGAGTTTCATCGGCAGATTCTTTGTTGTTTTGTCCACCTGCATGTTGGTCCCTTGACCTTCTAATATTAATTGAATAAGGATTTATAATTTTATATCTATTTTGAAGTTTGCATAATCATGTCTCCAGAACCACTTATGTAGAGCCATAATACTCGACAATGCTTCCATATGCAGTTGAAACCAGAACTTCTATACGCCATATAAAAAGACACATATGCATGTTTTTCTTACTATCTGACAGAAATCAGAACAATCTTTTCCCATTTTAGGTCAATTAGGATTCCATTTATTATTAACAAATGCCAGAATAATGAGAGAGAGAATATTTTAAGGCATTTTTATTACTTTCTGCAAATTCAAAAATGTACATACATTTCTTTAGTATTTGGTACCATTGCACTTAAACTGTATGACTTGGGTCAAATGTTTTGGATATCCTTCCACAAGCTTCTCACAATAGTTGATATGAATTTGAGCCCATTCCTCCTGACAGGACTGGTGTAACTGAGCCATGTTTGTAGGTCGCCTTAGTCGCACCTGGATTTTCAGCTTTGCCAATAAATTTTCAATAGGATTGAGATCAGGGCTTTGTGATGGCCACTTCAAAACACTAGATTAAGAGAGGAGACACAAAAGGCGCAAATGGGTCCTATAGTTTAGATAAGATAATTCACCCGTGAGTATATGTGCTCACCTGCTCGCATAGACAGCTGCTGCTGGATCTGCACTTCCACTGCACAGTGGTACCGTGTCCAGAAATCCAAATGTGTTTAGTGTATATGATCCGCGCCGCCGTCAGGATGAAAAACACGGGAGTCAAGGCTCCTTCAAAGATGCTCTTTTATCCCCTAACCCTGAGGAAGGTGCAGAGATGGCACTGAATTGTGTAGCGAATAAAGGAGCATCTTTGAAGGAACCTTGCCTCCTGTGTTTTTCATCCTGACGGCAGCGCGGATCGTATAAGCACTAAACCCATTTGGACTTCTAAACATTGACTTTGTTATCCTTAAGCCACTTTGTAACCAGTTTGGCAGTATACTTCGAGTCATCGTCCATTTGGAAGACCCATTATTGCCCAAGCTTTAACTTCCTGGTTGATGTCTTGAGATATTGCTTCAATATTCAACATAGTCTTCTTTCCTCATGATGCCATCTATTTTGTGAAGTGCATCAGTCACTCCTTCAGCAAAACAACCCCACAACATGATGTTGCCACCACCGTGTTTCACAGTTGGGCTGGTGTTCTTAGGCTTCCAGGCTTCTCCCTTTTTCCTCCAGACATAACGATGGTCATTATGACTAAACAGTTACATTTTAGTTTCATCAGACCACAGGACATGTCTACAAAAATATATGTCTTCGTTCCTGTGTGCATTTGCAAGAATTAATCTTTATATTTAATTAATTTTATGTTTCTTTTGGAGTAATGGCTTCTTCCTGGCAGAGTGGCCTTTCAGCCCATGTTAATACAGTACTCGTTTCATTGTAGATAATGACACAATCTTACCAGCTTCCACCATTATCTTCATAAGGTCTTTGCTTTCGCTCTTGGGTTGATATGCACATGTCCGACCAAAGCACATTCCTCTCTGGGACACAGAATCCGTCTCCTTCCTGAGCGGTATGATGGCTAGACATTCCCATCTTGTTTGTACTTGCATATAATAGCTTGTACAGATTAAGGAGGCACCTTCAGGCATCTGGAAATTTCACCCAAGGATAAACCAAACTTATACAAGTCCACAATTCTCTTCCTGATATCTTGTCTGATTTCTTTAGACTTTCCCATGATGCTATACAAAGAAGCAGTGTGTTTTAGGTGTGCATTAAAATACATCCACAGGTGTGTCTCTAATTCAAATGTTGACAATAAACCTATCAGAAGCGTCTATACACATGAGCAGGGGCAGACTGGCCCAGGTGCCCCCTGGGCTGGTGGTATAGCCCTCATAAATGGGCCGGCGGCACTTTGCGGCAGGAGCTGCTGTTACACAGGAGACGCGGCAGGCGCGGCTGACAACTATGTGAGTGAGCTCCGACAGCCCCCCCCGCTCTTCAGCATCTTGCTCGCTCCACTCCTCAAAAACTCTGACAGCACCCCCCCGTTCTCACCCTCATCAAAGGCTGGCAAGACACATCTGCCACCCGACTTTAGAAGCACCAGCCCGCCCCTGCACATGAGATCATCATATGGGCTGTCCAAATTTGTTTAACAGCATGTAATCTTGGTGTATGAACATTTGACTTGCATAAGTAATAATAGTAAGCGCTGCGAATATGTTGGCCTATATAAATAAAGCTTATATTATTATTATATATAATAGAAACCTAAAACATTCTCTCTCATTATTCTGGTATTTGGCAAATATAAATAACTATGGTAATCCTGAATTGACCTACAACGGGAAAGGTTTATTCTGATTTCACGTCAGATAGTGAGAAAAACATGCATATGTGTCTTTTTTATAGAGTGTATGTAAATTCTGGTTTCTACTGTATATATAAATTATAACAAATAATATGTGTATAGTCATTTATATATATTATTATTATGATTATCATTTATATACATTCTAGTGGAATTTTGTGAGAAATATAAAATAAGACTATTTTGTTGTACTTTATTTTTCTTACTAAATTCCACTAGAATATATATTAACTAAAAAACTTGTGAAATTGGAGACAGGGTTAACAGTGCTCTGCCGGCTGTTCTGAGGTCACCCATTGTGTATATTTGCTGTACTCATACAGCTTTTGTTTATTTTTTGTTTGGTAAAAAAACACCAAGCGAAAATTATAGAAAACTTTGCACTTTTGGGTTTAGTTTCCTCCCAATTTCAAAGGACACGAGAGTCAGAACAGAAGAAGAGCGAAACAATCACCAGCTCCAGATCTCACAGCAAAGAAAATTGGTAACAAGGCTTCCTCTTAGCAATGGCCTCCACCGCGATAGGAACTGCGGAGCAGACGAATCATGTCACCTGTGCTTTTTAGTTAGTTTATTGTAAAACAAAAGTCAAATAATATCACTGGTTGAGCATTAGGAGTATATGCATGTATGTACATATGTATATATAGGTGTGATTGTCATGTATACATATACTGTTTATGATGTATATATTTGCAACATATATGCTATGGCTGTTACATATATAATAGTAGCAGAATCTTGACTTAAGTTTGGCATGTTTCCTACATTCTTTATCTGCAGTAACGAGACAGAACTGTACATTTAGTTGATCATTATCTTTTGTATTTGCTGTTCCTTCTCCGCAGATAACATCATGAGAGTCCATGATGCTTTACCTCTATTGCTCGTCATTATGCAAGCATCACCGGCAACGTTTTCCTGCTCGTCCTGCAGCATTTTCAATCAACCTATGGAGGCTGAAGCTGAGAAAGCAATACTTCTGGAAGTCGCCAAGCAGAACATACTGAACAAACTTCACTTGCACCAGCCACCAAACATTTCACAGGCTGTGTCCAGGGAAAATCTAGCAGAGGCTTTGCTAAGACTAAACATTGAGTTGGATGAGGGCCAATCACCAGACTTGCCAACAAACAATGGTAGAGGAGACAAGGAAAGTGAACTTGGCCAAACCTATGAAGTCATCAGCTTCGCTGAAATAGGTATAGTATTCAATGTTTATTATATGTATAAAGGATAAGCATTTATCTACAGAACGACCATAGTCTTAAAAATGTATCACTCAATTACAGGATGAATGCTAATTGTTAGATGGGTATGAATTAGAATACTAGGACCTCCACTAATTACCAGAATAGAGGACTTGTATCCCTCATTTGTACTGCGTTTCTCTTGGCTTTGGCCTGGAGGTCTCAGACTCTCCATTTAGCTCCTTGTTGATGAGGATTTGTGGTCAAAGAGGAACCATGGGAGACCTGAGGATATAACTGCTCCTTCTGGCAATTGTTGGGGGCCACAGTAGTTTAACTTAGTATTTTTTTCTAGAGACAGCACTTTCTTATACGAAATTCAGTAACTCTTACTAAACACTATACTGTACTTACAGCTACTGAATGTAACATTTGTATTTTAGCTCTTTATCTAATCAACATAGAGAGACTTCCCTGGTAGTTATAACTTATAAATTAATTTTCATAAAGTGGCTCAATTATTTTATCTACTGTCATATCAATGAGCCATGTAAATGATACAAGTCTGAGTCAATAACTGCTGAAGTGGTTTTCTATAAATGCCATACCCTTTTAGTTTAATGTTAGGTGCTGGTACACACAAGAAGAGAAAAGAGACTTGAAGTGTTTGACACTGACAGAGTGGATTTCTAGTCTGTGATGATGCAGAACCCCGTTTTGGAAAGACTTTGCCTTCAATATAGCAGACTTGGAGAAAGAAAACCGGGCACTGGGTCCTATCTTCGGCAATTATTCCATTATGTGGGTTTGCGACACACCCGAACGGTGTTGCTCAGCTCAAGCACAAGTGTAATCAATACAGTCAGAAAAGGAGCGGCACTCACCAGGTTGCAGGCATATGGATAATTTATTCAGTCCATATCTGGGTTGCACATGCAGGGAGGGAGGGGGTGCAAAGCTGGACACCAATATATATATAATAAATATATATATATATATATATAAATATATATATATATATTGCCTTCTATATATACAGTATATATATTTAAATATATATGTGTATACAATATGTGCCTATATATATATGTATATATATACAGTATACAAGGACCCCCTTAACACCATGTGCTCACAGCTTATCCCCCTGGGGGGGGGGAACCTGGGGCCGGCGGGGCCCATACACCAGCCAGCCACCATCACCCCCTGGTCCTGACTGTTCCCCTCACCATTATGGCCATGGGCCATTTGTGCTGCCTTTACTTGCCAGCGCTGGTGCTGCTGCTGCTGCTGCTGTCGGCCATGGTCCACCACCTGCTCTGCGCCACCTCCTCTCTCCTGCCTCCACCACCAAATGCTGTATTTTGGCTGTATCCAGTCCGCCTCCCAGCCTCTCTGTGTTCTGGTGGGTAGGGATGGGCAGGCCCTGGCCATGGCCGTGGTGGGCATAGTACTGGGTGAGTGGGCCTGGGCTGGCCTGGGCAGGCCTCCTGTTCAGTACTACTGAGTGGGTGGCATGGGCAGGCCCCCTGTGCACTGAGGCCTGCTGCTGACGTGGCCTCAGTGCACAGATACAGACGGCTCACAGTGCAGCTACTGCTGGCTAAAAGCCTCCCTGTTTCCTGCTCCAAATGGCCACAACCCTTCCAGTCATGGCCAGGCCCCCTTGCTCCCTGATCCAATTGTCACACCCCCTGCAGTCAGGCCCCGGGACCCCTGACTCCAGGGAGTCCAGTGCCCCCATAGTGGCGGCCTTGTACCCCGACAGATTTTTTTGCTTTCTTGGCCTTTTTTCAGAGAATATGAATGATAACACAAAAACATTTATTCCATTCATGGTTAGTGGTTGGGTGAAGCCATTTATTGTCAAACTACTGTGTTTTCTCTTTTTAAATAATAATGACAATCAAAAATATCCCAATGACCCTGATCAAAAGTACACATACTCCAGTTTTTAATACCATGTATTGCCCTTTAACATCAATGACAGCTTGAAGTTTTCTGTGGCAGTTGTGGATGATTAAGACACCTGCGTCGAAACGTGTTGACTTTTGTTCTTAGCACTTGACTGCCTGTTCATGGAAGTCTTTTAAAATAAAGAAATATCGCTACATGAAAAGGATTTCGTTTTGCAGGATTTCTTACACCTGTATTGAATCAAGAGCCTGGAACTAGGGCTGATCCTTGCAGAACCACTCCTAGGAGCCTGGAGTATCAACATCGGAGAGCTGTAATACCTATCCTTTCTCCTACTCTATAGTTGTGGATGAGGCTTTTTCAGATAGTAAAGTTGCCCATTCTTCTTGGCAAAAAGCCTTCAGTTCCTGTAAATTCCTGTGCTTTTTGGCATGAACTGTGGGCTTGAGTTCTCCCCTGAGTGTCTCAATGATATTGAGGTCAGAAGGCTGAGATGGCCACTCCAGAACCTTCACTTTGTTCTGATGTAGCCAATAACAAGTTGTCTTGATCTTATGTTTTGGATTGTTGTCATGTTGGAACATCCAAGTACGTCCCATACGCAGCTTCCAGGCTGATGAGTGCAAATTTGCCTCCATTATTTGCTGATAACTTCAACTTTGACCAAGTTTCCTATGTCTTTGAAGCCTTTCCTTGTTGACACCTCTCCAAATGTAATGTTTACGGTTGTGGTAAAAAAAAATTAGATTTTGGTCTCATCACTCCAAACTACCTTGTTCTAGAAGTTTGGAGGCTTGTCTCAATGTTTCTTGGCATATTGTAGGTGAGATACTTTGTGGCATTTGTGCAGTAATGGCTTTCTTCTGGTGACTCGACCATACAGGCCATTTTTCTTCAAGCGCCTCCTTATTGTGCATCTTGAAACAGCCACACCGCAAGTTTTCAGTGAGTCCAGTGTTTCAGCTGATGTTATTTATGGGTTTTTCTTTGCATCCCATCCAATTTTCCTGGCAGTTGTGGCCAAAATGTTCATTGGTCTATCTGTTCGTGGTTTGGTTTTTACAGACCCCTGATTTTCCAATTGTTAATTCCAGTTTGAACACTGCTGACTAGCATTATCAATTCCTTGGATATCTCTTTATTCCTCTTTACTCTTTTATACAGCTTAACTAACTTTTCTCGTAGATCCATTGACAATTCTTGTGCTTTCCCCATGGCTCATAATCCAGAAACATCAGTGGCTGGATGAAAGATGCAAGAGTCTGTCTGGATTCCAGAAACTCACTCAGCTTTAATGCACACACACTGATTACAAGCAAACAGGTTACTGGTGAGGTTGTTACCGTTACTATCCATTCAAACCCATTTGGTCAACTTCTGTGCATATTTTCAGGCCAAAATCAGCAGGGTATATCAACTTTTGATCAGGGTCATTTGGAAGTTTTTGGTTGTCATTATGATTTAAAAAGAGACAACACATTATTTTGACAATAAATGGCTGCAACCAACCACTGTCACATCACCATTGGACTTGGTGGCTGGTGTTCCTGCCTCAGCCGCTGGGAGGCGCCGGATTCCTTTGGCTGATGGTGCCAGTGATAGGAGGGCCTTGTCCTCATATGGACCTGCTCCTTCGACGTCTGCCTTTGTCGCTGAACGCCGTCGTGTTTCTCCTTTGGGTGATGTTGGTCGCAGAGGAGCGTGCCCAGCAGAGGTGTCTGATAGGCGCAGCCTTCGTTCTTCTGTCAGAAGTGGGGTGGTTGGTGCCAGTCGTGCATCACCATCTGGCCTGGTTCTAGGGGCGGTCCGGACGAGATCATCAGGCTGTGAGCTCCAGCCTATGGGAGATAACCGCGCCCTTCAAATACATTGAAGCCTGTCTTGCAGGCCGCCAGATGTAGTTTTGGTTCCCCAGTGATATAGTAGAAGCTTAGGGAAAAGAGGTGTACCACAGTCCGCGCCGCGTTTTCTTTGATGTGAGTGAACTTGGCAGCGCGGACTGTGGTACACCTCTCTTCCCTAAGCTTCTGGTTTCGTCTTCACGTTTGTGAGACCGGTGGAAGTCCAGCAGCAGCCATCAGGATATTTATCCAAACAGGTCTACAAACCAGTTGTGGGTCTCACAACTGGAATAGGTGAGTGGTTCACTTTTCTCACCTTAACACAAGCTAGTGTCTAGTGATAAGGGCACTATTGCGCCTCTTGTCCCCCCTCTTCTTTTTGTCCAGTGATATAGTGTGTGTTTAGTTTTGTCTCTGACCTTTGCCTGGATTTCTGACTCTGCTACAGCCTGTCGATTTTGTACCTTCACTGCCCTCTCGGTGTTGACTCGGTCTCCTGACTACATTTTTCGGGTCCTGATTTTTCTCTTCCTGCTCTGCTGCTCATAATAGGCAGCTACCCCCTGGGCTCCGCTGTAATTCCAGATCCCTGTATAGGGGTTAAGGGTCTCGAGGTTTCTCAGGGTGCTGCCTTACCAGCAGCTCAGCCCCACAGCGGATGGTCGTCAAACTAACCATGCGTGGAAAAAAAGGTTTTTGTTGTTATAATTCATATTCTCTGAAAAGAGGCAAGGAAAGCAAAATAATCTGTTGGGGTATGTAAACTTTTGAGCACAATGTAAGTTTCTGTAAGTTATTTTCCAATTTGCAACTCTGAACTGATAACAGTCTTTCTTTTACAGGTGATGAAGTGGTATGAGGTGCGATAATGGGCCCATTGGAATACAGAGCAGTCATCAAGTTCCTTTACATGAAGGGTTGCATACCAAGGGAGACGTTCGATGAGATGAAAGAGGTTTATGGTGTCAAATCCCCATCATATGATGTAGTCAAGAAGAACTGTCATCGTCATTTCAAATGTGATTGAACTTCGGTGGAATCGGCTCCAATTCCAGGGCGACCCCATTCCGCAATTAATGAACACACCTTTCAAGTAAAGGAACTTGATGACTGCTCTGTATTGCACTGAGTCCATTATCACACCTCACACCACTTCAGCACCTCTAAAAGAAAGACCGTTATCAGATCACAGTTGCAAATTGGCACATAACCTATAAAGGCTTATGTCATTACATGTGCAGTATCAGCATCTTGCGATGTATTGAAGTGGGTCAGGGGAAAACTTTAATGAACCTTGTATGTCACAAATGTGAGTACACCTTTTACATTTTTGTAACTATTTTATTACTTCTTTTCATGGGAACAACACTGAAGATATGACACTTTGATACAACGTATGGCTGATTTCACATCAGCGATCTTTGTCAATCATGGCAGATCCATCAGTTTTGCTGCATCTGCCGTCTAAATGAATCACTTGCAGCAAGCCCAATTCATTCCCTATGGGACATGCGGTCATGTGTGGAACTTGCGGTTTTGCCGGATCCAGCACTTGCGGCAAGTCAAAAAAGCAGCGCTTTTTTTTCTTTGCCACATGTGCCTGATTTGCCGGATCTTGCAAAACTGCAAGTGACGCACATGACTGTATGTCCCATAGGGAATGAATTAGGCTTGCCCCAAGTGAGCTCTTACACAGCAGATGAGGCAAAACTGCCAGATCTGCTGCAATTAACAAAAATCACTGATGTGAAAGCAGCCTAAAGTAGTCATTGTACAGCTTGAATAACAGGGGAAAATTGTTGTGCCCTCTAAATGACTCAACACACAGCGATTAATGTAAAAACCACTGGCAAAATTGAGTAAATCCCTAAGTGAAAATGGCCAAATTGATCCCAAAGTCAATATTTTGCATGGCCACTATTATTTTCAAGCACTGTGTTAACATCCTTGGACATGGAGTTCACTAGAGCTTCACAGGAGCCACTGGAATCCTCTTCCACTTCTCTATGATGACATCATGAAGCTGGTGGATGTTGGAGACTTCACACTCCTTCATTTTCCATTTGAGGATGCTCCACAGATGCTCAATAGGGTTTACGTGTGACTAAATGCTTGGCCAGTCCAGCACTTTTACCCCAGTTTCTCAAGAATGGCAGAGGTTGTCTTGGAGGTGTATTTGGGTCATCATCATGTTGAAATACTTCCCTGTAGGAGGGGATCATGCTCTGCTTCCTTATGTCACATCCTTATGAAGTGTCATATCTTCAGTGTTGTCCTATGAAAAGATAAAAAAAATTACAAAAATGTGAGGGGTGTACTCACTTTTGTGATATATTGTATGTCTTGATCGTTACAGAGCACAGTCTCTGTAATGTGATCTCTCAGGTGTAATCTCTTACATCTATCGATTCTTTCCAACATTTGCTTCCAATCTCTGCGCTCAGTATCGTGTGCCATCTACTTTGCAAAACAACTGAGCCCTATCATTAACTACAGCTGTCAAGTGTGCTGGAGTTGGTAGATCCAAATTTAGTTGGGTAGGTTTGAATGTATGAATATAGGATCAGACTACATACAAGTAAGGCTAGCCTCGCACCACGATTTTGTGCTGTCAGGTTCTGTCCGGTGTTTTGCAGGAAGCACTGGACAGAACCTGACAGCCCCGTACAAAACTAAACCCCTCTGATCCTGTTTTGTGCCGAAACTTGCAGCGTGCGGCTGCTGCTACTGTCCAGTGCTGACATTTGCCTACTAGCCGCGGTTCTGAAATTTCAGCTGGGAGCTTTCCAGGCGCTGAACTTTAGCACCCGGTGTCCGGGAACTGGAACAATTTTATGTTGTATCCGGCGTGATCCGGCGCCCATAGACTCCCATGTTAGGGGGCACCGGATCACACCGGATCCAGGAGGATCCGATTTGGTTCAATTTTTGCCCTGGATACAAAAATGCTGCAAGCTCCGATTTTGTGTCAGGGGCAAAAAAACTAAATATGCCTGATCTTCGTGGACAGCACAATACCTGATGGCAGATCACTGCCATCCTGCCCCATAGGAGTACTATGGGGCCAAATTTGGACACCGGACAGCCCCGTATGCCGAAAATTGCCGTATGAAGCTGGCCTAAGTTTGTCTTTTAACATACGCAGTGCATGTAAATGTTTGGGCACCCCTGGTCAAAATTACTGTTAGTGTGAACAGTTAAGCAAGTTGAAGATGATATGATCTCTAAGGGTATCTTTGCACGCTGCTCTGAAATCAGGCGACCGTGGCAAGGCGACAAATCGGCACCAAATTCCCCAATTACACGCCGCAATTGGGAGGCAATTTGACAGCGATGGTTCCAGGGCGACATATCGCAATCAATATTTCTCGTCGCGGTTGCGGCGTGTAAAGGTATCCTTTGGGTACCTTTACACGCTGCCACAGGAAGGCAGGAACTGCCGGGCACTAGGGACAATTGTGCCTGTTGCCATGAAATCACTACGAAATGGTGGCGTGTAAATCGGGAAATTCCTTCCTGTGTCTCACAGTTCCTTCGGTTACCTGTTGCTGAGCCGTGCTCAAAAACAGGAAGGCACAATTCCTATGGTGGTGGCGTGTAATCGGGGCACAGGCAAGGTATTTGCATTGCCTACGAATTCCCAGGGGCGTGTCATGGATACCACGTCCCATCAGCAATCATTGGTGGAGGCTCCTGCGTTACGATTGGTTGTCCCTTAACAGGGCGCCATATTTAAAGAGCTATCCATTCACAGTCCACAATTGCAATGGCGTCATGTATTAGCCAGCCTTCCTGTGCAGCCTGGCCAATCATGACTCTATTGCGTTGTCCAATCAATGCTTGTGCATCACGGAACACACAACTCTGTCACGCCTATGTACTAACGTCGCGAAATATGTAGGCCCATATTCCTTTGTAGTAGCAGCGTGTAAACCAGGGAAGTAAGCTGCGGCACCCGTTGGCACTTCCGAGGAACAAAGATACCTTCAGTGGAGCACGCAGTGGCGGCGTCTATATGCAGCATCGGCGATCGGTATCCACCGTTAAAAATGTGCACATGCACGTTTGGTGGATACCTGTTGCTAGCCCTAGGGTACCTTTACACGCAGCCACAGGGGTAGCAACAGGTATCCACCGCACGTGCACGCGCATGTTTTTACCGGTGGATAGCGATCGCCGATGCTGCATATACACGCCGCCACAACGTGCTCTACTGAAGGTATTTGCGTTCCCTGGAAGTGCCGACAGCTCCTGCGACTTGCTGCCTGTTGAATACTTTCCCTGGTTTACACACCGCTGCCACAAAGGAATATGGGTGTACATATTTTGCGCCGCAAGTACATAGTAGTGACAGAGTTGTGTATTCCGTGACGCTCGTTACGGTGATTGGACAACGCATTAGCATCATGATTGGCCAGCCTGCACAGGAAGGCGGGCTAATACATGACGCCATTGCAAATGTGTAGTGTGACTGGTCAGCTCTTTAAATATGGCGCCCTGTGCAGGGACAGCCAATGGTTACACAGTAGCCCCCACCAATGATAGCTGATGGGGCGTGGTAACCATGACGCTGTGGCACGCCCCTGGGAATTCACTAGGCGACGCAAATACCTTGCCTGTGCCCCGATTACACGCCACCACCATAGGAATTGTTCCTTCCTGTTTTTGAGCACGGCTCAGAAACAGGTATCCGAAGGAACTGTGAGACACAGGAAGGAATTTCCTGATTTCCACGCCGCCATTTTGTAGTGATTTCAAGGAAACAGGCACAATTGTCCCCAGTGCCTGGCAGTTTCTTCCTTCCTGTGGCGGCATGTAAAGGTACCCTAAGGGTACCGTCACACGTGGCGATCTCCCGGGCGATTCCATAGGCGACGCACGTGCATGCGCACGCATTTGCGTGTCGCCTGAGGTCGCCGTCGCCCATTACACAGGGCGACAACTTAGGCAACGCTCGGGTGACAACCCGACCGGAAATTGCCTGAGCGTCGCCAAAGGACCAGGGGCGATCAAGTCGCTGGTCGCCGCTTCCGCGTCACACGGAGCCACCACATTAGCGATGTGGGCGTAATTTTGATCAGCATCTCGGAGATAGGCGTTAACATAATGCTGTGTGACGCCTTGAAGACGTGTGATTGGTTCCAAACAAACATCAATCATTATTTTTAATGTGTCCTTGTTGTTGTACTTTATAGACAACTCTCGTGTGTTGTGTCGCGGATTATTAGTAAACGCATTGGCATTGCCAACAAGGCAAAACACGACGCTCGCGTATTGTACAGTGAATTTTTACAGCGCTTTTAGGTTATGGTTTAGGTTATATACAGATTGACAACGCTCGGGCGAATGAATGCACGGGAGATGTGTCACATGTTGACGGGGGCCCAGAAGCGCCGCATGAACTACAGTATAATAAATGTAATCTTGGGCGTCCTGTCATGCAGGACGCCTGCAACTACAGGGCTCATGCAGCTTTTATTTTAGATGTTATTGCAATTGCGTTCTGTTAACATACATTTGTGGCAGCACATCTCTGAACTTTTAGCACACAGCCGCAAACACAGAGGCGACATCTATGTACAGTATGTACGCTCCTGGGTGAGACACCTTTGAACATCATCAAATATGACGTCGAGGAACAAGGCAACCAATCGTAACGCTCGAGCTGCCACCAATCCACGCACACCCCCAGAGCTACTAAATACGCCCAGAAACACCTACCAGAATGGTATAGACCAGTGATGGCGAACCTTTCTGAGGTCGAGTGCCCAAACTGCAACCTAAAACAAAATTATTTATGGCGAAGTGCCAACACGATAATATAACCTAAATTACAGCAGTGGTAATCACAAGCGCTGCACAGGGGGGAGAGCCAGCAGATGCTAACTCTCTTCACTGTACAGGGCTTGTAGTCCTGAAACACAGATGATCAATTCAATTATTTTAACAATTAATTGATTTTAAACTTACCTTTGCAGTCTTCTCTTCTCTTCGGCAGTGGTCAGGCAGCTCATGTGTACTGGACATTGAAGCTGAGCCGCTGCCACTGCCCTTTCTAGAAACAGCAGGTGGATTGATCTGTATGGAAAAAATGCAGAATATTAGACAGATAGGAGATAGATTTTATCATGGAATACAAGCAGATTTCATACTGAAATCATGGTCCTCATCTTGTAGTAATATCTCCATCATGACCCTCTCCTTGCAGTAATGTGTCCCATCCTGACCCTCTCCTTGTAGCTATGTGCTCCATCCTGACTCTCTCCATGTAGTAATGTTTCCCATCCTGACCTTCCCATTGTAGTTATGTGCTCCATCTTGTCCTTCCCCTTCTAGCTATGTACTCCATCCTGACCCTCTCTTTCTAGTTACGGGCTCCATCCAGATCCTCTCCTTGTAGTAATGTGCTCCATCCTGACCCTCTCCTTGTAGTAATGTGCTCCATTCTGATCGTCTCCTTCTATTAATGTGTCCTATCCTGACCCTCTCATTCTAGTAATGTGTCCCATCCTGACCCTCTCCTTGTAGTTATGTTCTCCATCCTGATCCGCTCCTTCTAGCTTTTTGCTCCATTCTGATCCTCTCCTAGCTATATGATCCATCCTGACCCTCTCCTTGTAGTAATGTGCTCCATTCTGATCGTCTCCTTCTAGTAATGTGTCCTATCCTGACCCTCTCCTTGTAGTTATGTGCTCCATCCTGACCACCTCCTTCTAGCTATGTTCTCCATCCTGATCCTCTCCTTCTAGCGTTTTGCTCCATTCTGATCCTCTCCTAGCTATATGTTCCATCCTGACCCTCTCCTTGCAGTTGTGCTCCACCCTGACCCCCTTTTTGTAGTAATGTCTTCATCCTTATCCCCTTGTAGAATGCCCCATCCTTGTCCCCTTCGGGAATGTCCCATCCTTGTCCCCTTGTGGTAATGTCCCTATCCTGCCCCATCATGTAGTAATGCCCCATCCTGTTGTAATGCCCTATCCTTGTCCTCTTGCAGCAATATTCCCCATCCTGCAGTAATGCCCTATCCTTCTCCCCTTGTAGTAATATGCCCCATCCGTGTCCCCTTGAAGTAATATGCCCCATCCTGCAGTAATGTGTCTCATCCTTGTCCCCATGTAGTAATATGCCCCATCCAGCAGTAATGTGCTCCATCCTTGTCCCTTGGTATTATTGCACCACCATTGTCCCCATCACATAGTAATATGCCCCAACTTGCCCCCTGGTAGTATTGCCCTATTCTTGCCTCCATTACATAGTAATCTGCCCCATCCTTGTCCCCAGGGGCGGACCCAGACTGTAGTGGGCCCCGGTGCAAGAAATTTTTTGGGGGCCCCCTGCCCCTCATAGTGGCAACAAAGTAATGTAAACATATAGATTGTAATATTTATTTACAACGCAACCCTCAAAGAGCCCTGCATAAAGTATAAAGGCTTCCTCACACCCCTCCAAATATTATCATGCCCCCACAGAACCCTCCAGATATATTAAAATGGCTTCCATATTATATAATTGGCTATATATATTTTAATACATCATCCATAGTCCTCCATATATTATAATGCATTCCACGACCCTCCATATATTATAATACACCCGCATAGCCCTCCATATAGTATAAGGCAGTGCCATAGTCCTCCATATAGTATAATGGGCCCTCATATTCCTCCATATGATATATTGCACCCCATACTCCTCCTATGTTATATTGCACATTACATAGTCTCCCGTCACTGTATTCACGGGTTAAAAAAAAAAAAGTAAATACTCACCTCTCTTCTTGCTGCTCCGCTCTGCACGTATCAGCACAGTGGCATTCAGTGATGACATCATCGTGCCCCACCATGCTGAGCTGCAAAAAGCAGACAGCTCAGCCAGGACTCGAGTGAAGAATGCTGCCGGCAGAGGCAGCCGGGACTATAGGAACGGGAGCGGCATCCGCGGGGAACTACCACTGGCGCACACACACCTTGTACGCACGTGGCTCCGCTCCAAATGCCTTGTAGACACGCGGCTCTGCTCCACATGCCCTGCGCATACGCCTCCGTTCCGTACACATGCGGCTCCTCTACAGGACGCCCCAGCATATGCGGCTTCACTCCATCCACCTTATGCACACGCGGCTTTACTCCATATGTCCCGCACATGTGGCCCTGCCTCATACTCACGCGGCTCTGCACACACGTGGCTCCACTCCGTACACCTCGTACATACTCGGCTCTGCTCCATACACCTCATACACTCGGCTCTGCTCCGTACACCTCGTACACATGCAGCTCCGCGCCGTACACCTCGTACACACTCGGCTCCGCTCCGTACACCTCGTACACACTCGGCTCTGCTTCGTACACCTCGTACACACTCGGCTCTGCTCCGTACACCACGTGCACACTTGGCTCTGCTCCGTACACCTCGTACACACTCGGCTCTGCTCCGTACACCACGTGCACACTCGGCTCCGCTACGTACACACTCGGCTCCGCTACGTAGACACTCGGCTCTGTTCCGTACACCTCGTACACATTCGGCTTTACTCCGTACACCTCGTACACACTCGGCTCTGCTACGTACACACTCGGCTCCGCTCCGTACACACTCGGCTCCGCTACGTACACACTCGGCTCCGCTCCGTACACCTCGTACACACTCGGCTCTGCTACGTACACACTCGGCTCTGTTCCGTACACCTCGTACACACTCGGCTCCGCTACGTACACACTCGGCTCCGCTCCGTACACACTCGGCTCTGCTACGTACACACTTGGCTCCGCTCCGTACACACTCGGCTCCGCTATGTACACACTCGGCTCCGCTACGTACACCTCGTACACACTCGGCTCCGCTACGTACACACTCGGCTCTGTTCCGTACACCTCGTACACACTCGGCTCCGCTACGTACACACTCGGCTCCGCTACGTACACACTCGGCTCTGCTACGTACACCTCGTACACACTCGGCTCCGCTACGTACACACTCGGCTCTGTTCCGTACACCTCGTACACACTCGGCTTTAATCCGTACACCTCGTACACACTCGGCTCCGCTACGTACACACTCGGCTCCGCTCCGTACACACTCGGCTCCGCTACGTACACACTCGGCTCTGCTACGTACACACTCGGCTCCGCTACGTACACCTCGTACACACTCGGCTCCGCTACGTACACCCTCGGCTCTGCTCCATACATCATGTACACACTCGGGTCCGCTCCGTACACCACGTATACACTCTGAACTCCGCTCCTTACACCTCATACACACTTGGCTCTGCTACATCCACACTGTAAATCCCTCCTGTCTCCTGACATAAACTTCATCTCATCCAGCACCATGACAACCAGCACAGCAGAGTCCTGCATACACTGAGGAGCTGATCATGTGACCACTGACTCCTCCCCTCAATGTGACATCATCACAGGTCCTGTAAAAGCATTAAAGCAGTGTACAGAGCAGCAAACCACCCCCCCCCCGGGTCTGTCCTCAGCCTGTGCCCTGTCTTTGGTCCCTTTCCTTGTACCTGGGTCCTTGTGCAGAGCTGTGTCCCCTCATCTGCTGCTGCTGCTGCTGCTGATGCTGAACAGCCATCAGACATGTGGAGAGAATTTCAGAGGCCCGCGCGCATTGACAGGATTGGTTGAGTGAGGTCCTCCCCACAGTGCAGGAGAGGTCACATGACTCACTCTCTGCACTGTGATTGGGGCTCTGTCCTCGCTCCTGAGCTGCTGTGAGGGGGCGTGGCCGGCAGCTAGAAGAGGCGTGGCCGGCAGCATGTCGGCTTATTCTCCGTGCCTTGAGGGGGGGCCCCCTAGCCTGTCGGGGCCCTGGTGCCGCTGCACCAGTTGCACCACGGTAGGTCCGCCCCTGCTTGTCCCCATCACACAATAATATGCCCCATCCTGCCATCACATAACAATATGCCCCATCCTGCCCCCTGTTAGTATTGCCCCATCCTGCCCCATCACATAACAATATGCCCCATCCTGCCCCATGACATAATAATATGCCCCATCCTGCCCCTATTAGTATTGCCCCATCCATCCATCCATCATCCTCTTAGTATTGCCCATCCATCCTCCTCTTCGTATTGCCCCATCCATCCAT
Organism: Allobates femoralis; assembly: GCA_033576535.1. Lineage (NCBI taxonomy): Eukaryota > Metazoa > Chordata > Amphibia > Anura > Aromobatidae > Allobates > Allobates femoralis. Next base: position 623,889,747 of record JARQOC010000002.1, read on the forward strand.
CCATCCATCTATCCTCCTCTTAGTATTGCCCCATCCATCCATCCTCCTCTTAGTATTGCCCCATCCATCCATCCATCCTCCTCTTAGTATTGCCCCATCATCCATCCTCCTCCTCCAGGTATTGCCCCATCCTCCTCCTCCTTGTATTGCCCCATCCTCCTCCTCCTCCTCCAGGTATTGCCCCATCCTCCTCCTCCAGGTATTGCCCCATCCTCCTCCTCCTTGTATTGCCCCATCCTCCTCCTCCTAGTATTGCCCCATCCTCCTCCTCCTAGTATTGCCCCATCATCCTCCTCCTCCAGGTATTGCCCCATCCTCCTCCTCCTCCTCCAGGTATTGCCCATCATCCTCCTCCTTGTATGGCCCCATCCTCCTCCTCCTCCTAGTATTGCCCCATCCTCCTCCTCCTAGTATTGCCCCATCATCCTCCTCCTCATAGTATTGCCCCATCATCCTCCTCCTCATAGTATTGCCCCATCATCCTCCTCCTTGTATGGCCCCATCCTCCTCCTCCTTGTATGGCCCCATCCTCCTCCTCCTCCTCATAGTATTGCCCCATCATCATCCTCCTCATAGTATGGCCCCATCATCATCCTCCTCCTCATAGTATGGCCCCATCATCATCCTCCTCCTCATAGTATGGCCCCATCATCATCCTCCTCCTCATAGTATGGCCCCATCATCATCCTCCTCCTCATAGTATGGCCCCATCATCATCCTCCTCCTCATAGTATGGCCCCATCATCATCCTCCTCCTCATAGTATGGCCCCATCATCATCCTCCTCCTCATGGTATGGCCCCATCATCATCCTCCTCCTCATAGTATAGCCCCATCATCATCCTCCTCCTCATAGTATGGCCCCATCATCATCCTCCTCCTTGTTTGGCCCCATCCTCCTCCTCCTCCTAGTATTGCCCCATCCTCCTCCTCCTCCTAGTATTGCCCCATCATCCTCCTCCTCATAGTATTGCCCCATCCTCCTCCTCCTCATAGTATTGCCCCATCCTCCTCCTCCTCATAGTATTGCCCCATCATCCTCCTCCTTGTATGGCCCCATCCTCCTCCTCCTCATAGTATTGCCCCATCATCATCCTTCTCATAGTATGGCCCCATCATCAACCTCCTCCTCATAGTATGGCCCCATCATCATCTCCTCCTCATAGTATGGCCCCATCATCATCCTCCTCCTCATAGTATGGCCCGATCATCATCCTCCTCCTCATAGTATGGCCCTATCATCATCCTCCTCCTCATAGTATGGCCCCATCATCATCCTCCTCATAGTATGGCCCCATCATCATCCTCCTCCTCATAGTATGGCCCCATCATCATCCTCCTCCTCATAGTATGGCCCCATCATCATCCTCCTCCTCATAGTATGGCCCCATCATCATCCTCCTCCTCATAGTATGGCCCCATCATCATCCTCCTCCTCATAGTATGGCCCCATCATCATCCTCCTCCTCATAGTATGGCCCCATCATCATCCTCCTCCTTGTTTGGCCCCATCCTGGCTGCTGGTGAAAAAAAAAAAAAACTTTCATACTCACCTTTCTTCACCGCTGCTGCAGCTTGCATCCTGTCTCCTCTCCAGCACTGAGGGCGGTCACGTGATTCCGGGCGCGTCACGTGACCGCTGTCACATGACGCTGGCCGGGAGGGCGGGCTTAGAAGTGTCTGAGAGAGGAGAAATGTCTCCTCTGCTCAGATACAGCTTAGATCTGCCGGCGGCGCGGCGCACGCCGGCAGATCAAACCGGCAGTGTGGTGGCGAGGCTGCGTGCCAGCGGAGGCGGCTCTGCGTGCCACCCCTGGCACGCGTGCCATAGGTTCGCCACCACTGGTATAGGCGATGTGTGCTGTCGCCTTTGACATCGCTCATGAGATGTTACACAGGGCGATCAGCACACATCACCCAAGAATGGTCGCCTGGTTTCACAGCACTGATGTGAAACCAGGTGACCACTCAGACGTGTCGCCGTCGCCCATTTACATTAGGCGACGCATTGGCGATATCGCCGGCGACAGGCCATGCCTCGGCGTCGCCTATGGAATCGCCCGGGAGATCGCCACGTGTGACGGTACCCTTAGGGGCATAAAGTTAAAGATGGTTTCCTTTGTATTTTAGGGGAAAATATTTTCATCTTTTACAATTTAAACATTACAAAAAGGATACTGTACCGAGACAAAAGTTTGGGCCCCTTGCATGGTTAATACCTAGAAGCTCCCCCTTTTGAAAGTATCACAACTTGTAAATGTGTTTTTTTTTAGCCATCCAAGAGTCTTTCAGTTTTTGTTTAGGGGATTTACATCCATTTTTCCTTGGAAAAGTCTTCCAATTCTGTGAGATTCCTGGCTCATCTTCCAGTTCTGTGAGATTCCTGGATCATCTTGCATGCACTTCTCTTTTTCATATTTCAGTGATGTTTAGATCAGTGGCCTGTGAGGGCCATTGTAAAACCTTCAGATTGCGCCTTTTGAGGAAGGCTATAGTGAATTATGGCTAGGGACACACTTGGCATGCAGTTTTCTGCATTTCCAAAACCTGATTCCGGAAATGCCATTTTTATATCCAAAAAATGCTATGCGTTAACGGATCCTTTATCGCATGGTACATCAATGTACCATGCGTTAAGGGATGCATTTTCCATAGTGTCCCATGTTAAAATAAGATATGCGTTTTTTAATGCACCCAAAAACGCTGCTAGCAGAGATTTGGGGTGCAGTAAAAAATATATAGCGTTTTTTAGCAGTGCATGTTGACACTGCTTTTTTTGCATGGGAGCCTATGGATCCGTTAACGGATCAGTTTTTCAACATTTTCAACCTTGAAAACTGATGGTTTTAACGGATCCAGGGCTCAAGTGTGACCCTAGCCTATGACAGGTATTTAGGTCATTATCCATTTGTAGAAACCATCCTCTTTTCAATTTCAGGTTTACTGTTATCTTCGAATCAAAAAGTTGTTGAAATTTCATTGAATCCATACTTCCCTCTACTATTGAATTGTTCCCCGTGCCATTGGCTGCAACATAACCCCAAAGCATGATTGGTCCTCCACCATGCTTAATGGTAGGTGAGATGTTCTTTTCTTGAAATTCAGTGCTCTCTTTCTTCACACCTTTCATCATTGTGGCCAAGGAGTTCTATTTTAACCTCATCGTTCCACAGGACTTGTTTCCAAAATGCATCAGGCTTATTTAGATGTTCTTTTGAATACTTGTCATGCTGAATTTTATGGTGAGGATGCAGGAGTAGTTCTCTTCTGATGACTCCTCCATTAAGGACATATTTGTGCAGATGTCTGTGAACAGAAGAATAATGTACCAAATCTCCAGAGTCTGGTAAATCCTCCCAAACGTCTTTTGCAGTCAATCGAGGGTACTGATTTGCCCCTCTAGTAATACTATGAGCAGCTCTCACTGAAATGTTGCATTGTATTCCAGACCTTATCTTGACCTCCACTGTTTCTGTTAACTGCTATTTCTTAATTACATTTCAAACTGAGGAAAGGGCAAATTGAAAATGTTTTTGTATCTTCTTATAGCCTTCTCCTGTTTTGTGGGCCTCTACCATTTTCATTGTCAAAGTGCTAGGCCGCTGTTAAGAAGAACCCATGGCTGATGTTTTTTTGGCATACGGTTATATGAGGCTGAGTTTTTCTAAAGCTGTGAAATTTGCATCACCTAACCTTTCCTAACGATGATTGTGAAAAAGCCATAACCCTAATAAGCTAATTAAAGTCTAACACCTTGGTCAAAGTTATCTGAGCATGCAAATCTAAAAGGATGTGCAAACATTTGCATAGGTCCATTTTCCTTTTTTTTAATTTTTAAAATGTAAAAGATTAAAATTAATATATTTTTGCCTAAAATACAAAGGAAATGTGTTATCTTTAACTTTATGCCTATTAGAGATCATTTCATCTTCAACTTGCTTAACTGTTCACAATAACAGTAATTTTGGCCAGGGGTGCCCAAACATTTACATGCCAATAAAGGTAACGTATAGGTACATTTCAATGAATTAGAATATCATCAAAAATACATTTTTTGCAGTAAGTCACTGCAAATAGTGAAACGCATATATTATATACTGTAGAATCATTACAGAGTGATGTATTTCAAGTCTTTATTTCTGTAAATATTGATGATTATGGCTTGGAGACAATTAAAACCAGAAATCATTTTCTCAGAAAATTAAAAAAGGGAGGATAAAGAGTTAAAAAAAATGTGCTGCCGTTTTCCAAGAGTTATCAAAGAGTGGATATAATATTGATTTATTAGTCAACGCATTTCAGGACTCCCTGAAACACCCTGAAACATGGCGATATAATATTGATTTGTCCTGAGGAAGGGGCCAGAGAGCCCTAAAACACGTTGACTAATGAATCTATATTATATTCACCATTACGGTAGGGTGGTTTTTAACCCTTCATCCTCCCAACTCTATAGGCACCACACTGGGGACTGCAGCAGCCGTGATATGCTTTTATAGTGGTTGTGACTCTCAAAACCACACAAGGTGAAGCCTCTGATACCTATTTAGGTAATATTTTATCTGTCAGACCCCTTATTCTCCCTACTTTGATATTCTAAGGAAATTACTCAAATTACTAAAAGAGCCTTCATCAGGTCCATATAAAAACTGTGTTTGTAAGTTACCAGCGTCAGCTCTATAGCAGATGGTGGTAACCTATATATTGGAGATTTACATGTACAGATACAGTTTTTGTATGGATCTGATGAAGTCTCTTTTAGTAATTTGAGCCAAAACGCATTGCTTTAATATCTACTTTTTCCCCATCAGTGGGAAAGAACTTATGAGAACTTGAATCATTACTATATAAGTAGTGCCTGTAATTAACTGGGAACCCCTAATTTCCTTATTCACTACTGTGGACAGGGGAGGACAGTGCCGAGGGTCCAGGAGCTGAGCAGCAGATTCTTATCGGGACAAGGAGGGGTTGTCCCAGTAAAATTTGGCTTTCTGCAACAAACATCTGTTGAGTATAATATTGTGCTCAATCACCCTGATACAATCAATTTCTGCACTAAAAGCCCCGTTACATGCTACAATATCGTTAACGAAACAACATCGTTGCGTGTGACATTTATCAACGACCAATGATGAGGTCGTTCATAGTTGGTCATTGGTAAATGACCTGGACAATACATTTTTCGTTGGTCTTCCACTGGGTGCCCAGCATCGGTGCATGTGACAGCGGGAGACCACCGATGAACAAGCTCCCAGCGCTGCACAGCAAGCGCTGGGAGCTGGTAAAAGGGTGAACATCGGGTAACTAAGCGCTGCGCTCTGCTTAGTTACCCGATGTTTACCCTGGATACCAGTGTTCTCGCTGGTCCTGATCACTGCTGAGTCTCCCTGTTTGACAGCTCTCCAGCTATCAGATAACGATGTCCCAATGATCCACATCGTTGGTGGGATCGCTGGGACATCATTAGGTGTAACGGGGCCTTTAGATTTGGTGCGGGTCTGTTTTCTTGTATCCCTTTCCTCAGGGCTGCTGCTTCTAATTTCATTTTCTGAGATAATGAACTTTTGGTTTTCATTGGCTGTAAGCCATAATCATCAACATTAACAGAAATAGATACTTGAAATACATCATTCTGTTTGTAATGGCTCTTTATAATATTTGCGTTTCACTTTTTGTATTGATTGCTCTCAGTAGAAGAAACTAAATAATAATCTTGTAGTTGTAATACCTTTTAATGGCTAACAAAAAAAAATCAGTGATGTTACAAGGCAAGCTTTCGAGACATCTCAGGTGTCTTCATCAGTCATGGTATGACAAAATATTCAAAGAAACACAAATATATACATGCACAACCACAGGCAAAGTATAATAAATGGTCATTCAAATAAATAAACAAAACAGAATCTGGAGCGGATCCTTAATGAGCCAGGATTAGTGATGTAAACGTTTTTATTACCCTAATTTACATGTGAACCTGGTGTCTTCAGTGTCTCTGAAAAACATTCTTTGGATGTTATAATGAACCATAAATCTGTCAGATAGGTTTAGCCCTTTTTGGATACAATCAAAAGTTCTAATGAGCTTGGATTCGCAGACCCTTCGATGTTTCTGTGATTTGAAATGACCTCTCAATATTGCAACTTTCATATTTTCAATATTATGTCCTTGACCACAAAAGTGTTTGGCTACTGGTAAATGGATTTTTTTGTCTGTAAGGCTGCCTTCACATTTGCGTATGTGAACGCAGCTTATGTTGCGTTCCCTTACGCATTCAAATGCATGCGCACTGCGTTCCTATGTTTAACATAGGAACGCATAGTGCCTGCGTTTGGCAGCGTTTGCTGCGTTCGGGTGCGGATGCGGACGATATCTGCTCCTTCCGGTGTCCCGCGTCCGCACCCGGGACGCAGCATGTCGCGTCCCTGGTGCGGGCGAGAGTGTGTGATTTGTGCGCAGGCATCCGCATGCGCACAGATCACTAATGGCGGGCAATGAGAGCGCACGGCGGTCTGCAAGCATCTGCAGACTGCCGTGCGCTCCATTATAAACATAGGGGCCGCGGTCTGCATGCAGATGCTTGCAGTTGCATCTGCAAAACGCTGCAGATGCATCTGCAAGTCTGAAGGCAGCCTAATTGTGTGAAGATGAGAGCTCATTCTTACATCTTGAAAGTTTGCCTTGTAACATCACTGATTTTTTTTTGTGTTAGGTATCACAACTACAAGATTATTATCTTGTCTCCCCCACTGAGAGCAATCAACATTTTTTCAGACTGTGCGTTTTTTTTCTTTGTTTTGTGCTGTGTTTTTGTTACAATCTGCTGGAAAACTGGATACGGTTTTTTTGAGTGGTTAAAAAAAACGGATCTGTTTTTGGATGCGTTTTTCAATCCATTTTTGACTGCTGCATTTTTTCCCCCCATTTTGAAGGGCTTCTATGGAAAAAACGCGGGAGCAAAATGCAACAGAAATTGACATGTTCTTTTCAAGAACGGAGCCTCCTAAAGTGAAAAAGTGGATCACTTTAAAAGAGCACAATCTGAATGGCAAAAATGAAAACCCATAGACTTTGCTGGGATGTCATTTGAGTGATCCGTTTTCCACAGTGCACTACTAAAAAACTGATCAAAAAACAGACAGTGTGAATGTAGCCTAACACGGTACTAAACCTTTTTTTTTCTTGTACCTTTTTGTATTGAATTACTAAAAAAATTAACTTTTTGATGATATTCTAATTCATTGAGATGCACCTGTAGGTAATGTAATGAAAACAATAGTAAATTATTTTTAATTAAATTACATCATATTTTTTTTTATACTGGATTAATAAATTTATTGCATGCGTGTTTTATGCTTTTGGAAAATACAAATCTCTTTCTTAGGATTTCGTAGACTATGTTCACATGCTGCATTTTTGCAGCAGTTTTTATGCAAAATAAAATCTTTTTTTTTTTACAATGCCAACAATAGCTATCAGATTTCAGAAATCTAGTGCACACTCTTGTTTGGTTTTTTGCCTGTCTGAATTTGAGAACTGCAGCATTGTTTTAAATATGCAGCGTTTCACTTCTCTAATTGATTTTGAAGCATCATTTTACCTATAGAAAGCAATGAGAAAGTAAACAACTATTGCAAAAAAATACAGTGGTATTTTTTTAAATGTTTTTGAAGTATTTTGTAGAATAAAAACTAGTTTAATTAAACATGTAATATAGACAAAGCCCACAGATAATCTACATCCCATTTTGAGTTTCTTTGCAATATTTTGTCATACAATGCCTGATGAAGGGACCTAAGACGTCTCGAAAGCTCGCCTTGTAACATCACTTATTTTATTTTTTTAGCCATTAAAATGTATCACAACTACAAGATCATTATCTTATTTCTCCCACTGAGAGCAATCAGCATTTTCTACATCTCATAAAAAACTGCACAAATGTAAAACAGACGTTAGAATTCAACGTTTTTACATCTAAATGAGCAGGTTTTGGCAGGAAAAGATTCAGCAAAAATGCTGCGCGTGAACTTAACCTTGGGATCAGTTTTCTCATAGGACATTATGTACGTGATGTCTGTCGTGAGTGCAGTCCAATTTTTTTCATTTACTCAAAGACTTGAATTGGTACCATCTGATTCTCAGAGGAAGCTTGTGCATGCTGCGATTTTTTTTCACACACCGAATTGGTCAGTGAAAGAATCATGCAACAGGTTGGACCTGTTGAAGCACATTCAGTGCGAAACAGAGCGCCCGTCGTCCACCTCCGCACCCCTCCCTCCACCATTGCCTGTAACCTGTACGGATAAAATAAAGAAGCCGAGATTATAACTCCACAAGCGGTGAGTGCTGTCTCATACTTTTCTTATGAAATCATGCATCTGCACTGTCTCATTAAATAACATACAGTACAGACAAAACCTTTGGCTACTTTGAAGAACCTAGAATATAAGACATATTTTCAGTTGTTTCACACTTTTTGTTAAGTATATAATTCCACATGTGTTAATTCATAGTTTTGATGCCTTCAGTGTGAATCTACAATTTTCATTGTCATGAAAATACAGAAAACTCTTTGAATGAGAAGGTGTGTCCAAACTTTTGGTCTGCACTGTAGGTCTGAGTGCAATCTGTTTTCTTAACATAAATAACTTGAACCGAAAATACAATTGTATGGATAAGCCCTTAAAGAGAACCTGTCAGCTATTTTCTGCCCCCAAACCTATCACTACCTGTCCCTGCAGCTTCCTAGTACATCCCTAAGCATCCCTATTGAGCTAATACTGTACTGTAATTGTTGAGAAAAATCATGTTATAACTTACATGTTTGTATGGTAACAAAGACGGTGTCACTGTGGCATTTACTCAGGCTCCATGCCCCCCCATTGCATGGTTAACATGACCAGTGGGCGTGATAACCTAATTTCTAAAGCGCTGTCCCGGTGTTTGAAATCCATGGCTTCTTACTCACTTCCAAGAAGTGAGTAAGAATTCTTATTATAATGTATGGCTTCTTACTGGTATGACGCACCGGTCGTGTCATTTTTGGTCCTGTGCATTGTGGGTGAGTAATTGGGTGTACTTGCCGGCTTCAGAATGCCCAATGCGCAAGCTCAGTAGCTGACCAGTACACCCAATACACCCCCACAATGAGAAGGACCAGAAATGACACAGCCTGTTATACCAGGCAGAAGCCCATGGATTTCAAACACTGGGGCATGATAACTACGTAATGAGGGGGTACATAGTGCCTGATAGAACGCCCACAGTGACTACACTTGGAAGACACCATCTTTATTACGATACAAACATGTAAGTTATAAAATTATTTTTCTCAGTGATAACAGTACAGTATTAGGTCAGATAGGGATGGTTAGGGATGTACTAGGAAGCTGCAGACGACAGATAGCGATAGGTTTGGGGGTTTAAAGTAGCTGACAGGTTCCCTTTAAGTACAGAAAGAGTACATTAATACATTCAACTTTTGTAAATATCAGTATGCAAAGGATATGTTTATTAAAATTAAAATATTGATATTTTACATATAATCTATTAATAATGTTTATGAAAATCACTGTATATAAGAAATATTTTTTCCTAGAATCTTAGTTTTATTACATACAGTCCAGCAAAAAGAAAAGGAGCAAATAAGCAGTGCATTTGTACACGACGTTGTTTATTAACATTGCTTTACCAATGTTTGACCATTATTTTATATGCAGAAAGCTCGAATGGTGTGAGAAGTGTTCTTCACTTTCATCTATCTACTGATAAAGAAAAGCGGGAGGAGATCCATCAAGCAGATCTGTGGCTGTACCTAAAAACGACATTCCGCAACAAGATAACCCTCTCAGTTACTGGTAAATTTATGCCGAAAACCTACTCTATAGAAGGCACAGCCCAGGCCAAAGCTGTGAGTGGTGGCTGGTATATGGTTCCTTTACAGATGTTCTCAGGAAAAGCCCTAAACGAAGGAAGAGAAAATATGTACATAGAACTGATGTGCCTGGACTGTCAGCATCCGCTTAAAATGGATAATATTAGCCACGTCCATCGTCCATTTTTGGCATTAAAAGTTCACAACATACAGGAGGACTCTCGAATTCGGAGACATATCACCGAGTGCATCGGTGACATGCAAGTATGTTGTCTGAAGAAATTTTACGTTGCTTTTAAAGATATTGGCTGGAATAACTGGATAATTAGCCCAAAGGGTTATTTTATGAATCTTTGTGAAGGAGGATGTTCAGTTCACCTGGCCAGAGCACCAGGAGTTTCAGCATCCAGCCATACAGCTATCCTCAGCCTTATCAAAGCAAACAACGCATATTCTAATCTCAGTCTGTGTTGTGTGCCAACAAAGCGAAGGCCGCTCTCTTTCATTTACTTTGATATCAACAACACCATTGTCAAGTCAGACATTCCCGATATGATTGTGGAAAGCTGTGGTTGCACTTAAAATATGCACAGTACATTTACCTCCACTACAGCCTGTTCACTTGTGTGATGTATTTAAACCCATATCACAAACATTTTCTAAATTATTTAACCCATTAGTAACAAAGTCAATTTTGACCTTAATGACCAGGTCAAATTTTACAAATCTGACCAGTGTCACTTTATGAGGTTATACAGTGGTGTGAAAAGTGCTTTCTCCTTCTTGATTTCTTATTCTTTTGTATGTTTGTTACACTTAAATGTTTCAGATCACCAAACAAATTTAAATATTAGACACAGATAATATAAGTAAACACAAAATGCAGTTTATAAATAAAGGTCTTTATTATTAATAGTAAAAGAAATCCAAACCTACAGGGCCCTGTGTGAAAAGGTGAATGCATCCCACCCGCCTTAAAACATGAACTAACTGTGGTTTATTACATTTTTGGCCTGGCCACACCCATGCTTGATTACTGCCACACCTATTTTCAATCAAGAAATCACATAAATAGGACTTGCTAAGGCTGCTTTCACATCAGCGCAATGTCATTTCGTTGCAGATCCGGCAGATGTCGCTGCACCTTCTGGATCTGCTGCCTAACGGCTGATTGCGGCACAAATCCAACAAGCCCCATTCATTCTCTGGGGCTTACGGTCAGGTGCAGCAAGTGTGGTTTTGCCGGATCCAGCACTTGCAGCACCGCAAAAAAACGCTGCTTGCAGCGGGTTTTTTGACCGGCTGCAAGTGCTGGATCTGCCAGATCCATAAAAAACGCACTTACTGCACCTGACCGCAAGCCACATAGAGAATGAATGGGGCTTGCCAGATCAGTGTCGCAAGTCGGCCGTAACGCGGCAGATCTGGCAGGTGCAGCGACATCTGCCACAAAATTATTACCGCTGATGTGAAAGGTCCCTAAAACAGTGAAGTAGACCAAAAGATCCTGCTCTGATCCAAAGAAATTCAGGAACAAATGAGAAACAAATTGAGATTTGTCTGTCTGGAAAGGTTGTAAAGCCATTTCTAAAGCTTTGGTACTCCACTGAACCATAGTGAGAGCCAATATCCATAAATGGTGAAAACATGGATCAGTGGTGAATCTTCCACAGAGTAGCCAGCCGATCAATATTACCAAGAGCACAGCAATGACTCATCCAAGAAGTCACAAAAGACCCCACAACAACTTCCAGAGATCACTTGCCTCGGTTAAGGTCAGTGTTCATGAGTCCACCATAAATCGCCTGTATTGCAGAGATCCAAGTCAAAAACCACTGCTGAGTAAAACGATCAGAAAGGCTCATCTCAGTTTTGCCAGATAACATCTTGATGATCCCCAACACTAGTGGGAGAATACTCTGTGGACTGACAATACAAAATTTGAACATTTTGGAAGGTTTTTGCCAGTGGCGTAACTTCAGGCCCAGGGGACCCGATGCGAAAGCTCCAATTGGGCCCCCAATTATTGCTAATGTTTATAGTATTAGCCTTTTTCTATAGGCCAATGGGACTTCTGGGGCCCCCTAGACTGCAGGGCCCGGGTGCAATCGCAAACCCTGCACCTATTTTAGTTACGCCCTGGTTTTTGCTAAATTACATCTGTGCAGAAGTAAGACAGCATTTCCCAAAAGGTACATCATACCAACAGTAAAATATGGTGGGGGTAGTGTGATGGTCTGGGGCTATTTTGTTGCTTCAGGACCTGGAAGACTTGCTGTGGTAAATGGAACCATGAATTCTGCTTTTTACCAAAAAATCCTGAAGGAGAATTCTAACCCTCTGTGACCTCAAGCTGATGCGTACTTGGGTTATCCCGAAGGACAATGATACAAAACACACCAGCAAGTCCACCTCTGAATGGCTTCAGAAAAACAAAATTAAAACTTTGGAGTCTCCTAGTCACAAAACCTGACCTTAATCCAATTGAAATGCTGTAAATGTCCTTAAAAAGGTGGTTCATGCTTGGAAATCTTCCAATAGGGCCCTCCAGAGCATTGTAAAAGACTCATTGCCAGTTATCACATCGCTTGATTGCAATGTTTGCGCTAAGGGTGGCTCAGCCACTTATTATGTTTAAGGGGCAATCACTTTTTCACACTGGACCCTGTAGGTTTGGATTTCTTTTTCCATTAATAATAAAGACCTTTATTTATAAACTGCATTTTATGTTTACTTTTGTTAACTTTGTCTAATATTTAAATTTGTTTGGTGATCATTTAAATGTGAAAAACATACAACTATGACTCTGGATGGAACACTTCAACAGATCCCAGTCATTCTAAGAATGTTTTTTCGTGACATATTATACTTCATGTTAGTAATAAATTTAGTGTGATATTTTTAGCATTTCTTTGTAAAAAATGTTTTAAAAATTAGAAGATTTAACAATTTTCAAACTTTTAATTTGTATGCCCTTAAACCAAAGAGTTATGTCACACAAAATAGCTTATACATAACATTTCCCACATGTCTACCTTACATCAGCACAATTTCTGAAACATATTTTTGTTAAGAAATTAAAAGTTTATTAGCAATTTCTATTTTTTACAACAACATTTACAAAACCATTTATTTAGGGACCACATCACATTGGAAGTTACTTTGATGGCCATATGTGACAGAATATACCCAAAAATAACAACATTCTAAAAACTGCACCCCTACCCCTCAAAGTGCTCAAAACCACATTCAAGAAGTTTATTACCCTTTCAGGTTCTTCACACTAATGAATGTAAAGTGGAATGAAAAAATAAATAAATGTACTTTTTACCTAAAAATGTTACTTTAGCTTCAATTTATTCACTTTTACAAGAGATAGCATGACAAATTGAACCCTAAACTTTGTTACCCAGTTTCTTCTGAACTGGGTGATACCCCATTGAATTTTAGAACACATATTTGGCTGAAATAGATTGTGAGCACCATGTCACATTTGCAGGGCCCCTAAGGTACCTAAACAGCAGAAACCTCTCACAAGCGACCCCATTTCGGAAACTAGACCCCTAAAGAATTTTATCCAAGGTTATAGTGAACATTTTGAACCCACATGTACTTCATAGAATTTGATAACATTAGGTTGTCATATTGAAAATGTTCATTTTTTTTCACAAAAATTTAGTTTTAGCATCAAATTTCTCACTTTTACAAGAGTTAACACCAAAACATGGACCCTAAGTTTGTTACGCAATTTCTTTTGAGTGCGATGATACCCCACATGTAGTCAAGAAGTTCTGTTTAGACAAATGAGCTTGGAATAGAAGGAGCAATATTGAATTTTGGAAAAGCTAAAATAGATTGTGTACACCATGTTGCATTTGCAGGGTCCCTAAGGTCCCTATACAAAGAAATCCTCACAAATGACCCAATTTTGGAAACTAAACCACTGAAGGATTTCATCTAGAGGTATAGTGAGCATTTTGAACCTGCAGGTACTTCACAGAATTGAAAACAATAGGTCGCATATTGAAGATTTTCATTCTTTCACAAAAAAAGTTGTTTTAGTACCAAATTTCTCTCTTTTACAAGAGGTAATATGAAAAAGTGGACCCAACAGTTAGTTACCCAATTTCTTATGAGCATGGTAATAACCCACATGTAGTCAAAAACGTCTGTTTGGACAAATGAGAGGGCTAGGATGGAATCAGCAACATTTGAATTTTGGAAAACAAATTTGTTGTTTGGTAGGTTGATTTGATGGTCCTTACCTTCATAAATTAGAAAGGTGCATATGTGCTTTTGCACATTTTGTTCAATTTCACATATTTGGCATGCTTGGAGAGGATAAATTGGTGAAATGACTAACGACTCTTGAAACTTATCTAGGACCTCGTCAAAGGAAACATTTGGCTCCGTCATAAAGGGATTTTGAAATTATTCTTTCAGAAGGGAAATTAGGGTTCTCAATTAATTTATGTAATCATAGTTGAGGTAATTTTTAGCGGGATTTGGCGAATTGTCTCTAAAATGGAGGAATCTCATTAAGGTTTCATATTGGGATCGAGTCATGACAGCTACAAATACAGTGGTGCTATGGACAGATTTAATAAGCCAGTATAGGGACACATTGTTTTTTTTCTTTGTTTACCCACTGTGAGGTAGAGCCACCTTGGGGACTCACTTGGCAGCGGAATTGATGCAACCAGTCGTGTTCTTAAAACAACACAATGTCCAGCAGTTTATTAATAAATGTCATAAACCGCTTGTAATGCACAGTTCACGTGTTAATACACAGTTCACACTTTAATAGAACAATTCCAGCCAATGGCAGTTGTGCCTGCCCGGCAGTGTTTGCATAGTCCTTGCTAAACGGGACACTTGAGACCCTCCCAGTCTCTCTCAATGATTATGTCCACACATGGGCCATTACATGTAGTCCATGACAGTATCACTGTGCCCACTGACCTAACTCCATAGGTTACAGAGGCTGCTGCCTCTCACAGACCACATGGACTCCAGCCTGATCCAGGCCCAGACCAGGTTCAAGCTTCCTGAGTGCCGGGTTACTCGAGGCGTCTCCCAGGTTTCCTCACCATAGTCAAGAGCTCCAAACCCCCTGTGTCTGGCCACAAGGCTCCTTTCAACACAAAAAGAACAGGACCTGTGCTGACCTCACCGACCATGTGACCAGGAGGGAGTCAGCCTATGTGTGATATGACACACCAACGGGAGGAACCCAGTTCTTCAAACACTCCCATGGCTTTTCCAACCTGATGTCTAGCACATGTAATGATTTCTCTGCACCTGTGGAAGCTCCAGTCCCAGCATAGGTATTTGTAAGGCAGCCAGCCACTGCACCACACCATGTTTAGGGTAATGCCCAATTTTTTTTATTTTTGGGACAGTTGTGTTGATCTTGGAATGCATGGATGTGGGATTTTGGGAAATTTATGGATGGGCATACAGTATACGCTTGTTTGGTGGGTAATAAATTCTAGTACATCATGGCTTACTAATAAGGGGAAAAAAATAGTGACATCTAGTTTGATACCAGGGGCTGCTACAAAAGGGTGATTTTTTTTGAGAAAAGAACTGATTGGGATACCACAGTGGAGGGGGACTGCCTCTAAAATTACAGCAATGACGACTGACTCCACTACCATTGGGCTGTGGGATCCCATGGAGGGAGCCGAGTCATCACTGTCTGAAAACAGTTCTGCTTCAGACATAAATTTAGTATCTATCCCAGAACTGCCGGAGGCAAGCAGCATGTACATTTGCTCAGCTGTGAACAGTCTGGACCCCATTTTAAATTATATCCCTACCTAACCAAATTATACACCCAATCTAAGATTAGCATAATATACAGCTCTGGCAAAAATTAAGAGACCACTGCAAAATTTAAAATTTCTCAGATTTTTCTCTTTCTAGGTATATCGTTGAATAAAATGTAATTGTTCTTTTATTCTACAGGGTGAGCCATTTATATGGATGCACCTAAATAAAATGGGAATGGTTGGTGATATCAATTCCTGTTTGTGGCACATTAGTATATGAGAGGGGGAAAACTTTTCCAGATAGGTGGTGACCATGGCGCCATTTTGAAGTTGGCCATTTTGGATCCAACTTTATTTTTTTCAATGGGAAGAGGGTCATGTGACACATCACACTTATTGAGAATTTCATAAGAAAAACAATGGTGTGCTTGGTTTTAACGTAACTTTATTCTTTTTCATGAGTTATTTACAAGTTTATTACAACATATAAAATGTGTTCAAAGTGCAGCCCATAGTGTTGCATTATCAATGCAACCCTTTCTCCCACTCTTGACACACTGATAGCAACACCGCAGAAGAAATGCTAGCACAGGCTTCCAGTATCCGTTGTTTCAGATGCTGCACATCTTGTATCTTCACAGCATAGACAATTGCCTTCAGATGAGTGATGAGGCAAGCTTTTTTGTGAATGGTGAAGTTAACAAACAAAACCACAGCTATTGGTCTTGCACTAACCCACAGTGGATAGATCCCTCCAAGACTGTTGAAGCACAAAAATTGATGGTATGGTGTGGTATTTGGGGTACAAAGATAGTGGGGCCATTCTTCATCAATGGAAACCTCAATGCCACTGGATATCTGAATCATGTAGCACCTTCAGATATCCAGTGGCATTGAAGTTTCCATTGATAAAGAATGGCTCCACTATCTTTGTACCCCATATACCACATCAAACCATCAATATTTGTGTTCCAACAGTCTTAGAGGGGTCTATCTAATGTAGGTTAGTGTCAGACCAATAGTGGTGGTTTTGTTTGTTAACTTCATCATTCACAAAAAAGTCTGCCTCATCACTCATCTGAAGGCAACTGTCTATGCTGTGAAGATACGAGATGTGCAGCATCTGAAACAACAGATACTGGAAGCCTGTGCTAGCATTTCTTCTGTGGTGTTGCTAACAGTGTTTCAAGAGTGAGAGAAGAGAGTTGCGGTCACTGCGGCCCCCTCCTGCCTCTCAGCCCCGGTCACCCCCCCCCACAGCATACCGTATGACCCGTGTATAAGCCGAGGGGGGGACTCGGCTTATACACGAGTATATACGATAAATAACTCATAAACGAATAAAGTTATGTTAAAACCAAGCACACCATTGTTTTCTTATGAAATTCTCAATGAGTTAGATGTCTTACATGACCCTCTTCCTATTAAAAAAAATAAAGTTGGATCCAAAATGGCCGACTTCAAAATAGCCACAATGGTCACCACCCATCTGGAAATGTTTTCCCCCTCCCAGATACTAATATGCCACAAACAGGAAGTTGATATCACAAACCATTCCCATTTTATTTAGGTGCTTCCATATAAATGGCCCACCCTGTATAAACTACTGACAACATGTCTCCGAAATGCAAAGCTAAAAATATTGTATTTATTTGCAGCAATTGAGAAATTTTCAATGTAATAAAAAGAAACAGTGCTTTCAGACCTCAAATAATGCAAAGAAAACAACTTCATATTCACTTAGAAACAACAATACTAATATTTTAACTCATGAAGAGTTCACAAATCAATATTTGGTGGAATAACCATGATTTTTAATCACAGCTTTCATGCGTCTTGACATGATTTCCACCAGTCTTTCACACTGCTTTTGGGTGACCTTATTCCTTTCCTGGCACAAACATTTAAGCAGGTATTCTTTGCTTGATGGCTTGTGACTATCCATCTTCCTCTTGATTACATTCCAGAGGTTTCAGTGGGGTTCAGGTCTGGAGATTGGGCTAGACATGACAGGGATTTGATGTAGTGCTCCTTCATCCACACATTGAGTGACCTAGCTGTGTGGCATGGGGCATTGTCCTGATGGAAAAAAGAGTCCTCAAAGTTGGGGAACATTGCCTGAGCAGAAGGAAGCAAGTGGTTTTGAAGAATAACCTTGTATGCTGTTTTATTCATACGTCCTTCGCAAAGATTAACCTGCCCAATTCCAGCCTTGCTGAAGCATCCCCAGATCATCACCGATCCTCCACCAAACTTAACAGTGGGTGCAAGACACTGTGGCTTGTACACCTTTTCAGGTCTCCGTCTAACTACTAGATGACCACGTGTTGGGCAAAGCTGAAAATTAGACACATCAGAGAAGATTACCTTACTCAAGTCCTCTATGGTCCACTCCTTATGGTCTTTGGCAAACTTCAGCCTGGCTCTCCTTTGCTTCTCATTGATGATAGAATTTTTTTCTAGCTTTACATGACTTGAACCCTGCCTCTAGAAGCATGTTACGAACTGTTCTTGCTGTGCACTTCACCCCAACTGCCATTTGCCATTCCTTTTATAGGTCACTTGATGTCATCCTGCGGTTGCTGATTGACATTCAAATAAGACAATGGTCATCCCAGTCATTGGAGAGTCGCTTTCACCCTCTGCTGGTCTGTAGCTTTGTTGTCCCCAATGTCTGCTGCATGACCTTGTTGTAATGGACTGCTGTCTTCGAAATTTTAAGGATGGAGGCAACATGATACTCACTGTATCCCTCTGCTAGTAAAGCCAGAATTGAGCCCTTCTTTTCCTCACTCAAGACTTTTCTTTTCAACTCCTTTGGCACGTTTAAAAGTTATTTTTTCGTTCAAATTATTTTTGGGCTATTCCTTTGGGCACTTGTTTTGCCATCCCATCCAGCTTGTCCTATTGCAAGAGGATTGTGAAGACCACAACAATGTTTCTTTTATAATTCTTCACATTGAATAAGATTTGGTGCAGGTGATCACCTAATCAGAAGCACAGTAAGTGGAATGAGGTGCACTTTGGTTGTAATTCAACTGCCACTGGAATGGAATGGCTGTCAGACATGCAGAGATGGTGATTTTTAGAAACCTGTGCAGTGGTCTCTTAATCATTGCCTACTCTCTATATATATATACAGTATATAATATATATATATATATATACACATATATAATATATATATATTATATATATATATATATATATGTATATACCGTATTTTTTGCATTATAAGACACACTTTTATTCCCCAAAACTTTTGGGGAAAGTGGGAGGTGCATCTTATAATGCAAAATTGCTAGTTTGTGCTGTAGGGGAGGCAGGGGGGCTGTGGAGCGGTGTCCGGGGGTTATCGGGAATCTGGAGGAGGCTACAGCTGTGGCCCATGGTCACGTGGAGCTGCTCATTATCTCCTGTAATATGCACTGCTTCCCACTGTCAATCACCAGTGGACCAGTGCATATTACAGGAGCGGGTCGCAGCTTCTGGCTGCGATCCTTTGTGTATAGTCAGTGCTTTCCACGCTTTCATTGTGTGGAAAGCACTGACTATTGCGGCGATGGGATACTCACCTCGCTCTACCGTTCCCTGCAGCCGGCGCCATCCCCAACGTCTGTGCTGTGCTGACATCCGGACCTGTGAACGTCGCTGCAGAGTGACGTCATCACCGCGCGCCGCTCACAGGAACGGAGGCCGACGCAGACAGCGGGGATGGATGTCTGCAGTGCAGGGAGCTATATGGAGCGAGGTGAGTATGACGTAGTTTGTTTTTTTAAAGAGTGCGCCATGGTGGGGGCAGTGTGTACTAGCAAGGGGGGCAATGTGTGCCAGCAGGGGGGCAGTGTATGCCATCCAGGGGAGCAATGTGTGCCAGCATGGGGGCAATGTCTGTGCCAGCCAGGTGGCAATGTCTGTGCCAGCATGGGGGCAATGTCTGTGCCAGCCAGGGGGCAATGTGTGCCAGCATGAAGGCAATGTGTGCCGGCATGGGAACAGTGTGTGCCAGCATGGGGGCAGTGTGTACCAGCCTGGGGGACAGTGCGGCAGCATGTGTGGCAGTGTGTGCCAGCCTGGGAGGCAGTGTGCCACCATGGGAGGCACTGCGCCAGCCTGGGGGACAGTGTGTGCCAGCCTGTGATGGGCATTGTGTGCCAGCCTGGGGGACAGTATGGCAGTATTGGAGGTAGTGCGCCAGCCTGGGAGACCGTGTGTGCCAACCTGGGGAACAGTGCGACAGCATTGGAGGCAGTGCGCCAGCCTGGGGGGAGTGTTGTGTGCCAGCCTGAGAGGCAGTGTGCCATCATAGGGAACAGTGCGCCAGCATGGGGGGCAGTGTGCCAGCATGGGGACATATATACCAGTATGGGGGTTTCATGTACCAGGATGAGGAGCTTATATATGATTTGTAAGACAGACACTGGCATTATAAGACAAACTCCATTTAACATTAAAAATGTTTTTTTTCTCTTTTCCTTCACCAAAATTGTGGGTGCGTCTTATAATCAGGTGCGTCTTATAAAGCGAAAAATACGGTATATAGACAAAATCCCCAGCCCTAGTTTGTAACAATAACCCTAGATTGTAACCACATTCCTGCTTTGTAACCCTAACTTACGCCTACATTGTAACCCTAACCCTAGTTTGTAAACCTAACCCTAACACTTTCTTGTAACGCAAATTAGGTAAGTTATAGTTAAAATAGTTTTTATTTGACTAGGTTGATGACATAGGAGGAGAGGAGGTGATTTGGATATTGGGGTAGGATTTATTGTATTTACCAGTGTGCAAATTTCAGAAACCAATGGGTCCTGAAAGCAGATCTTGGCAGTCGTGGAGGACTTCTCTGGTATCAAGGTACCAGGGGGGACCTGGGGACACTTTTCCTCTCTCATCTGACATCTTAGATCATGTCAAATGAGACAGAGGTTTTTTTTCCCAGCGATGTCATTTATTTTAATGCGATTGCTGTTTTATGGTGTATAAAGGTGATCACAGTACCAGGGACTTGAAAAACCATCCCAGATTGTGATCGCCAGGGTCTCAGCTACCCCCGGTAGCAGAAACCCCAGAGATTTTCCAACAGTATGGGCACTATAAACTTATTTCTTAACACCATTTTAAAATGGTGGTAAGGAATAAGGGCCATTAACCACTTCACAACTTTGGAGATGCCATGCCTGTCTCCCTCCCTTTAATGTAAGCTCACAGGCTGAGCTGACATCATTACCGGCACATGCCGGATAATCTGATCACCGACAAGTGCAGCTGACAGATGATGCTATTAAAAAATTAGATTGCGCTGTCAAACACTGACAGCGCATTTTACCGTGGCACAGCAGTGATCGTGTTATCCTGGCCGGCATCGGTGACCCTCGTGACGCAATTACAAGGGGTTGATTTGCTGCCATGATAGTCAGGGGTCAGATGAGGACCCTGACACTGTAATGACTCACTTCCTGTGAATGTCCAGCCAGTGCCTGTATTAACAGAAAGGGATCATTTGTGCTGTGCAGAGCCCTGGATCATCACAGGTCTGCACAGTACAAGTGATCAGACTGTGAAGTGTCGAGGTGCTCTCAGGGGCAAAGTAAAATAAAGCAAAAGTGAAAAAAAGTTTATAAAAATATGAAAGAAATAAAAAAACTTAACAGTTCAAATCAAATCAAATATTGCCCGATTGAAAATAAAACTATTTAAAATAAATAAATAAATTTATTTATGGTCATCACGTTCAGAAATGCCCAATCTATCAAAATATAAAATCAATTAATCAAATCTGTAAACTGTGTAACAAAAAAAGTGTAACTCCAAAATTACGTTTTTTGTGTTGCCGCAACATTGCAAAAAATTGCAATAAAGATTAATCAAAACAGCGCATCCACCCAAAAATTTTATAAGCCCCAGATCCTGAAAAATGAGAGCGTTACAGTCCGTGGAAAATGGCGCCAAAAGTGCACTTCTTTTTCTTTAAAAACTTAGAATTTAGAAACAAAATAATAATCTGACAGGTTCCCTTTAAGTTGCATTCTCAAATCTTGAGAGGTTTGTGAAGTCACACTCCTGCGCAGTGGAGTCTTGCGAGTATTCATGCACTGTGTGAGTTCAGTAGCGCACAGTGACCTGTGCCACTGCACAGGCGCAATAGCTGTGAATGATTCACATACATACACAGGAGGAGCGGCGTTTTCAAGGCAGCGGGGCGGCTCTGTTTGTAGTGTGCTGCACCCATCAGACCCTTAAAAACTCATTAACATACTGTGCGTGACACATTAAAAGTTGATTTATGAGGTATACAGGGGCAAGTCTGAGGATATAAAGGGGTAACCCCAATTACAATATGTTTAAGGTGCTGGGCACAGTTTATAATCCCCTATGGCTAGGGTCGCACAGCCTTATGAGCTGATTTTAATAGTCTGCGCTAAATACTTAGACGTTTTCTTCGGAAACGCATAGCGTAAACCCTATGCACTTGTGGAGAACGCTGCCCCATAGCATCCCATTATGTACCTTGACAGCGGCCTTACACAGAGCTGCTGGGCTGCCACTTTTCAGTAGCGTACAGGAACACGCTGCATGCAGTAAAACAGAAAAAATATTTGAAGCAAAAAATGTGGTCGTGATGCACTGTTATGAGGGGGATATGCTGCTGACATTGTTATGATGGTACTGTCCCCCAATTCTGTACTAATGGCCTTCATTCTGGACCCCTTGCAGGAATATAAGTTTCCCATCCTGGTATATACACTGACGAACTAAAGGGTAACAATATTTTAAACTTTTCACTTTCAGGCCCCAAAGCTCATTATCCTCTACAGCTTTGAGCATAAGACTACCTTGACAAAAGGCATGTGTGCCCGATACGTGGCCATTCCTGTCCATCAGATGCCTGAATAAAGACTACTGAGAACACACCAGAAAGGAGTGCTGAAGTGAAATTCTTTGGATCGTAGATAGATAGATATGTATGTATTGAAAGGCTGTGAAGGAAGCCAAACTGTCCTGCACCCGGAAGGCATTGCTGCTCAAAAGGTTTATCTATCTATCTATCTATCTATCTATCTATCTATCTATCTACTTGAAAAAATGCTGCAGCACTCCGTCATTAGATGTATCTTTATGCCTTTATTACGGCCACAGGTACCATAGGGCAACGTATCGGGCACATGCGCCCTTCATCCAGGCTGGATGAAGGGCGCATGTGCCCGATACGTTGCCCTATGGTACCTGTGGCCGTAATAAAGGCATAAAGATACATCTAATGATGGAGTGCAGCAGCATTTTTTTCAAGTATATACACGTGCTGGGAAGACAGCTGAGCTGATTAGCACCCACTGGGCAGTGCTGCTCTATTTGTTTCTACATATCTATCTATTTATCTATCTATCTATCTATCTATCTATCTATCTATCTATCTATCTATCTATCTATCTAACTAGAAAAAGTTCTCTGCAGCACTCAGCTACTACCAATGACGTACAATTGCTAACAAGCTATATGTATATGAGAAAAAAGTTTAAAAACTTACGTTTTTTCAAAAAACTCAAAAATCTTATCTTTTTATTTCTGAAGTTCTTGGTACATACATTGGCCAATGTCTGTTTGCTTATCGACTGCGACAAAGTGACTTCAGGTCCGATGAGTCCTACGCTGATATCCCTATCCTCCTTGTCCAAACCCCACTTCTCAGTGGGCAGACTCCATCTCGACCCTAGATCACCTGTGGTCAATGAGGGTGCAATTGCAGCATGGAGCCAGCAACTCCATATGATACAAAAAAGAGAAAAAAAACTGCACAGCACTCACAGACTAAATGTGAACTGGTGCTAGCAGGGACGCTGGGTCAAATAACTAGAAAAAGTTCTCTGCAGCCCTCAGCTACTACCAATGACGTACAATTGCTAACAAGCTATATGTACCGTATATACTTGACTCACCGTGGCCGGGACTCCGGTTTAGACAGGCTGAAGCTCCTTCCTCCTTGTCACGGGTGGGCCGCGCCTGCCGGTAGTGGGGCCCGGTTGAGTGCAGATCAAAAGTTGAAGACGTCTTGTAGGAACAGATTAAAGGGGTTTAATTTATTCGTGACGCCACCTATGAGTAGTTTCGGTAATCGTTACCGACGCTGCGGAACCTCCGGGGGATGGACAGCAGCATGATGGAACGCTCCCCACAGGCTGAGCGGTGATCCCCGGAGGCTGGAGCTGCTTAAGATGCTGTGCGGCAGCTGCGGTTACCTTGTAGTGTGGACGGACAGTTCATAAGGAAGCACGGACACAGAAAGTCTCTATAACGGGTCTTTACTGTAACCAGCAGGCAGTACATGGTATACAGTTACGGGTAGTAGACCGGGTGGACTCAGTAGTGATAGTGTCCCTCAGAGATCCGCAAGTGTTCCTCCATTCTAGCTAAGTGTTTCGCCATTGTCGCCCAGGAATACCAGATCGGGTACGGGGAGGCTGCTTCAATGCCCTATCCAAGTTGTACGTTGTGGATGTTTTGGGGAGCCTTGGATCCCTCGGTGGGTAGACCGCTGGTTAGACGACTGGAAGTTGGCTGGTGGTGGGGTGCTCCTGTGAAGCTGCTCCTCCACGCTTCTGGTTCGCGTAGCAGAGGTGAACTTCTGCCAGCTTCGGTACCAGTGAACCGGCTGTGAAGTTTTGGGCACGGGAGTCTTTTGGAACCCGTGGTAATGATGCCCGATCCCGGTTGTTGAGGCCTCAGGTGCTGACACCCGACCTGTGACGGCCCGGGGGCTGCACGGGGTGCGGAGCCCCGCTCCTACTCCAAGTTCTAGACTGCTCAGGTCAAGTTCTAGACTCCTTCTCTATGACTAAGGGTCTGTTCTCCCTACACACTTCCCTAGCACTCCGCCCACCAGGACCCTGGATTGGCCCTCTGTTCTAGGTGATGCATGCAGGGTTGGATCTCAAAGTTAACTAGGTCACTGCTGTGTCAGAGAATATTGCGGCTGCATTTATGGCTGCAATACCCTCCTGTGACGCACTCGTTGCGGGGCGCCACACTCCCCCTTGGTTGAATACGCTTGTCCCCAAGCGTCACACTACCCACATTACAGAGGTTTTTATATTTTATAACAGGTAATAAACACTTTTATTAATGACAGGTCATTATATGGCATAAAAGTGAAACGGTAGGGTAAACAGGTTAACACATTGTGCGGACCCGGCGGCGGGTTGGCTGTCCTTAGGTAAAAGTTCAGGCTGTAGCCGCCAAGTCGCGGTGTTATTTGCACACAGGAAGAAGTCTCTTGGTGAAAAGTTCAAACAACAAAGTCACTTATGGAGGGCAAGGTTCCGGACTCGTATAGCGAACCACCCGTCACAGCATACATGTCGCTCATAGGTTACAATGTCCCCTCTATATAAGTCTCGGTTAGGATGCCCTCGCGGTAGGTGCGATTCCACATCACGGCGCCCCACAAACACTTCAGTACTCACACCCTCCTCCCTTACGAATCCCCACCCGGTGGATAAGTTAAAGGTGCTCACCCGTCCGGTTTTACGGAACTCTTCAGGCAATGGAGATTGGCGGCGGGCTTCAGCGTGGGCCTGCATGTTGGCGTGCAGCCGAGCGTGCCACTCCTCCCTTCGGATACGACGTACCTCTTCGTCGGAGTGGTGCGGCGTGTGGATAAAGTCACTACGGCGTGCTGGTTGTTGAACAGCTCGAGCTTGGTGGGCAGTCTGGAGAGGGGCCCGGTTTAACGGAACCGGAGAAGATGTTGCTGCGGCGGCACCCGACCAGTGTACCCGAGCAGATCGCCCGGCAGAAGGATTCTTGGTGTCTCCCCAGGCGAACCCGGTGTAGAGGTCCTCAGCGGCGCTGTAGGTCTCATCGTCATCATCCTCGATCTCTCCTTCGATGACTACGTCGGGCTGCTCGGCTGACGGAGATGATGGAACGGAATCCTTTGGGTCGATGGGTGGCTGTGCTGCAAAGTTCTCCTCATGGTCGTTGTGCAGGACTACCAGGCTGCCTGCCTCTTCTTCTGTAGCAGCGGGAAGTGGTGTTTCGATCCCGGTCACCAGGTAGGCCTCGGTAATTGCAGAGGAGGCCTCCGGATCAGGGGAGAAACAGGCGACAGTCTCAGTAGTGTGGAAACTAGTCGCAGGTTCCGCAGGTGGAACCAGGTATCCATCTATTTGAACAGAAGAGAACTCAAGTAATCTTTAAAACCTTATAAATGGTTAGCAGGCCGCAGACCCCCAGCAGTATTGCCTCCATTAAATGCATCACTCTTGGCGCTTGGCCCCGTCTCATTCCTGTCTTGGTGCATAGGTAAACAGGATAATGGTGATTGGAGTTGATGCCACATGGGTAATGTCAGCTGACATCAAGCCCAGAGGTTAGTAATGGCGAGGCATAAATCAGATACACAATATTACTAACCAAGTCAGTAAGGACACAAATAACCACACTAATAAATATTTTATTTGAAAATTTACCCCCAATACATTGCTCTTTCACAATTTTTTTTAAATTAAAATCCATTTTTTAAAAACCTCCCCCCAACACCCCCAAAAAGCATGAAAAATAATAAAAAAAAAACCCAAAAACATGAAACCCAAATGAATCCTAAAGTAGTCCCAGCATATAGGGGGTAAGATCATTGACTGCATCTCCCATATGTTGGGATAGCAGGCACTGAATTGCTCTCAGTATGACAAGCCGTGACTTCACTGGGGTTGTCTCAGGTTACACAGCGGGTATAACACAGCAACGAATCCCTTCATGTCACTTGAGATAACCTCAGTGGTGTCAGAGCTCATGACACTAAGGGGCCCGTCACAGCAGGTGACGTCGCCGGAGATGTCGTCGGTGACGAGCGGGAGCACGCACGTTTTTGGCGCCCCATCAGCGTCGCCGTCGCATGTTTACATGTGGCGACACCTCCGGTGACGCACCAGCGATCTTACAGGCGGCGTCGCCGCTGCGGTGTCTAAAAACCCTAGCGGCGATGCCGTTACATGGGTGCCTACGGCTTCCATTGCCTGCAAGATCGCTGTCCCCCGTTTACATGGGGTGATGTGTACACATCGCCCCAGAGTGGTCACCTGGTTTCACAGCTCTGTTGTGAAACCAGGCGACCACTCAAATGCGTCGCCCTCGCCTATTTACATTAGGCGATGCATTGGCGACGTCGGCGGCGATAGGCCACGCCAAAGCGTCACCTATAAAATCGCCGCCGACATTGCCAGGTGTGACGGTACCCTAAGTGTCTTTTGAGAACTGCGATATCGCACGAGGTGTAGTGGGTATATCTCGCCGGTATTGTGAAACAGTGTGTGTGAGGAGCGGTGATGTCTGTGAGTACAGTGCAGGTCAGAGTTGCAGGATAGCCCAGTGTGACCCCATGAGTCTGAACTACAGTAATGTTTGTAACGGCACCACTTGTCACAGTCAGCAGTGCCTGCATGCCTGGGGGGGTGATTTCTCTGAACGTGAAGAGGGTCCAGGGAGAGCCTCAGTTTTGGTGGAATGGAAGGGCTGGAGGATTGCTCTTGCCCCATGCTATCTCCACAGAGACTTCTAGGGCAGGGGTAGGCAACTCCAGTCCTCAAGGGCTACAACCAGTGCAAGTTTTCAGGATTTTCTTAGAATTGCACAGGTGGTAATTTAAAGAGAACCTGTCACCCCCCTGGTGCTTTCTAAATTGAAAGCACCACTGAATGTAGCGTGTATGCTGCATTCAGAGAAAGTGTGTTCCATGTCTCTACCCCCTCTGTAACCTGAAAAAAACACTTTCGAAAGTTTAGAGTTAAGGCGTCTGAGGGTCTTATCTGATTATGCTGGCACGGTCCTCCCTGCGTCTCATGTCTGAATTGAGACTTCATATTAATAATATGTCCTTTTCCTTTGGCACTGGAGGAGTTAATGTTAGTCTCTGTTGGCAGCAAGCTAGCTGGGCCTTGTCCAGGTGTAGCCACTCTGTGATTACCTCTGCCTTTATAGGATCAGAGGTTCCAGCACGTTTTGCTGGAGATTGAACTTCATTCCTGGCCAATCACCTGAGGTGAAGGGAGCTCTGTGGAGAACCTCTTGCTGTCAAGCCGTCTGCTGTCTGGTGAAGTGTCAGCAGGCGTGAAGTAGCTGTCCTGTTGTTCTTTGTCTGTCTTCCCCTTACCTCATGTCTCTTTATTGTAGTGGATGGGACTAGTGCTCCCGCCGACCTTCCCTAGTGGGGGTTAACATCAGGGCCAGTGGAGGGCTTAGGTTTCCTGCTCGACGATGAGGTGAAAGAACTTGTATAGGGACGGTAGGGAGACCAGGGCACAGCCGCAGGCGAGTGCAGGAGGTCACCTCTCCCCCATTCCCTATGAGCAGGGTCCTCCATTGTATTTATCCCTTTGGTGTTTCCCTGTCTGTTGACTTTTGTTGGCCAGCAGCCAATGCTCCATCCTCTCCATGTTGGCCTCCTGCTGCTGCTCTTGAAAATCCTCTGCTCTGACGACTTGGCTTACCCCTACCACATACCACCCTTTGCTGTTCTTTACCTTCATGAAAGTGGCCACCTCCCCAACATAGAGGGTGTGGAGTCATGAAGGCATATGGTCATGCAGCAGGGTGGAGCGAGATACGTAGCACCTGTCACCAGTCCCATCTTCGGCTTGGAACCCAAGCCCCCTCTTCTGCAAGAAGGTCTCCACCCAGCCCTGGTTACATTGCTCATCAAAGTCATTACACTTAGGCCCCTGCAAACACTCTCGGGCAAGGGCATCTGAAAGCCTAATTTCTTTCAGAAGTGACAAGAGCCGGGTTGGTTCATGCATATAAGGATACTTGCTGGAAAGGAGCAGCAGGCCTGACATGACAATCACCCAGCCGAATGCCTCTGGCAGGGGTGCCACAGAAGACCGTAAAAAAATGGGCATCTTTTACTACTACCTCCTCCTTGCCGATTCACCAGCTGCAGCACTGGCTACAGGTTTAATGAGGCGAGGCATGTTGCAGGATCCTGCCTCAGCCCTGTGTGGTCTGAATCCTGGTTGGCATACTGAATAGGTGAATAATAGGGAAGGGGTGTGGATTGAAGTGGTGCAGCTCAGGATCACCTGGGTCGGTACTGCAAGGAGTTTTAAGACGTCTGTAGTCTTCAATCAAATAGAAAAGGAATTCTCCAGCAGACAGCCAAATCTTCATAAAGTACTTTTATTAGTACATCAGACCGTGCATAATACAAACAATGTTGAGGAGGGGAACGCTGGACGCGTTTCGGATGGCAAATCCTTTCTCAACAGTGAAGTGTGAACATTTCCCATACCTTTTTATTAGTGCAGGTCTAGTACAATCAGCTGTAACATCATTTGCATAATTAGGTTGAAGACAAAACCAATACATAAAGTGATAAAATGTAGGCAGAGCTGCAAACTTGAAAATCCAAACAACAAACAGTGATGTATACATAATAAAACCATAATATGGTCAAAGTTATAGAGAGAATGAAAAAAGCACCTCACATTGCAAATGAACATTATTTTTAATGCATTATGTTATCTACCGTATTAATTTTTTACAGATTTTTGAAATTTTAATACTTCAGCAAGGAATTTGAGCAGAAAACCACACTGAGAACATGTTCCTCATTATATTGTTGTGTGTAACAATCTATCCAACCCTGCTGGTGTCATAGAAAACATAAGAAAGAAAAAAAAAAAAAAAACTTTCCTAAATCCATATACTAATGAAAGTAAAACAAGTCAGACCGAAGATTTAGCCCCATAGGCTGTCTAACATGTAGGTTCAGGATCCAATGGGCTTCTCGCTCCTGAACCTGTCTTTCAAAATCCCCATCACGCTCCCTCATTTTAACCTTTTCAATACCTTTGATTTTTAATGAGCTCAAATCCCCACCATGCATTTGGAGGAAATGCCGAGACAATCCAGACATTTGGCGTTTACTCGCTGCATTATCCGGGTTGGTGGCTGCGATGTGCTCCCCAATACGTTTTTTCAATGGCCGAGTTGTGCACCCCACATAATCTTTCGAACAAATGCTACATGTTGCTAGGTACACCAAGCCTTTAGTGTTACAATTAATATAAGACTGGATATTATATTGTCGGCCAGAGACACTATCGACAAAGGATTTTTGCTTATCCATGTGTTTACACCGTGCACCCCCACAGGGGTAATTGCCAACGGTATCGAGCCATGTACGCACATAATTTTTAGAAGTAAAAAGGGATGGAGACAAGATATTACCTAGGCATGGAGATTTTTTGGGGACACAGCGAAATCCATCTTTCAGGATAGCAGCAAGAATAGGATCCTAGTACAGTATGGGAATACACCTCTTGAATGATTTAACAATACAAGAATAGTCAGTGCTGAAGCTAGTAGAGAAGGTTGGGATCCAATTCTTTTTCAGATTATTCTTGGGTAAAGAAACTCGACGTCTGTCCAAAAGTTCAGACTGCGTCATGTTTGCTGCCCTTTGCTTTGTACGATCTAATAGCCCTTTCTTGTAACCTCTACTAGAAAGTCGCCGGAAAATTACATCGGCTTCTTCTTTGTAGTACTTATCAACATTACTACTTAGAACATGATCGTCTAGCGCGAATAAATTCTCCTAGGTGCAAGTTGTATATAACATGGCGGGGGTGACAGCTGGAGGCGTGCAAAATTGCATTGCCACTGCTAGTTTTCTGTACAATTTTGACTGTATCGCACCCGTCTCCGGGTCACCCACCAACGTGAGATTGAGATATGACACCTCTTTTCCATATACTGTTGAAGTAAATCTCACGTTCATAGTATTGTCATTTATGTAATTAAAAAAATTGATAAATGTGGGTGACTCAGAAAGGGGCACTCCATCACCTTGATGCCAGATAATGATGGCGTCATCTATATAACGCCCCCACCAAATCAGTTCATTCAAGAAAGGGTTGCTGTTATTGTGAATGTAACGAGTTTCCCAGTAATTCATGAATATGTTAGCAAGGGAAGGTGTAAACCCTGCACCCATCGGGCAACCCACTAACTGAAGATAAAATTGTCCATTGAACGTGAAGAAATTAGTTTCTAGTAAGTATTCCACACACATCACCAAGAAAATGCACATGTCATCAGTATAAATACCTGATGATGACAGCGCGTATTGTAGTGCTGAAATGGCGACTTTGTGAGGGATACAACTATAAAGCGAAATGACATCTAAGGTGACCCATCTAAAGCCCTCTTTCCAGCTCATTTTACTGAGACTGCAAAGGAGTTGCTTTGAGTCCTGAATGAAACCCGCCGCATTGCCCACCAATAGTTGTAACTTACTGTCCACCCATTGTGACAGCTTTTCATTTAAACCACCTATGCCGGCTACGATAGGCCGCATAGGTGGTGGAAATATGTTTTTGTGGGTTTTGGGAAAGGCATGAAAAATAGGAGTGGTCGGATTTTCTATATAGACATTGTCTGACACATTGATATCAATCACTCCAAGTGCCATACCTTCCTCCAAAAGTTGTTTCATTTTAGTTTGACACAAAGCAGTGGATTGTTAGATAAGACTTTATATGTCACTGGGTCAGTCAACATGCTTTCAACTTCCCTCTGATACAGATTAGCATCTAAAATTACAACTTGACCCCCTTTATCCACCTGGCGAATCACGATATAGGGATTATTTTGCAAAGATTTTACTGCGCTTTTTTCATCAGTACCCAAGTTGTGCTGGGTCGGGGGGTGAGACCCTAAAATGGAGCAAACCTCTTTTTCCATGGCCTGCTGGAAGTGATCCATTGCAGGTACATGAGCGTGTATAGGATAAAAGGTTGGATTTGCTAATCTCTCATTACATGAAATAGTTAAGTTAATAGGGTCTGAATCCAGCCGGTCCAGCACAGAAAGGGTTAACTGCTCTCTCAAACTTAGATGTAATGGTGGTTTGAAACCTGTGGATGAAAGATGGTTAGTAGAAAGTACATTATCATTGGAAACCTCGGACGCATCATTATAAAAATGCTTTTTAACTGTTAATACTCTAACAAATCTGTTAACATCCTTAATGGTATCCCACAATTTACTTCTACATGTAGGAACGAATTTGAGTCCTTTGCTTAATACATCAAGTTCAGTCTTAGTGAAGACACATGCTGACAGATTAACTACAGTCAGGATGTCACTGTCCAACAACAGGTTAATTACCTTCTGTTGCGGAGTGGATACTGATGTCCTCTTGTGGTGTCGTCTGCCCCCCGCTTGCTCCTCCGTTTTTTTGCGGGTGCTGGTGGTATCGGGGGATTAAATCCGCCATGGAATCATTAGACACAAGAGATGTAGAAAAAACGGATGACCCACCTGACGTGTTGCTTCTTTCAGGGGTTGAGAAACCACTTTAGATTTATTGCGGCGACTCCTGTTCCTGCGCTTTAGAATGGAACGTGGTTTGTGAGGTGAGGAACGCTTCCACTGATAAACAGTTTTCTCCTCATAATCCTTGCAGTTAAGTACAAATTTCTTTCTTTTAATCTCCGTGATAGCTGTCTCAACCTCTGCAACTTTCTGATTCATCTGCTGTATCAATGGCTCATATTCAGGATGTTTGCTGAACTTATTCAAGAATAGGTGACCTCCTGGCTCTGAGCTCCTTTCCAGTTCCAGTGGGACCTGTTCTGGCATGCGGGACCAGCACTGGAGCTAGACTTTGCTGCATATCAGGCCCAATGCGGGGAATGCAATTGTACTCCATCTCAAATATATGGGTATCTTCTCTGTGGGCTGCTCCGGTTGTTGTGCAGCACCATCGGCTCCTGTGGTGGTGAGGAAAATCAGGTCCTTCAGAGCAGGCATCTCTTGGGGTGGATCCATCAGGTCTCCAAAGTGCGGACTTCAGGCACACGGTAACACAGTATTGCTACATTGTATGGCAATCCCAAGATGGTGCCAGCCTCTGCATGGAAGTGTCTTTCCTTTGCCTATGGGCCTGCCTCTTCCAGCGCCAGGACCCAATCACTTACAGAATCTAACTTTTTGCCCTAACTTGTTGCCTAGCTCCTGATTAAGCCCTCTATGGGATGGGCTGCAGAAGCCTCCTGACATACAAATTCCATTCCCCATGGCACAGATAACACCTGGGCTTGCGACTGATTATTGTAGCCAACATATTTGGAGGAGAAATAAGAAAAAGGAAATATTTTTTTCAGCCCACCACCAATTCATCTGGAATGTTGAATAAGGCTAGTGAGCAAAGCATAGACAAGTCCAGAATAATGCTATAATAACACACTTGTGCAATGCCAAAAATCTGATTCTAAACGTAGTAACGAAGGATAGAATGGATTGCCCATTTTCAATAAGACAATATCCTAGTATGTGTTTCATGAGTGTGAACAGACTATAAGACATATATGTTAATCATATAATGGACATATGCTAGGTGTATCTTGAATTTGCTAGCAATAATGTAAATTGAATGAGGTGCACTTACATGCCTGACACTCATGCAGTAATAAAGGTTTGTTTTCTAACTGTGTTATATCACTAAAATAATACAAATTGACTAAATGATTTGAGATAGGTAGTGATTATGCACAACTCATCTCTAATCATTCTTCTATGGGAGTGTCAAAGAGCTGCCAAAAGGAAAGAGCTAGGTACCGAAACGTCGCTTACCTAATCCTTAAATACCATTCACGCTTGTAATCCATGCAAAAATTGTGAGCAGGGGAAGGCTTAAGAAATTAAAATACTATCGGGGACATTGAATAGGTATATATCTAATCTATCTATAACTACTATGAAAAAAGCTGCAGCACTCCGTCATTGATGAATTTTTTAGCCTTTATTTCGGCCACAGGGACCATAGGGGAACGTATCGGGCAAATGCCCCTTCACCAGGCTGAAAGGCCCATGTCCCCATACATTTTCCCCATGGTACCCTGCCTAATAAAGCATAAAGATACATCTAATATGGGGTCTGCAGCTTTTTTTTAAGTATATACAGTCTGGGGAAAACAGCTGAGCTGATTACACCCACTGGGCAGTGCGCTCTTTTGTTTCTACATACTTCTATTTTTCTAATTATCACGTAATACTCGTGTATAAGCCCACCCTGTATAAAACCACCCCCCACTTTGCCCCCAAAACGGGAAAAACTATGACCGGTATAAGCCGAGGGGACCCCAGCACAGGTATACAGCCCCCAGCATGTGGTAAACAGGCCCCCCCATGGTATACAGGCCCCCCAGGGGGTATATACAGCCCCCAGCAGTGTGGTATACAGCACCTCCCCAGTGGGATATAAGGCCCCCCCAGTGTTTAAAACACCTTCCCCCGGGGAATACAGCACACACCCCGGGGAAATACACCACCCCATGGTTTTTAACAGCACAGCCCCAGGGGATATACGCGCCCCCATGGTATATAAGCAGCACCCCATGGTATTAACAGCAGCACCCCCTGGGTTTTTCAGCAGCGCCCCCGGGTATTACAGCACGCCCCATGGGATATACGCAGCACCCCCGGGGATAAACAGCACGCCCGAGTATCAGGCCCCCCCTGCTCCGTAAACCCTTTAAAAGGAAGATGATTATACTTATCACTGTCCCGCTGCCGTCCCCCTCTCACGCGCTTTTCCATCTCATCGCGCTCCTCCATCTTCATTCACCGGCTCCCACTTCCTGTGTTCTGCGCCGACAAGGACGTCATTATCGGCGCCGACAGGGGCCGGAAATGGAGGAGCGCGATGCAGATGGAGGAGAGGATGCAGAGCGGGACGGCAGCGGGACATGATAAGTATAATACTTTCCCTTTACAGTTTTCGGAGCATGGGGGGGGGGCCCGTATACTGAGGGGGGCCTGTATACCTCTGGGGGGGCGCCCGTGTATGACTGCATATAAGCCGAGGGGGAACTTTTCAGCCCCAAATTTTTTGGGGAAAAAACTCGGGTTATACGCGATATATCGGAAAATTCTACATCTACTAACTAGAAAAAATTTCCCGCACACTCAGCTACTACCCAAAGACTACAATTGCTAAAAAGCATATGTATATGAGAAAATAGGTTTTAAAAAAAACTTTTTTTAATAAACCAAAAATCTTATCTTTTTATTTTTTGAAGTTCTTAGTACAAACATTGCCAAGTCTGTTTGCTCATCAACTGCGACAAAGTACTCAGGTCCGATGAGTCCTACGCTGATATCCCCATCCTCCTTTCCACCCCCCCACTTCTCATGGGCAGACTCCCCCGACCCCAGACACCTTGGTCAATGAGGTGCAATTTGCACATGGAGCCACAACTCCTATGAACAAAAAAGAGAAAAAAAAAAAAAAAAAACTGCACAGCACCCCAAACCCAATTAGTGAACTGGGCTAGCAGGGACGCTGGTAAATAACAGAAAAAATTCTCTCGCCCCCGCACTACCAAGACGTACAATTGCTAACAAAACTATTGTATATGAAAAAAAATTTAAAAAATTTCGTTTTTTTTTAAAAAAATCAAAAACTTATCTTTTTATTTCTGAAGTTCTTGGGACATACATTGGGCCCAAAGTCTGTTTTTTACAAAAGTACATCTTGGTAGTAACGAGTCTGCAGAAATTTTTTAGATATTTGCCCCACCCCCCTGGGGGGGCAGTTTCATTTTGTCTGTGAGTGCTGTGGCAGTTTCTTTTTCTTTTTTTTATCATATGGAGTTCTGGGTCCATGCGCAATTGCACCCTCATTTTCCACAGGTATTAGGGTCGAGATGGATCTGCCCCCTGAAAGGGGGGGGGACAAGGGGGAAGGATATCACGTAGACTCATCGGCCCGAAATCACTTTTTCGCAGTCGATAGCAAACAGACATTTTCCAATGTATGTACCAAGAACTTTTAGAAAAAAAAAAGAAAGATTTTTTTATTTTTTTTAAAAAACCTTAAGTTTTTTTAAACTTTTTTTCTCATATACATAAGCTTGTTACAATGGGACGTCATTGGTATAGCAGTCTGCAGAGAACTTTTCTATTATTTGACCCAGCGTCCCTGCAGCACCAGTTCACATTTAGTCGTAGTCTTGCAGTTTTTTTTCTCTTTTTTTTTTTTTTCTTTTTTGTATCTATCTATCTATCTATCTTCATCATCTTTTATCTTCTTCTATCGTCGCTGTCTGTCCTATCTTATAACAAAAAAAATCCTGCGCCTCACACTACCAATGATTTTCATTGCTAACAAGCTATAATTTAGAAAAAAAGTTTAAAACTTACGTTTTTTCAAAAAAAATCAAAAATTACTTTTTATTTCGAATTTTGGTACACACATTGGGGGCCCAAAGTCTGTTTGCTCTCGACTGCACAAAAATGACTTCAGGCCAAAGATCCCTACGCTAATCCCCATCCTCCTTCCACCCCCCCACTTCTCAGTGGGCAACTCCATCCGACCCCCAGATCACCTGGTCAATGAGGGGGCAATTGCACATGGGGCCAGCAACTCCATAAAATACAAAACAGAAAAAAAAATCATAGCACTCAAGACTAAGTGAACTGGGGCCAAACAGGGACGCTGGATCAAAAAACTAAAAAAATATCTGCAGCACTCACTACTACCAATTGTACATATGCTAACAAACTTAAAAATATTTTTAGAAAAAATTTTAAAACTTACGTTTTTTTTTTAAAAAACTCAAAATCTTATCTTTTAAATTTCTAAGTTTTTGGTACACCCGGCCAAAGTCTGTTTGCTCTCAACGCACAAAGGATTTAGGTCCGATAGTCCCCCACGCTGATGAGTCGCCCACTGAAAGTGGGGGGGCGGACAAGGGGGATAGGGATATCAGCGTAGGGCTCAACTATCTATCTATCTATCTATCTATCTATCTATCTACTATCTACTGTCTGTCTGCTGTCTGTCTGTCGTCTATCATCATCTATTTGAACAAAGAGAACTCAATAACTCTAAACCTTAAAATGGTTAGCAGGGGGCAGACCCCCAGCTATTGCCTCCATTAAATGCATCACCTTGGCGCTTTGGGGCCCCCTCTCATTCCCGTCTTGGGGCATAGGTAACAAAATAATGGTGATTTGGAGTTGATCCCATGGGGAATGTCACTGACATCAAGCCCAAGGGTTTGTAATGGCGAGGGAAAATCAAAACCCCAAAATTATAACCAATCGAAACACAAAAAAACCACCTAATAAATTTTTTATTAGAAAAATTTTCCCCCAATACATTGCTTTCTTTCACAATTTTTTTTTAAATTTAAAAACCTTTTTTAAAAACCTCCCCCCAACCCCCCCCAAAAACATGAAAAAAATAAAAAAAAAAAAAAAAACAGAAACCCCAAAATTAAATCCTAAAAAATCCCAGCATAAGGGGTAAATCATTGACGCATCTCCCATATGTTGGGTAGCAGGGAAAGAATTGCTCCCAGATACAAGCCGTGATTCACTGGGGTTGTCTCAGGGGTTTCACAGCGGGTAAACAAGCAAGGAATCCCTCCCTGTGACTGAATAACCTCAGGGTGCAGAGCTCATACACTAAGGGCCCGTCACACCAGTATGTCGCCAGAGAGTCGTCGTGACGAGAAGGACACGCACATTTTAGGCGCCCCATCAGCGTCGCCGTCGCATGTTTACATGTGGGGAACCCTCCGTGACCACCCCCGATCTTTCAGGCGGCGTCGCCGCTGCGGGGCAAAAACCCAACGGGGATCCGTTACATGGGGGCCTACGGGTCCCATTTCCTGCAAATCGCTGTCCCCCGTTTACGGGTGAGTTACAATCGCCCCAGAGTGGGCGCCTGGTTTCACAGCTCTGTTGTGAAACCAGGGGACCACTCAAATGCGTCGCCCCGCCTATTTACTTTGGCATGCATTGGCGACTCCCCGGGGATAGGCCCCCAAACTCACCATAAAATCGCCGCCGACATTTCCGGTGTGACGGGACCCCAATGCTTTTTTAGAAATCGATATCGACAGGTTAGGGTATACTCGACTATTGTAAAAAAGGGTGGAGGAGCTGAGTCTGTAGTACAGTGCAGGTCAGAGTTTTCAGGTGCCCTTGGGGCCCCCGAGTCTAACTCTAATCTTTTGTAAAGGCACCCTTGCACAGCAGAGTGCCTGCATGCCTTTTCTCACAGCAGGGGGAATTTCTCGAAATGAAAAGGTCCAGGGAAGCCCCATTTGGTGAATGGAAGGGCTGGAGGGGTTGCTCTTTCCCCTGGCTTTCCCCCCCAGAGACTTCTGGGGGAGGGGAGGGAACTCCAGTCCTCAAGGCTCAACCATGCAAGTTTTCAGAATTTTTTTTAGAATTTCACGGGGGGTAATTTAAAAAAACCCGTCCCCCCCCGGCTTTCTAAATTAAACACCACGAATTAGGGGTCTGCATTTAGAGAAAATGTGTTCCATGCCTACCCCCTCTTAACCGAAAAAAACCTTTTGAAAGTTTTGAGTTTAAGGGGTCTGAGGGGCTTATCTGATTATGCTGGCACGGGCCTCCCCGCGTCTCATGTCAAAAAGAGACTTTATATTAAAAATATTTCCTTTTCCTTTGGCACTGGGGAGTTAAGTTAGTCTCTGTTTGGGAGCAAGCTAGTGGGCCTTGTCCAGGGGTAGCCACTCTTGTTACCTCTGCCTTTTAAGGGTCAAGGTTTTCCCGCACGTTTTGCTGAGATTGAAAATTCATTCCTGGCAATCACCCGAGGTGAAGGGGGTCTGTGGGGAACCCCCTTCTGTCAAGCCCTCGCTGTCGGTGAAGTGTCAGCAGGCGTAATGCGTCCTGTTTTTTTTGTCTGTCTCCCCTTACCTCATGCCCCCTTTATTGAATGGATGGGACTATGCCCCACCGACCTTCCCTAGTGGGGGTTAACATCAGGGCCAGTGGAGGGCTTAGGTTTTTCCCGCCCCGACGAGAGTTGAAAGAACTCGTAAGGGACAGTAGGGGGACCAGGGGACACCCAGGGTGAGTGCTGGGGGTCCCCCCCCCTTCCCCATGAGCAGGGTCCTCCAATGTTTTTATCCCCTTTGGTTTTCCCTGTCTGTTGTTTTTGTTGGGCCCCAGCCAATGCTCTCCCTCCAGTTGGGCCCCCTGCTGCTGCCTTTAAAATCCCTGCTCTACGACTTGGCTTACCCCTACCACATACCACCCTTTTCTGTTCTTTTCCTTCATGGGGAAAGTGGCCACCTCCCCAAAAAGAGGGTGGGGGAGTCATGAAAGCATATGGGAAAGCAGAGGGGGAGCGAGATACTACACCTGTCACCAGTCCCCTCTTCGGGTTGGAACCCAACCCCCCCTTCTGCAAGAAAGGGCTCCACCCAGCCCTGGTTACATTGCTCACAAAGCATTACACTTGGGCCCCGCAAAAACTCTCGGGCAAGGGGACTAAAGCCCAATTTCTGTCAGAAGTGACAAGAGCCGGGTTGGTTCATGCATATAAGGAACTTGCGGGAAGGGGGAGCAGGCCTGACATGACATTCACCCGCCCAATGCCCCTGGCGGGGGTGCCACAAAACCGTAAAAAAAAAGGGGATCTTTTTCACTACCTTTTCCCCTTGCCCATTCACCAGCTCACACGGGTACAGGGTTTAATGAGCAGGCATTTGCGGATCCTGCCTCACCCGTGGGGGTCGAATCCTGGCGGCATACTGAATGGGGAAATTAGGGGAAAGGGTGTGGGTTGAAGTGGTGGGAGCTCAGGATCACCGGGGCGGTACTGCAAGAGTTTTTAAACATCTGTAGTCTTCAATCAAATGAAAAGGAATTTTCCAGCAGACACCAAATCTCATAAAGTACCCGGTTTTTTCGCTTTTTAAGACCTCCGGATTATAAGACACACTCAATTTAAGGGGGAAAATAGGGAAAAAAAAATTTTTACAAAAAATGCTTTGATTGACACTCAGGGCCCCCGCGACCATCACACGGTGTCTGTTTTCCTTTGGATGCAGGTGCGCTTTACAACCCAATGACTTTCCCGCTCCAGGGCTGATGGGGGGGAACAGACCCAGCACTGATTTGTCGGAGCTGATCTCAATTAAAGGGGCATGAATAGCAATTTCGACAATGTTGGGAAAGCGCAGCAGGGGGGAAGGTGCATGCACACGATCTATACCCGCGTTTTTGGACCAGCGCTTGCGCTTGTCCAAAAGCTGCTTAGTACAGACAAGCTAGGGTGGATATGTAGAAATCCCTCCCCTATCTTTAACCCGCCCGCAGTTCGACAGCTGCGGTGCGGGTTTTCCGGGTTTCCCCCCCCGCTTTTATTTCATGCGCGGAGTCGGAAGCGGGTTCCTCGGGTGACTGCAGGAGAAGCCGCCCTGCACCCGCGCACTGGTGAGTACAGGATGGCGCGGGGTTCCCTGCGGCCACCCGTGGTTTTTACTCGGTCCGGAGGAGCGCGCCAACTGCAGCCCTCTCGACCATACAACACCTTGTATGGCCTTATTTCTTTTACAAGGGCCCAAAAAGGTGAATGAAAGGGATTTTTTTCATGTATTTCAAACCCTTTAAGAACTATAACCCCCGCATGTACTGTGGATCCAACATGCTTGAGTTCAGTAAGCAAGAATTTTGTGTTACTTTACTTTATTTGTGGGTTTTGTTACACAATCCCTGGCCTCCTTTAAGTGTCCTGCTTTGGGCCATCGCATATAAATTTTTGATGTGATATGAAAGAGGGGAGCCAGGGGGGGGTCTAACACTTTTCTGAAAAAGATGCTCCAGCCTCTGTCCCCCAATTAAATCACCATACAGACTTAACCTAAAGCAGGGGGAAACAGGAGCTTACACTGTGTATGCAGGCCCAGCCCTCTCTAAAGGGGGAGTCACACGCTCAATGTCGTCATGAATATTGCACGACATTGACGGCTGATCCCGGTGACTGTCCACAGGCAGACTCACCACGATCAATTTACCAGAGACATCTGGAAACGATTTAAATACGTTTTCCCCGATGTCTTTTTCCCGCTCCAGCCTCGGGAAACGGGAGCCCGGCTGGTCTCCAAGTAAACTGCGGGTATCTAGGGGCGCCGCTACCTAGATACCCGACTGTACCTTAGTTACCAGCCCCCCGCCACCGGGGGTATCTGGTAACGCGGGTAACTAGGGACCCTAGTTTCCCGCTGTGTACCTAGAACCAGCCGGTGACGGAGGAGGCGGTAACTAGGGTACCGTCGGGGATCTAGGCACGCCCGCTGCCCAGATACCCGCATTTTACCTTGGATACCAGCTCCCAGCACTTTTGAGAGGCGCTGGAGCTGGAAAATTGCTAAATCCCGGTGTCACACGCAGCATGCTGCGTCCCCGGCGACAATCGCCGGGGTTTTTTTGGCAATTTTTAAAACCTGGGGATCATCAAACCCGCGATTTATCGCTGGTTGATTCAGTATTTACACGCGTCAATAAACGCTGGCAACGCAGTGCAGCCAGATCGTGAGGGGCTTTGACACGTGGACTCCCCCTTTTTAAACTGCAGCTCCGAACTCAGACCTACCGACCTTCCTGGATTTCTGCACAGGGGAGGGGGCCCGAGGAGGAACTTACAGAGAGCAGAGGGAGTGAGGCACCACACTGTGAAAAGGTACTGTGATAAGGTGCCTGTGATAAGGTCCCATTTTGCTCTACCCCCCGTCTCCATCGCAGCACAAAGCCCCAAACTCAGTGCCCTTCACTGCTACAGCCACCCCCCCCCACCTGCATTTTCACTTTTTCCCCAGCACACAATATCCCGCCACTGCAAGAAGCTGGGGAAGCAACTTCTCCTGCTCCCCCTGCTTCACCCTCCTCGCTGTGTTTAGTGCAAAAGGGGGGTGGGGACTGGGAGCATGAAGTGAATATCTACAGTTTAAAGACCGGGGGCACGTGGGGCTCCTGCAGCCAGGATCTTTAGCAGGGACCATTCCCCGCCACTTCTGTCCCCCCTTCACTGCTGTCTCCCCCCCCACAACTAGGATGCTAGAATGTTATATTCCTTTTAAAACGCCCCCTACTTTCCTCCAAAAAATTGGAGGAAAAAAGTGCGCTTAAAAAGGAAAAAAACGGGACTTTTATTAGTAATTTAACCGTGCAAATACAAACAATGTTGAGGAGGGGGAAAGCGGATGCGTTTCGGAGGGAAATCCTTTTTCAAAAGTGAAGTGTGAACATTTCCCATACCTTTTTATTAGTGCAGGTCTAGTACAATCAGCTGTAACATCATTTGCATAATTAGGTTGAAGACAAAACCAATACATAAAGTGATAAAATGTAGGCAGAGCTGCAAACTTGAAAATCCAAACAACAAACAGTGATGTATACATAATAAAACCATAATATGGTCAAAGTTATAGAGAGAATGAAAAAAGCACCTCACATTGCAAATGAACATTATTTTTAATGCATTATGTTATCTACCGTATTAATTTTTTACAGATTTTTGAAATTTTAATACTTCAGCAAGGAATTTGAGCAGAAAACCACACTGAGAACATGTTCCTCATTATATTGTTGTGTGTAACAATCTATCCAACCCTGCTGGTGTCATAGAAAACATAAGAAAGAAAAAAAAAAAAAAAAACTTTCCTAAATCCATATACTAATGAAAGTAAAACAAGTCAGACCGAAGATTTAGCCCCATAGGCTGTCTAACATGTAGGTTCAGGATCCAATGGGCTTCTCGCTCCTGAACCTGTCTTTCAAAATCCCCATCACGCTCCCTCATTTTAACCTTTTCAATACCTTTGATTTTTAATGAGCTCAAATCCCCACCATGCATTTGGAGGAAATGCCGAGACAATCCAGACATTTGGCGTTTACTCGCTGCATTATCCGGGTTGGTGGCTGCGATGTGCTCCCCAATACGTTTTTTTCAATGGCCGAGTTGTGCACCCCACATAATCTTTCGAACAAATGCTACATGTTGCTAGGTACACCAAGCCTTTAGTGTTACAATTAATATAAGACTGGATATTATATTGTCGGCCAGAGACACTATCGACAAAGGATTTTTGCTTATCCATGTGTTTACACCGTGCACCCCCACAGGGGTAATTGCCAACGGTATCGAGCCATGTACGCACATAATTTTTAGAAGTAAAAAGGGATGGAGACAAGATATTACCTAGGCATGGAGATTTTTTGGGGACACAGCGAAATCCATCTTTCAGGATAGCAGCAAGAATAGGATCCTAGTACAGTATGGGAATACACCTCTTGAATGATTTAACAATACAAGAATAGTCAGTGCTGAAGCTAGTAGAGAAGGTTGGGATCCAATTCTTTTTCAGATTATTCTTGGGTAAAGAAACTCGACGTCTGTCCAAAAGTTCAGACTGCGTCATGTTTGCTGCCCTTTGCTTTGTACGATCTAATAGCCCTTTCTTGTAACCTCTACTAGAAAGTCGCCGGAAAATTACATCGGCTTCTTCTTTGTAGTACTTATCAACATTACTACTTAGAACATGATCGTCTAGCGCGAATAAATTCTCCTAGGTGCAAGTTGTATATAACATGGCGGGGGTGACAGCTGGAGGCGTGCAAAATTGCATTGCCACTGCTAGGTTTTCTGTACAATTTTGACTGTATCGCACCCGTCTCCGGGTCACCCACCAACGTGAGATTGAGATATGACACCTCTTTTCCATATACTGTTGAAGTAAATCTCACGTTCATAGTATTGTCATTTATGTAATTAAAAAAAATTGATAAATGTGGGTGACTCAGAAAGGGGCACTCCATCACCTTGATGCCAGATAATGATGGCGTCATCTATATAACGCCCCCACCAAATCAGTTCATTCAAGAAAGGGTTGCTGTTATTGTGAATGTAACGAGTTTCCCAGTAATTCATGAATATGTTAGCAAGGGAAGGTGTAAACCCTGCACCCATCGGGCAACCCACTAACTGAAGATAAAATTGTCCATTGAACGTGAAGAAATTAGTTTCTAGTAAGTATTCCACACACATCACCAAGAAAATGCACATGTCATCAGTATAAATACCTGATGATGACAGCGCGTATTGTAGTGCTGAAATGGCGACTTTGTGAGGGATACAACTATAAAGCGAAATGACATCTAAGGTGACCCATCTAAAGCCCTCTTTCCAGCTCATTTTACTGAGACTGCAAAGGAGTTGCTTTGAGTCCTGAATGAAACCCGCCGCAT
This sequence comes from Allobates femoralis, assembly GCA_033576535.1. NCBI lineage: Eukaryota > Metazoa > Chordata > Amphibia > Anura > Aromobatidae > Allobates > Allobates femoralis. The sequence continues at coordinate 623,933,465 of JARQOC010000002.1, forward strand.
TGCCCACCAATAGTTGTAACTTACTGTCCACCCATTGTGACAGCTTTTCATTTAAACCACCTATGCCGGCTACGATAGGCCGCATAGGTGGTGGAAATATGTTTTTGTGGGTTTTGGGAAAGGCATGAAAAATAGGAGTGGTCGGATTTTCTATATAGACATTGTCTGACACATTGATATCAATCACTCCAAGTGCCATACCTTCCTCCAAAAGTTGTTTCATTTTAGTTTGACACAAAGCAGTGGGATTGTTAGATAAGACTTTATATGTCACTGGGTCAGTCAACATGCTTTCAACTTCCCTCTGATACAGATTAGCATCTAAAATTACAACTTGACCCCCTTTATCCACCTGGCGAATCACGATATAGGGATTATTTTGCAAAGATTTTACTGCGCTTTTTTCATCAGTACCCAAGTTGTGCTGGGTCGGGGGGTGAGACCCTAAAATGGAGCAAACCTCTTTTTCCATGGCCTGCTGGAAGTGATCCATTGCAGGTACATGAGCGTGTATAGGATAAAAGGTTGGATTTGCTAATCTCTCATTACATGAAATAGTTAAGTTAATAGGGTCTGAATCCAGCCGGTCCAGCACAGAAAGGGTTAACTGCTCTCTCAAACTTAGATGTAATGGTGGTTTGAAACCTGTGGATGAAAGATGGTTAGTAGAAAGTACATTATCATTGGAAACCTCGGACGCATCATTATAAAAATGCTTTTTAACTGTTAATACTCTAACAAATCTGTTAACATCCTTAATGGTATCCCACAATTTACTTCTACATGTAGGAACGAATTTGAGTCCTTTGCTTAATACATCAAGTTCAGTCTTAGTGAAGACACATGCTGACAGATTAACTACAGTCAGGATGTCACTGTCCAACAACAGGTTAATTACCTTCTGTTGCGGAGTGGATACTGATGTCCTCTTGTGGTGTCGTCTGCCCCCCGCTTGCTCCTCCGTTTTTTTGCGGGTGCTGGTGGTATCGGGGGATTAAATCCGCCATGGAATCATTAGACACAAGAGATGTAGAAAAAACGGATGACCCACCTGACGTGTTGCTTCTTTCAGGGGTTGAGAAACCACTTTAGATTTATTGCGGCGACTCCTGTTCCTGCGCTTTAGAATGGAACGTGGTTTGTGAGGTGAGGAACGCTTCCACTGATAAACAGTTTTCTCCTCATAATCCTTGCAGTTAAGTACAAATTTCTTTCTTTTAATCTCCGTGATAGCTGTCTCAACCTCTGCAACTTTCTGATTCATCTGCTGTATCAATGGCTCATATTCAGGATGTTTGCTGAACTTATTCAAGAATAGGTGACCTCCTGGCTCTGAGCTCCTTTCCAGTTCCAGTGGGACCTGTTCTGGCATGCGGGACCAGCACTGGAGCTAGACTTTGCTGCATATCAGGCCCAATGCGGGGAATGCAATTGTACTCCATCTCAAATATATGGGTATCTTCTCTGTGGGCTGCTCCGGTTGTTGTGCAGCACCATCGGCTCCTGTGGTGGTGAGGAAAATCAGGTCCTTCAGAGCAGGCATCTCTTGGGGTGGATCCATCAGGTCTCCAAAGTGCGGACTTCAGGCACACGGTAACACAGTATTGCTACATTGTATGGCAATCCCAAGATGGTGCCAGCCTCTGCATGGAAGTGTCTTTCCTTTGCCTATGGGCCTGCCTCTTCCAGCGCCAGGACCCAATCACTTACAGAATCTAACTTTTTGCCCTAACTTGTTGCCTAGCTCCTGATTAAGCCCTCTATGGGATGGGCTGCAGAAGCCTCCTGACATACAAATTCCATTCCCCATGGCACAGATAACACCTGGGCTTGCGACTGATTATTGTAGCCAACATATTTGGAGGAGAAATAAGAAAAAGGAAATATTTTTTTCAGCCCACCACCAATTCATCTGGAATGTTGAATAAGGCTAGTGAGCAAAGCATAGACAAGTCCAAGAATAATGCTATAATAACACACTTGTGCACATGCCAAAAATCTGTATTCTAAACGTATGTAACGAAAGGATATAAATGGATTGCCCATTTTCAATAAGCAATATCCATAGTATGGTGTTTCATGAGTGTGAACAGACCTATAAGACCATATATGTTAAACATATAATGGACATATGCTATTTGTATCTGATTTGCTAGCAGATAATTGTAGAAGAGGTGACTTTACATGCTGCTGACACTCTGCAGTAATAAAGGTTTGTTTTCTAAACATGTGTTATATCACAAAAATAATACAATTGCACTAAATGATTTGAGTGGTAGTCGATTATGCACAACTCATCTCTAATCATTCTTTATGGGAGTGTCAAAGAGCTGCCAAAAGAAAGAGGACCCAGGTACCAGTACTTGCTCTATTACCTCACCGCTCATTTCATGTACCCAATACAACAAATCACCATTTGTGGAAAAATAACAACAATGCAAAACAATTGTGAAGACAGAGGAGGGAAGAGCTAAGAAATTAAAAATGAAGTACGGGGACATGAATGGTAAAATAAGAAACAAGGAAAGAGATAAGAGATCAGAAACAAAGTGATAAGACTAGTAATGGAGAAATTAGGAAAAATGGTGGTAATAGAGAATATAATGAAACTAGATGGCGGCCCGATTCTAAAGAATCGGGTAGTCTAGAATCCATATATAGTTTATTTACTAATAGTTACGGGAGTGCGGTGAAATGAATTGTGTGTATACTGGCGGCTCTGTGGGTAGCACAGTATGCGGTGGCTCAGTGGTTAGCACAGTATGCGGTGGCTCAGTGGTTAGCACTGCGCGGTGGCTCAGTGTTTAGCACTGCGCGGTGGTTCAGTGGTTAGCAGTGAGTGCGGTAAAAGTAGTCAGTGCAGCGGCGTGGACAGAGTGGTCAGCACACACATACACACACTCCGCTATACACATACACACACAAATCTATATAGATGTAGAGGTATATACACATACTGTACATTGCATATAGACAAAGGCACATACACACACAAATGTATATAAATGTAGAGGTATATACACACATTAGTTGCATATACACACATGTATATTATATACAAACATATATATATGAGGAGAGCGGAGGCTGGAGGGCAGAGGAGAGAGGAGGCTGGAGGGCAGAGGAGAGCTGAGGCTGGAGGGCAGAGGAGAGCGGAGGCAGAGGAGAGCGGAGGCAGAGGAGAGCGGAGGCAGGGGAGAGCGGAGGCAGGGAGAGCGGAGGCAGGGAGAACGGAGGCTGGAGGGCAGAGGAGAGCGGAGGCAGGGAGAGCGGAGGCAGGGAGAGCGGAGGCAGGGAGAGCAGAGCAGGAGCGGAGGCAGAGAGAGCGAGGCAGGAGGCTGGAGAAGCGGAGGCAGAGGAGAGCGGAGGCTGGAGAAGAGCGGAGGCAGAGAGAGCGGAGGCTGGAGGAGAGCGGAGGCAGAGGAGAGCGGAGCAGAGGAGGGAGCTGGAGGCAGAGGAGAGCAGAGCAGGGAGAGGAGAGGGGAGGCGGAGTGGGGAGAGGAGAGCGGAGGCAGGAGAGCGGAGAGCGGGAGAGCGGAGGCAGAGGAGAGAGCAGAGGCAGGGGAGAGCGGAGGCAGGGAGAGCGGAGGCAGAGGAGAGCGAGGCGGAGGCAGAGGAGAGCGGAGGCAGGGAGAGCGGAGGCAGAGGAGAGCGGAGGCAGGAGGGAGGCAGCGAGGCTGGGAGAGCGGAGGCAGAGGAGAGCGGAGGCGGGGAGCGAGCAGAGGAGAGCGAGGCAGAGGAGAGTGAGGCGGAGGGCAGAGGAGAGCGGAGGCAGGGGAGAGCGGAGGCAGGGAGAGAGCGGAGGCAGGGAGAGCGGAGGCTGGAGGAGAGCGGAGGCAAGGGAGAGCGGAGGGGAGGAACGGAGGCAGAGGAGAGCGGGCAGAGGAGGTGAGGCGGAGGCAGGGAGCGGAGGCAGGGGAGAGCGGAGGCTGGAGGGCGAGGAGAGCGGAGCAGGGAGAGCGGAGGCAGGGAGAGCGGAGGCTGGGGAGAGAGGCGAGGCAGGGAGAGCGGAGGCAGGGGAGAGCGAGGCAGGGGAGAGCGAGGCAGGGAGAGCGGAGGCAGGGAGAGCGGAGGCAGAGGAGAGCGAGGCGGAGGGCAGAGGAGAGCGGAGGCAGGGGAGGAGGGCAGAGGAGAGCGAGGCAGGGAAGCGAGCAGGAGATGAGCGGAGGCAAGGAGAGGGAGCGGGAAGCGAGGCAAGAGCGGAGGCAGAGGAGAGCGGGAGGGAGCGGAGGCATGGAGAAGAGCGGAGGTAGAGGAGAGCGGAGGCTGGAGGAGAGCGGAGGCAGGAGAGCGAGGCGAGGGAGAGAGGTGAGGCAGAGGAGAGCGAGAGGCAGGGAGAGCGGAGGCAGAGGAGAGCGGAGGCAGGGAGCGGAGGCTGGAGGAGAGCGGAGGCAGAGGAGAGCGGAGGCTGGAGGAAAGCGGAGGCAGAGGAGAGCGGAGGCAGAGGAGAGTGGAGGCTGGAGGGCAGAGGAGAGCGGAGGCAGGGGAGAGCGGAGGCAGGGAGAGCGGAGCAGGGAGAGCAGAGGCAGGGGAGAGCAGAGGCAGGGGAGAGCGGAGGCAGGGGAGAGCGGAGGCAGGGAGAGCGAGGCAGAGGAGAGCGGAGGCTGGAGGGCAGAGGAGAGCGGAGGCAGGGGAGAGCGGAGGCAGGGGAGAGCGGAGGCAAGGGGGAGAGCGGAGGCAGAGGAGAGCGGAGGCAGAGGAGAGTGGAGGCTGGAGGCAGAGAAGAGCGGAGGCTGGAGGGCAGAGGAGAGCGGAGGCAGGGGAGAGCAGAGGCAGGGGAGAGCAGAGGCAGAGGAGAGCGGAGGCTGAGGGGCAGAGGAGGCGGGGCTGGAGAAGAGCAGAGGCGAGGAGAGAGCGGAGGCAGAGGAGAGCGGAGGCAGGAGGAGAGTGGAGGGCTGGAGGGCAGAGGAGAGCGGAGGCTGGAGGGCAGAGGAGAGCGGATGGGCTGGAGGGCAGAGGAGAGCGGAGGCTGGAGGGCAGGGAGAGCGGAGGCAGAGGGGAGCGAGGCAGGGAGAGCGAGGCAGGGAGAGCGGAGGCAGGGAGAGCGGAGGCAGGGAGAGCGGAGGCAGGGGAGAGTGGAGGCAGGGGAGAGAGCGGAGGCAGGGGGAGTGGAGGCAGGGGAGAGCGGAGGCAGGGGAGAGCGGAGGCTGGAGAAGAGCGGAGGCAGAGGAGAGCGGAGGCAGAGGAGAGCGGAGGCTGGAGGGCAGAGGAGAGCGGAGGCTGGAGGGCAGAGGAGAGCGGAGGCTGGAGGGCAGAGGAGAGCGGAGGCTGGAGGGCAGAGGAGAGCGGAGGCAGGGGAGAGCGGAGGCAGGGGATAGCGGAGGCAGGGGAGAGCGGAGGCAGGGGAGAGCGGAGGCTGGAGAGGAACAGAGGCAGAGGAGAGCAGAGGCTGGAGGCCAGAGGAGAGCGGAGGCTGGAGGCCAGAGGAGAGCGGAGGCTGGGGGGCAGAGGAGAGCGGAGGCTGGGGGGCACAGGAGAGGGGAGGCTGGGGGGGCACAGGAGAGGGGAGGCTGGGGGGGCACAGGAGAGGGGAGGCTGGGGGGCAGAGGAGAGGGGAGGCTGGGGGGCAGAGGAGAGGGGAGGCTGGAGGGCACAGGAGAGGGGAGGCTGGAGGGCACAGGAGAGGGGAGGCTGGGGGGACGCAGGAGAGGGGAGGCTGGGGGGCACAGGAGAGGGGAGGCTGGGGAGGCACAGGAGAGGGGAGGCTGGAGGGCAGGGGAGAGCGGAGGCAGGGGAGAGCGGAGGCAGGGGAGAGCGGAGGCAGGGGAGAGCGGAGGCTGGAGGGCAGAGGAGAGCGGAGGCTGGAGAAGAGCGGAGGCAGAGGAGAGCGGAGGCTGGAGAAGAGCGGAGGCAGAGGAGAGCGGAGGCTGGAGGGCAGAGGAGAGCGGAGGCTGGAGGGCAGAGGAGAGCGGAGGCTGGAGGGCAGAGGAGAGCGGAGGCTGGAGGGCAGAGGAGAGCGGAGGCAGAGGAGAGCGGAGGCAGAGGAGAGCGGGCAGGGGAGAGCGGAGGCAGGGGAGAGCGGAGGCTGGAGAAGAGTGGAGGCAGAGGACAGCGGAGGCTGGAGGCCAGAGGAGAGGGGAGGCTGGAGGCCAGAGGAGAGCGGAGGCTGGGGGGCAGAGGAGAGCGGAGGCTGGGGGGCAGAGGAGAGGGGAGGCTGGGGGGCACAGGAGAGGGGAGGCTTGGGGGGCACAGGAGAGGGGAGGCTGGGGGGCAGAGGAGAGGGGAGGCTGGGGGGCAGAGGAGAGGGGAGGCTGGAGGGCACAGGAGAGGGGAGGCTGGAGGGCACAGGAGAGGGGAGGCTGGGGGGCACAAGAGAGGGGAGGCTGGGGGGGCACAGGAGAGGGGAGGCTGGGGGGGCACAGGACAGGGGAGGCTGGGGGGCAGAGGAGAGCGGAGGCAGGGGAGAGCGGAGGCAGGGGAGAGCGGAGGCAGGGGAGGGCAGAGGAGAGCGGAGGCTGGAGAAGAGCGGAGGCAGAGGAGAGCGGAGGCAGAGGAGAGGGGAGGCTGGGGGGGGGGCACAGGAGAGGGGAGGCTGGGGGCACAGGAGAGGGGAGGCTGGGGGGCACAGAAGAGGGGAGGCTGGGGGGGCACAGGAGAGGGGAGGCTGGGGGCACAGGAGAGGGGAGGCTGGGGGGCACAGGAAAGGGGAGGCTGGGGGGCACAGGAAAGGGGAGGCTGGGGGCACAGGAGAGGGGAGGCTGGGGGGCACAGGAGAGGGGAGGATGGGGGGCAGAACACTCACCGGGCTGTCGGCGGTCAGCGGCAGTGCTGGCGGCGTTACCGGAGGCCGCCTACCGGAGTGTGGGCGGGGCTTGCTCCCGGTTGCAGGAGGAGAGTCACCGGGTGTGTGCGGTGAGCGGCAGGACTGCCGGCGAAGGCCGCACATCGGAGGGTGGGCCGGGCCGGTTCCCGGATGTGGGTGGGCGTACACGGCGGGCTGTGTGCGGGGCCGGTGGCGGAATGGTGGTCCCTGATGGAGGAGGAGAGTGGGTGGTGCCGGCGGAGGCCGCACACCGGAGTGTGGGCTGGGCCGGGGCGGGCCGGTTCCCGGATATGGGTGGGAGCACACAGGGCTCTGTGTGCGGGGGGCGGGGGCGGGATAGCGGCGAGTGGTGGCGCTTTAGCGCCCACTGCGAGCCGCTATGCAGGTTTGACAGCGGCTCGCGGTGAGCGCTAAGCGCTCACCGCTCGTGGGTCTGGAACTTCCGGTTCCGTCTTTGACACAGGGCACAGGCCATCACGGAAGTTGGCCAGATTCACCGGAAGTGGCCTTCGGGTTTTATATATTAATTATATATAAGATACTTAGTATGTTAAAAAAGCAGATTTTTAAGTGGTACATAGGAGAGGGGATGGAAATTAAAAATGTCAAAAAGCTGGTATATATGCTGCAATGGAAATGTAAACTTTATTTAAATGCATGTCACAGAAAATTGATAAGGTAACAAAGAAAATGAAGGTATGTACTGGATTGTCCAGTAAAAATGCTTGGTTGAATGATGTAACAGTATTGTGAGGAATATATATACAGTACATACAGTGCCTACAAGTAGTATTCAACCCCCTGCAGATTTAGGTGGTTTGATAAGATGCAAATAAGTTAGAGCCTTCAAACTGCAAACGAGAGTAGGATTTATTAACAAAAGCATAAATCTTACAAACCAAAAAGTTATCATGCTCAGTTGAATTTTAATAAATTTTAAACATAAAAGTGTGGGTCAATTATTATTCAACCCCTAGGTTTAATATTTTGTGGAATAACCCTTGTTTGCAATTACAGCTAATAATCGTCTTTTATAAGACCTGATCAGGCCGGCACAGGTCTCTGGAGTTATCTTGGCCCACTCCTCCATGCAGATCTTCTCCAAGTTATCTAGGTTCTTTGGGTGTCTCATGTGGACTTTAATCTTGAGCTCCTTCCACAAGTTTTCAATTGGGTTAAGGTCAGGAGACTGACTAGGCCACTCCATCACCTTGATTTTTTCCCTCTTGAACCAGGCCTTGGTTTTCATGGCTGTGTGCTTTGGGTCGTTGTCTTGTTGGAAGATAAAATTACAACCCATCTTAAGGTCCTTGATGGAGGAGCGGAGGTTCTTGGCCAAAATCTCCAGGTAGGCCGTGCTATCCATCTTCCCATGGATGCGGACCAGATGGCCAGGCCACTTGGCTGAGAAACAGCCCCACAGAATGATGCTGCCACCACCATGCTTGACTGTAGGGATGGTATTCTTGGGGTCGTATGCAGTGCCATCCAGTCTCCAAACGTCACGTGTGTGGTTGGCACCAAAGATCTCAATCTTGGTCTCATGAGACCATAGAACCTTGAACCAGTCTGTCTCAGAGTCCTCCAAGTGATCATGAGCAAACTGTAGACGAGCCTTGACATGACGCTTTGAAAGTAAAGGTACCTTGCGGGCTCGTCTGGAACGGAGACCATTGAGGTGGAGTATGTTACTTATTATATTGACTGAAACCAATGTCCCCACTGCCATGAGATCTTCCCGGAGCTCCTTCCTTGTTGTCCTTGGGTTAGCCTTGACTCTTCGGACAAGCCTGGCCTCGGCACGGGAGGAAACTTTCAAAGGCTGTCCAGGCCGTGGAAGGCTAACAGTAGTTCTATAAGCCTTCCACTTCCGGATGATGCTCCCAACAGTGGAGACAGGTAGGTCCAACTCCTTGGAAAGGGTTTTGTACCCCTTGCCAGTCTTGTGACCCTCCACGATCTTGTCTCTGATGGCCTTGGAATGCTCCTTTGTCTTTCCCATGTTGACCATGTATGAGTGCTGTTCACAAGTTTGGGGAGGGTCTTAAATAGTCAGAAAAGGCTGGCAAAAGAGATAATTAATCCACACATGTGAAGCTCATTGTTCTTTGTGCCTGAACTACTTCTTAATACTTTAGGGGGACCAAATAGAATGCTGGTGGTTTGAGGGGTTGAATAATAAATGACCCTCTGAATTAACTTTTAACACTTTAAAAAAAAAAAAAAAAATTAAAAAATCTTTTTGGCTGCAGTGCATTTCCCACTTCCAGGCTGATCTACAGTCCAAATGTCACAATGCCAAGATAATTCCGCATGTGTCAACCAGCTAAATCTGCAGGGGGTTGAATACTACTTGTAGGCACTGTATAATATAAAAATAGTATTAGATGTCATCTCCTGTCACATGAACCTTTGTTTTTTTTTTGTTACCTTTTTTGTTTGTCCTCTTACTTTATATATTATCTTTATACATTTGTGTTCTATATAATAGGAGTGTATTCAAAAACATGAGTTAAGCCGAAAATCTTTATAATAGTTTTTATTTCTATGCATTGGGAACATTACTCATTGTTTTCTAGATCAAAACATGAAGAGAAATGTATATAATTTTAACTACTGTAAGGTAGTGAGCCGGGGGACTCGCTTGCTGCGTAATGACGCCAACACGTGTGTATAATTTTGCAAATGACTACCCGTTTATTTCTTAATTTACATCTCATAACCCGGTTAGTACATTAAACATTTATCAAAAGAACCTCACATAATACATTACGTTACACCATACATTACATAGAATATTACACATATACAATTACAGTAACCCGGGACCTGTAACCACCTCTCTGTCCCCATTGGAGCACTAACAACTGCTCCCGTGGTGGCTACAGCCTCCGGCCTATCTACACGTTCCACATACATTTAACAGTACATAAGTTACCATATATCAACGGGCCCTGTGGGTCCCAATGGCGGTACCAGACGCCAAGCATTTGACACCCAGCACGATGACATAACATTAACCCGTAGTCAGGACTCCAGCCTGACCGGAACCTTCCATACCACATGTGATCCATCCTGCTACATTCATCACCCCACTCACAGCCCATCATAATCCATCCATGGACTGTGGCTCCTCCATGACCATAACAGGGACCTGGTCAACCATAGAACCCGGGCTAACCATGCGTCACCATGGCCTCCTCACCACGGTACGGGCCACCAGCCGCCATAGACATTTTCTGCAGGACTTCCCATTCCATCTGCCTCACCCTCCTACCATAATCTTGGTTGGTGGGAGGTGCCATCTCTTTGAATTTACATTCTCTGCCACGACAGCTGCTGTTGCTGCTAAAGCTGCTGGATCAGGAGCCCCTTTTGGGTCTGTTGCTGCTGCTGAAACTACTGCTGCTACAGGTAACACAGGTAATGCCTCAGGCTTTTACCCATTGACAGTCCAACAGGCCTGCCTCTCTTAAGATGTTAAACTGGAGGTATGGAAGCAGCTATTTCCCATATAAGCTTTATGGCCGCTCCTAATGCCCAGACCCAAAATCTAGTTTCATTAAATGAAACCTCTCATCAACTTATTATTGCCGGACCTTACGTTTCAGGACTTATATCACAGAGGCTAGTGTGGCGCCCCACCATGTAGGTGCCACAAAAGGGGTACTGCACCCAGAAAAGCGGTGTAGTCACCCCACTGCAATTGAAACTATGGTAACTAGATGGAACCCTAGAGTTAACACCCACACACTAGAGTAGTAGGTGGGAGGGACCCCGGGAGGGAATATAGAGACCTCTAGGGGGAACCAGTAAGCTCAGTCAGTTGGAGTAGGAGAGGAGATGGAGTAAGAGCTGGAGCAAGGAGGGTCTCCTCGGCTGAGGAGCCCAGAAAGTACAGATCCCAGAGAACAGAAGCAAGGAACTGAGACTCAGCAGTGAGCTAGTTCAAAGAGGAAACCGGGTACCGGAGCCCGCAACTGTGAGATCCTACACAGCTCACAGAAAATCCGACAAATGGGGATATTATAGATACAGCCCCAGTCTCCTGAGCCAGTCAAGAAAGGGAGCCAAAAGCTAGGAGCAGAGGCCACGGCATAGCTTAGAGAAGGTCGTCCCGGAGACCGCAAAGGAGGGAGAGAGTAAGGAAGAGAAACAGCAGGAGGTCAGATAATCTTTAAGAGATCAGACTTCACCGCCACTGGGAGGGAAAAGAAAGAAAGAGAAAGAAAGGTACACAAGGAGGGATCCATCTACAGTCAGACATTCCAATTGCAGCATCCGTAGCATTTGCCATAATACCATCTACTGCACTACTGAACTGTATAATTTTGGGAGAAGTTTCAGTAAAGTTACCCGGTGAAGTGAAGTCCCGACTCTGCTGCATCCTTTCCATTATAAACTGTTTTCTTACAGAATTGCTGCCCCAGCGGTCCAGTCCTGCCTGCCGGGACTAATCCATCTAAACTGCAATACCATCGACCACAGGAGGACTGTGGCGGTGCTGGTGAGCATCACCAGACTCAGCAGGTGACGTCACGAAGACAACTTTGTACATAATCCCCTGTAAATAACATCCCCTTTTTTAGCTGACCCCCAGGGCCACGGCCTCGGGCACGCCACCCGTGACATCCCCAGGACAGAACTGCAACCGAGCCTGAGAGCTGAGTACCCGAGCCCTGGGTGCGCGTCACTAGCAAGCCTCAGTGACACATACCTCGCATCCAGTACATCTCCACTTGCTTTTCTACACTATATCTGTATATTATACAGTTGTGGCCAAAAGTGTTGGCACCCTTGAAATAGTTTCAGAAAATGAAGTGTTTCTCCAGAAAATGATTGCAATTATACATGTTTTGTCATACATGTGTTTATTTCCTTTGTGTGTATTTGAACAGCACAAAAAAAAAACTGAGAAAAAAAGCAAATTGCACTACTTTCACATCAGCATTTTTCACCATTTGTGGCAGATCCAGCAGTTTTTCACTTGCGGCAAGTAAAAAAAAAACGTTGATAGCTGCGTTTTTTTCTGTTGCTGCAAGTGGCAGAATTGCCGGATCGCTGCACAACTGCAAGTGCCGCACATGACCGCGATTCCCATAGGGAATGAATTAGGCTGAACTCAGGCTTGCCGCAAGTGATTCGTTACACGGCAGATGCAGCAAAACTGCCGGATCTGCAATAAATGGCAAAAAACACTGATGTGAAAGCAGGCTTAGGCTGGCTTCACACTACGGCAGAGATCCCTGACAGCCCCGGACCAGATCAGCACACAGAACCGGAGGGCTAATGTGCCCTCCGGTCCGGTGTGCTGCCGAACGCAGCTGCCGCCGCTGATTAAGCAGGATCGCGACTCGCGGGGAGCTAGCCGCGGTCCTGAAACAACAGCGGCGGCAGCCGCAGGTGTCTGGTTCTCGGATCCTCCCGGACCGCTGCAATCCGGCCCCATAGACTCCCATGTTAGGGAGCACCGGATTGCACCGAATCCGGGAGAATCCGGAATATGGCAATTTGGGGAGATTTTTCTCCCCGGGCACAAAAACGTTGCAAGCAATGTTTTTGTGCACGGGGAGAAAAATCAGGTTTCTCCCGGATGCTGCCGGAGAGATGGAAACCGGATGGCAGAGAGCTGCCATCTGGCTCCATCCGGCACTATAGGCTACTATGGGGCCAAAATCCGGTCTGGGGCTGTCTGGTTTACACCAGACAGCAACGGTCTGGACTCTGCCGTGGTGTGAAGCCAGCCTTAGACAAAATTTCAAAAATTGTAAAGGTACCGTCACACGTGGCAATATTGCTAGGCAATTTCACTGACAATTTGCTGGTTGCAGTGAAATCATGGACACATTGTACCATTTGTACACAGCAACAAAATAGAACAATGTGTCCATGATTTCACTGCATTCAGCAAATTGCCAGTGAAATTGCCTAGCAATATTGCCGCGTGTGATGGTACCTTAAGTATACAACTTTGATTCAAGCTTGGGACTCTCTTCAAACTCACTTGTGGCAAGTGATATGTGAGGACAATTTGAAAACCACATCTGAAAGCAGATAAAAAGAGGAGATGTTGACTCTATGTTTGCATTGCATTTCTATGTGAGCCTCAAGAAGCAGGGAGAACAGAAAGAGGAGATGAGAACTGTCTGAGGAATAAAGAACCAAAATGGTTAAAAAATAATAACAATCTCAAGGTTACAAGTCTTTCTCCAGAAATCTTGTTGTTCCTTTGTCCATGTTGCATAATAAAATTAATCTGTTTTACAACCAAATGCACTATATGGAAGCTAATCTTCCTGGACCAGGATGGCATAGAAAAATTGCTGAAAGTTGCAATGCAGGATAGTATGGATGGTGGATAAGCAGCCCCAATCAAGTTCTAAAGAAATGCAAGCTGACCTACAAGTTCAGACTGCATCAGTGTCAGCGTGAACTATCTGTTGACATTTGAATTAAATGAAACGCTATGGCATATGACCTAGAAGGACCATTGTCCTACATATATAATGCACCCACATAAGCCTCGATAATGCAACCCCATAGTTTTCTATACAGTATAATGCACCTCCATATAGTAAAATGCACAGCCCATAATCCTCCATATAGTTTAATGCACAGTCTAAAGTCCTCCATATAGTATAGTGCACCCCATAGTACTCTATAAAATATGTAGTCCTCTATAAAGTATAATGCATCCCATAAACCTCAATATATTATAATGCACCCTCTATATTCCTCCATATTGTTTAATTCACCCAATAGTCCTCCATATAATATAATGCATAGACCATAGCCCTGCATATAGTATAATGCACGGTCCTCCATATAATATAATCCACCCCCATTGTCCTCCATATAATATAAGGCACTCCATAGACCTCGAAATAGTACATATACAGGGTGGGCCATTTATATGGATGCACCTAAATAAAATGGGAATGGTTGGTGATATCAACTTCCTGTTTGTGGTACATTAGTATATGGGAAGGGGAAAACTTTTCCTGATGGGTGGTGACAATGGTGGCCATTTTGAAGTTGGCCATTTTGGATCCATTATTTTTTTAAATGGGAAAATGGTCATGTGAAACATCAAACTTATTGAGAATTTCGTAAGAAATACAATGGTGTTCTTGTTTTTAACGTAATTTTATTCTCTCATGACTTATTTACAAGTTTAAGCCACTTATAAAATGTGTTCAAAGTGCTGCCCATTGTGTTGGATTGTCAATGCAACCCTCTTCTCCCACTCTTGACACACTGATAGCAACACCTCAGAAGAAATACTAGCACAGCACTTCCAGTATCTATTGTTTCAGATGCTGCACATCCCGTATCTTCACAGCATAGACAATGGCCTTCAGATGAATGATAAGGAAAACTTTTTTGTCAATGGTGAAGTTAACAAACAAAACCCCCGCTATTTGTCTGACACTAACCCAAAGTGGATAGATCTCTCCAAGACTGTTGGAACACAAAAATTGATGGTATGGTGTGGTATATGGGGTACAAAGATAGTGGGGTCATTCTTCATCAATGGAAACCTCAATGACACTGGATATCTGAAATTGCTACATAATTCAGATATCCAGTGGCACTGAGGTTTCATTGATAAAGAATAGCCCCACTATCTTTGGGGGGTGGAGCTATGAAGGGGTCGGGGCTATATGTTAACATACATACATACACATACATATATATACAGGCTGCATTATATTATATGGAGGACTATTGAGGCTGCATTATATTATATGGAAGACCATGGAGTCTGCACTATATTATATAGAGACTGCATTATATTATACTATACTATTATTACATATTATGTAGAGCTTAGTGTTGCCCAGGCATAGTAACTAACTGTTCTTAGTTATAAGAAGAATAGAATAGAATGATTATTTTACACATAAAAAAATTTCCTGGAGGGGGCGTAGCCATGCATCCCTTGAAGTGGGTGAAGCTCTGAAGGGGCAGAGCTATGTGTGGGCATATATACATACATACATACATGCACACACATACATACATACACTCAGCCCTATGCCCGGGCAACACCAGGCTCTACAGCTACAGTGGGGAAAAAAGTATTTAGTCAGCCACCACTTGTGCAAGTTCTTCCACTTAAAAAGATGAGGTCGGCCTGTAATTGACATCATAGGTGACCTCAACTATGAGAGACAAAATGAGAAAACAAATCTTGAAAATCACATTGTATGATTTGGAAAGAAATTTTTTTCAAATTTTGGTGGAAAATAATTATTTGGTCAATAACAAAAGTTCATCTCAATACTTTGTTATATATCTTTTTTGGGCAATGACATAGGTCAAACATTTTCTGTAAGGGTATGTCCTCACAGTCCGAAGGAGCTGCGTGTTGGACGCAGCTCCTCCGGACCTGAGGGAAGCCGCAGGTGGCCGCAGGGAGACTGCAGACGCCCTGTACTCACCGTGTGCGGCGGGTGCGGGGCGGCTTCTCCCTGCAGTCACCCGATGGGAGCCGCTTCCGACTCCGCAGCATGAAATAAACATGCTGCGGAGGAGCGGACTCCCGGCAACCCGCACCTCAGCTTCAAAGGCGCTGCGGGCAGGTTACACATAGTGAGGATGGGATTTCTTGAAATCTCATCCACTATGCTGATACTGTACGACGCAGCGTTTTGGACGCAGCGCAAAGACACTGCGTCCAAAATGCTCCTGATCGTGAGGAAGCACCCTAAGTATTCACAAGGTTGGCACGCACTGCTGGTATGTTGGGCTATTCCTCCATGCAGATCTCCTCTAGAGCAGTGATGTTTTGGGGCTGTCGCTGGGTAACACGGGCTTTCAACTCCCTCCAAAAAGTTTTCTATAGGGTTTAGATCTGGAGACTGGCTAGGCAAACTCCAGGACCTTGAAATGCTTTTTATGAAGCCACTCCTTCATTGTCCTGGTAGCGTGCTTGGGATCATTGTCATGCTGAAAGACCCAGCTACATTTCATCGTCAATACTTTTGCTGATGGAAGGAGGTTTGCACTCAAAATCTCATGATACATGGCCCCATTAATTCTTAATGTACACAGATTAGTCGTCCTGGTCTCTTGGCAGAGAAACAGCCCCAAAGCATGATGTTGCCACCCAAATGCTTCACAGTAGGTTTGGTGTTCTTTTGGATGCAACAGCATTCTTTCTCCTCCAAACACGACAAGTTGTGTTTCTACCAAACAGTTCTACTTTGGTTTCATCTAACCATATTACATTCTCCCAATACTCTTCTGGATCATCCAAATTCTCTCTAGCATACTTCAGACGGGCCCAGATATGTAACGGCTTAAGCAGGGGGACACGTCTGGTACTGCAGTATCTGAGTCTGTGGTGGTGTAGTGTGTTACTCATGGTAGCCTGTGTTACATTGGTCCCAGCTCTCTGCAGGTCATTCAGTAGGTCCCCCGAGTGGTTCTGGGATTTTTTTCTCACCGTTCTTGAGATTATTTTGACTCCAATGGGTGAGATCTTGCTTGGAGCCCCAGATCGAGGGAGATTATCAGTGGTCTTGTATGTCTTCCATTTTCTAATTATTGCTCCCACAGTTGATTTCTTCACACCAAGCTGCTTGCCTATTGCAGATTCAGTCTTCCCAGGCTGGTGCAGGGCTACAATTTTGTTTCTGGTGTCCTTTGAGAGCTCTTTGGTCTTCACCATAGTGGAGTTTGGAGTGTGACTGTTTGAGGTTGCAGACAGATATCTTTTATACCGATAACAAGTTCAAACAGGTGCTAGTACTACAGATAATGAGTGGAGGACAGAGGAGCCTCTAAAAGAAGACGTTACATGTCTTTGAGAGCCAGAAATCTTGCTTGTTTGTGAGTGACCAAATACTTATTTTCCATTAAAATTTGAAAAAAAATTCTTTCCAAATCAGACAATGTGGTTTTCAGGATTTGTTCTCTCATTTTGTCTCTCAAAGTTGAGGTCTATCTATGATGTCAATTACAGACCTCTCTCATCTTTTAAGTGGGAGAACTTGCACAAGTGGTGGCTGACTAAATACTTTTTTTCCCATTGTAGAACAGTATAAAAAAAAAACCAAAAAAAAAAAACAGCAATACCCATCCTGATTAAACACAATTGTGGAAAAATATGTATAAGGCGGGCATCACACGCTACGATATATGCAAACATATCGCTGGAGGGCGCCTGATTTTGCATCACTCCTATGACGTGGTTGCGTGTGACAGCATGATGTGACTACCGATAAGTGGTCAGATCGTTAATCACAGATATGGAACCGGACCCCATAGCAGATGATGTCGATCATCCAATCTGCTGCATCGTTCTGTGTGAAACCACGATAACCGATCTCCTGACCGATTTCTCCTATTCCCATCATTCACAAGCATCAGTCTCTGGTTGTGTGAACGATACCTGCACGTAACATCGCTGCTGCGTCCTAAACCTTATCTATACATGTGACACCTCACTAACATGATGTCCACGAGCGCGCACCCCTGACATCGTTATTGAGTTCCCACACGAAATTGTAGTGTGTGACGGCCGCCTAAGATAAATGAACTAATCCAGAAGGACATCTACAATTACTGTTATCTACTGTATAATCGCCTAAGTCTGTCTGTCTGTATCGGAAATCCCGTGTCGCTGATTGGTCGCGCCAGTTGCCAGCTACCAATCAGCGACACGGCATTTCAGAATTAGACGATTATATTGTAGATGGCGTCCGTTAGCGGTGCCACTGCACACGCACCCCTCTCTGCCCAGTCTCCTGCTCCCAGCAGTTCGGCCCACTCCGTTCGGTCTCCCACCCCTAACAGTCTGGCCCACCTCTGCCCCATTTCCCGCCACCAGCAGTCTGGTACCCATCCGCATGGTCTCCCGCACCCAGCAGTCTAGCTCCCTCCTCCTGGTCTCCTAAATCCCCTCCACCCAGTCTCCCGCCACCAACAGTCCAGCCCCCCTCCGCCCGCTCTCCTGCCCCCAGCAGTCCAGACACCCTCTGCCGGGTCTCCCGCC
This sequence comes from Allobates femoralis, assembly GCA_033576535.1. Taxonomy (NCBI): domain Eukaryota; kingdom Metazoa; phylum Chordata; class Amphibia; order Anura; family Aromobatidae; genus Allobates; species Allobates femoralis. The sequence goes on from JARQOC010000002.1 coordinate 623,951,230, forward strand.
CCCAGCAGTTTGCCCCCTCCTCTTGATTTTCCATCTGCCCTGGTCTTACCGCGGTCCATGGAGCAAGGATATGTGTGACGTGGCGTCACATGATCCCCACCGCCTCACATGACCCTTGCCATGTCACGTGAGTAACTTATTTCTCCGCTGCCAGCGGACCATATAAACCAGGATGGGGGACATATATACCACGATAAAGGACATATTCCAGGAGGAGGACCATATGTAGCTGGATGAGGGACATTAATATACAATGAAGGGGGAGAGAGGTCAATTTGTGAGTCTTTAAAGGATTTAGAATGTTACATGAGGCCCATATGTTTCATCAACATGTGGGGCGGGGGGCAGGTCTAAGTTTCGCACTGGAGCCTGCCAGACTCTGGTTACGCCACTGTCTTGGACCATCTGTGTCTGTCTGTACACAGCACTATACTGTAGATACAGGTCCACATTTGATGCTGTATTAGTGTGTCTATATACTGTATGTGTTGTGAGGCATAGCGGCGTCAGGGAGGCAAAGACACGGGATCCAGGCACCACTGGTCACAGCACATGGGTTTATTTGGCCAAAAATGTAGGAAAAACAATAGTCTGGTACAATATTCCGGATTCCCCTTACTTCAGGGGGCCGCTTCTTAGCTTCACCCAAAAGGACGTACCCCGACAAAACCAGCCACAATGTCTCAGGCCTGGCTCAGGGATGCTTCTCTCTCAGAAGCTCAGGGAGTTATCTTCACTCCCCCACTAGAGACCACACCCCGTGGTCTAGCTTCCTTTTATCACACCCAAGCCAGTAAAGCAGAACCAGCACAAAATCCCAGGATGGAGTGCGACCTGTCAATATGGAGGACGCACCCAGGGAGGCACATAACGGTCGCAGGGGCCCGACCCGGTAGGTGCCTCACAGTGTATAGTCTGGACCTGTATGTAGAGTATAGTGCTGTGTATACAAGATATACTGTGGGAAATCTTTAATGTGTATACAGCTCACAGCAGTCTCCATTGTGTATACAGCCAACAGTAGCCTATATTGTGTATACAGCTATCAGCAGTGTCCATTGTGTGTACTGCTAGTAACAGTCACTATTGTATATACAGCTAACAGCAGTCTCTATTTTGTATACAGCCAGCAGTAGTCTTTATTGTGTACACAACAAGAAGCAGTCTATATTGTGTATACAGCCAGCAGCAGTCTTTATTGTGTATACAACCAGCAGCAGTCTATATTGTGTATACAGCCAGTAACAGTCTCTATTGTGTATACAGCCAGCAGCAGTCTTCATTGTGTACACAGCCAGCAGCAGTCTCTATTGTGTATACAGCCAGCAGCAGTCTCTACTGTGTATACAGCCAGCAGCAGTCTTTATAGTGTATACAGCCAGCAGCAGTCTCTATTGTGTATACAGCCAGCAGCAGTCTATATTGTGTATACAACTAACAGCAGTCTTCATGGTGTATACAGCCAGCAGTAGTCTCCATTGTGTATACAGCTAACAGCAGTCTTCATTGTGTATACAGCCAACAGCAGTCTCTATTGTGTGTATATATTAACAGCAGTCTCTATTGTGTATACAGCTAACAGCAGTCTTCATTGTGTATACAGCCAGCAGCAGTCTCTAGTGTGTATACAGCTAACAGCAGTCTCCATTGTGTATACAGCCAGCAACAGTCTCTTTTGTGTATACACCCAGCAGCAGTCTCTATTGTGTATTCTCTAATATGTATTCAGCCCAAAGAAGTCTCAATTGTGTGAATTGTGTGTGAGTATATATATTTATGTATATGTATGCATGTTTGGGTGGAGGCGGAGCCTGAGAAGAGGTGGAGCTGGGGTGGAACCTGGGTGAAGTCTGAGGGGGCCCCAAAATTTTGCCAATAAGGGACCCTAAAATTCCTAGTGGCAGCCCTGACTGAACCTACCCTTATGGCCGCATAACAAAATGGTGACAAGGTTAGCCTCAAATTTTTTAGCGGCAGGCAAATCACTAATAGCAGTACACTGGCGCTCGACAGAGAACCCTACTAGGTTACACCTGCTTCTTAAACTAGATTTAGATTGCTTTCACATCTGCGTTATTTTCACTTGCGGCAGATCAGGCTAACCTGAACTTTTGAACTTCAGTTTTGCCTGGAGCATGGAGGTTTGCATGTTACATGTAATGCAGCAGAGTGGGGATTACATCAATGTAAGGGTCTTTTCACATCTGCCTTTTTCTGCCGGCGGTACACCTGCAACGACCCCATGCATTCTCAATGGGGCTTGCGGCAGGTGTGGCAAGTGTGGTTTTGCCACGATCTGGCACTTGTGACACTTGCGGCTGCGCTAAAAAAGTGCAGCTAACCACAGTTTTCTGGCCCAGCCGCAACTGCCGGATTTGAAAGATCGCGGCAAAACCGCACTTACTGTATCTGCCACAATCCCCATAAAGAATGAATAGGGGTTTGCCGCAGTTAGACGGCAGATCTGGCAGATGGGGTAAATCTGCCAGACTTGCCGCATTCAGCGAAAAACGCTGATGTGAAAGGAACCTAACTTTTGTATGTTATCTGCTTTTACTTTGGGAAAATGGTGCACTTTTGTGAGAACTGTGCAACCCAGAGGTACCTAAAGAATAAAGCTCCCCATCTAGGTAGTAATTTAGCAACAGGCTGGGTGGGTGAAGCTTGTGAGCACAGTAGCTTGGATGACAGTAATGTCAGAGTACAGTTGAATCTCGGCCAGTACACATCGTCAGGAAAACATGTATGGGAACTCAAACCCCTCTCCTGCAGGCTGTAATGGCATGGACTAACCTAAAATCAAAGGAAAGAGCTCTGAGGACCTTCACCCTTTAGGGAGATGGAATGCCCTGCACTGCACAGAAAACCCAGCCCACCAAATTTAAAGCTGTGTACCAGGAGGAGGAAGTGCCTGAAAGGGGGGTCTCCCACACAGAAGATGGGCACATAGGAGCACCTACCAAAAATGAAGTTAGAGGTACTTGTGCATTGGGGATCTGCTGAAGAATGCCACTCCAGTGGGGTAGAGGAAGCAACTGTATTTGGGTCAGTTGTGTCACGTCTCACCTGTGTTCATTGCCTACATCTATTGCTACACGCCTCTATGTGAACCACACCCTCTCAGCATGTTGCACCATCTATGATTATGTACCTTCTGGCTGGTGGGTTGACAGCAAGTGTCTCCCTTGCTCTCCTGTCTCCCTAATCTACAGGGTGGGCCATTTATATGGATGCACCTAAATAAAATGGGAATGCTTGGTGATATCAACTTCCTGTTTGTGGCACATTAGTATATGGGGGCGGGTGGGGGGGATTTTCTAGATTGGTGATGACCATGGCAGCCATTTTGAAGTTGGCCATTTTGGATCCAACTTTATTTTTTTCAATGGGAAGAGGGTCATGTGACAATATCAAACTTATTGAGAATTCCATAAGAAAAACAATGGTGTGCTAATTTTAACAGAACTTTATTCTTTCACGAGTTACTGTATATACAAGTTTATGACCACTTATAAAATGTATTCATTGTTTCAGATGCTGCACATCTCATATCTTCACAACATAGACAATTGCCTTCAGATGAGTGATGAGGCAAACTTTTTTGTGAATGGTGAAGTTAACAAACAAAACCACAGCTATTGGTATGACACAAACCCACAGTGGATAGATCCCTCCAAGACTGGTGGAACACAAAAATTGATAGTATGGTGTGGTATATGGGGTACAAAGATAGTGGGGCCATTTTTGAACAATGGAAACCTCAATGCCACTGGACATCTCAATCATGTAGCAATTTCAGATATCCAGTGGCATTGAGGTTGCCATTGATGAAGAATGGCCCCACTATCTTTGTACCCCATATACCAAACCATACCATCAATATTTGTGTTCCAACAGTCTTGGAGGGATCTATCCACTGTGAGTTAGTGTAAGACCAATAGCTGTGGTTTTGTTTGTTAATTTAACCATTCACAAAAAAGTTTGCCTCATCACTCATTATTATTATTTATTTATATAGCGCCATTAGATTCCATAGCGCTTTACATATGGATAGGGCAGACGAGGGCAAGTACAATGAGTATGGACAAACGAGACGTACAGGTATAGGAGGGGAGAGGGTCCTGTCCATGAGGGCTCACAGTCTATGAGGGGCGGGTGGGGATACAGTAGGAGAGGGTTGTGCCGGTCGTGAAACTGTGTGGTTGACCAGGTTTCATTGCAGGTTGTAGGCTTGTTAGAAGAGGTGTGTCTTCAGGTTCCTTTTGAAGGTTGCCAGGGTCGGCGAGTGTCTGATGTGTTGGGGAGAGAGAGTTCCAGAGTATAGCTGATGCACAGGAGAAATCTTGAATGAGGTTGTAAGAGGAGGAAATAAGAGGGGAAAAGAGAAGGAGCTCTTGGGATGATCACAGGTTGCGTTAGGGTAGGTATCAGGAGACCATGTCAGAGATGTTTGAAGGGGACAGGTTGAGGATGACTTTGTATGTCATGGTTAGGGTTTTGAACCGGGATCTCTGAGAAATGGGGAGCCAGTGAAGGGCCTGGCAGAGGGGAGAGACGTGGGTGTAGTGGGGAGACAGGTGGATTAGTCGGGCAGCGGAGTTGAGGATGGATTGGAGAGGTGCGAGGGAGGTAGCGGGGAGACTGGTGAGCAGGAGGTTGCAGTAGTCAAGGTGTGAGATGATTAGAGCATGAACAAGTGTTTTAGTAGTGTTGTGATGAAGGAAAGTGCAGATTCGGGAAATGTTTTTGAGCTGGAGTCGGCAGGAGGTGGCAAGAGCTTGGACGTGGAGTTTGAAGGACGGGGAATTGTCGAGGATTACCCCGAGACATTTAATGTGGGGGAATGGGGAGAGTGAGCAGTTGTTGACATTGATGGATAGGTTTGGTAGAGGGGGAGAGCAATTTGGGGGGAAGACGATGAACTCAGTTTTGTCCATGTTCAGCTTTAGATAGTGGGCTGAGAAGGATGAGCTGGCGAACAGGCATTGTGGAATTTTGGATAGTAGGGAGGTGATGTTAGGCCCAGACAGATAGATATGGGGGTCATCAGCGTAGAGATGGTACTGAAGGCCGTGGGATTCAATGAATTGTCCTAGGCCGACGGTGTAGATGGAGACGAGTAGGGGTCCCAGAACAAAGCCTTGGGGGACACAGATGGATAGGGAATAGGGTGAAGAGGAGGAATAGGAGTGGGTGATGCTGAAAGTCTGGTCCGCTTGATATCCAGGAGAGGGCCAGGTCAGTTATATCAAGAGATTCCAGGATCTGTAGAAGTAGGAAATGGTCTACGGTGTCAAAGGCAGCAGATAGGTCAAGGAGGAGGAGGATGGAGTAATGTTGCTTGTTCTTGGTGGTCAGTAGGTCGTTGGTGACCTTGCCTAGGGCTGTTTTGGTGTAGTGATGGGATCTGAAGCCGGATTGCAGGCAGTCAAAGAGGGAGCTGGAGGAGAGGTGGGGGGACAGTTCGGAATGGACGTGTTGTTCTAATAATTTGGAGGTGAAGGGGAGAAGAGATATGGAGCGGTAGTTAGAGGCAGCTGCTGGGTCGGGGGAGGGTTTTTTGAGGATGGATGTGATAAAGGTGTGTTTGAAGGATGAGGGGAAATGCTGGTAGTGAGTGATAAGTTGAAGAGATGGGTCAGGGCAGAGATGAGGACTGTGGTGAGGTTCGGGATGAGGTGGGAGGGGAGTGGGTCGAGGGCACAGGCGGTGAGGTGAGATTGTGACAGAAGGGAGGAGAGTTGATCTTCTTTCATGGTGGTAAAGCTTCCTTTGGGCGAGGAGGGTAGGGCGGTCATGGGGGCGGGCCGAGGGGACAGTGGGTCAAAGCTTTCTCTGATTTTGTCAATCTTCCATTTGAAGAAAGAGGCGAAGTCGTTGGCAGAGATGAGGGGAGAGGGAGGAGGTGCAGGGGACGGAGAAAAGAGTTGAAGGTTTTGAATAGTTGTGTGGGGTTGTGGGACAGGGCGGTTATTAGGGATGAGAAGTAGACTTGTTTTGTGGCGATGAGCTTTGCCTTTAAATTAGTGAGGGACTGTTTATACAAGGCGAAATGCACCACGGAATGGGATTTTTTCCATCTGCGCTCGGCCGCCCTGGACGACCGACGCAGTTCTTTAGTGAGGGTGGTCAGCCAGGGTTGCCTGTGTGTGCGGGTTTTCTTGTACACTGTGTGCAGAATTATTAGGCAACTTGTATTTTAGATGATTACTTTTATTATTGATCAACAACTATGTTCTCAATCAACCCAAAAGACTCATAAATATCAAAGCTTAATATTTTTGGAAGTTGGAGTGGGTTTTTTTAGATTTGGCTATCTTAGGAGGATATCTGTTTGTGCAGGTAATTATTACTGTGCAGAATTATTAGGCAACTTAATAAAAACCTAATATATTCCTATCTCACTTGTTTATTTTCACTAGGTAAATTAATATAACTGCACAAAATTTGGAAAAAAAAAATTTCTGACATGCAAAAAACAAACACAAAAAAAATTAGTGACCAGTATAGCCATCTTTCTTTATGATGACACTCAACAGCCTTCCATCCATAGATTCTGTCAGTTGCTTGATCTATTTATGATCAACATTGCGTGCAGCAGCCACCACAGCCTCCCAGACACTGTTCCGAGAGGTGTATTGTTTTCCCTCCCTGTAGATCTCACATTTTATGAGGGACCACAGGTTCTCTATAGGGTTCAGATCAGGAGAACAAGGGGTCCATGTCATTATATTATCTTCTTTTAGACCTTTACTGGCCAGCCACGCTGTGGAGTAGTTGGATGCATGTAATGGAACATTATCCTGCATGAAAATCATGTTTTTCTTGAAAGACACCGACTTCTTCCTGTACCACTGCTTGAAGAAGTTGTCCTCCAGAAACTGGCGATAGGTCCGGGAGTTGAGCTTCACTCCATCCTCAACCCTAAAAGGTCCCACAAGTTCATCTTTGATGATACCAGCCCATACCAATACCCCACCTCCACCTTGCTGGCATCTGAGTCAGAGTGGAGCTCTCTGCCCTTTACTGATCCAGCCTCTGGCCCATCCATCTGGCCCATCAAGAGTCACTCTCATTTCATCAGTCCATAAAACCTTTGAAAAATCAGTCTTAAGATGTTTCTTGGCCCAGTCTTGACATTTTATCTTATGTTTCTTGGTGAAAGATGGTCGTTTTTCAGCCTTCCTTACCTTGGACATGTCCCTGAGCACGGCACACCTTGTGCTTTTTGATACTCCAGTAACATTGCAGCTCTGAAATATGGCAAAACTGGTGGCAAATGGCATCTTGGCAGCTTCACGCTTGATTTTCCTCAATTTATGGGCAGTTATTTTGCGCCTTTTTTGCCCAACATGCTTCTTGCTACCCTGTTGGCTATTTCCATGAAATGCTTGATTGTTTGGTGATCACGCTTCAAATGTTTGGCAATTTCAAGACTGCTACATCCTTCTGCAAGACATCTCACAATTTTGGACTTTTCAGAGCCCGTCAAATCTCTCTTCTGACCCATTTTGCCTAAGGAAAGGCATTTGCCTAATAATTGAGCACACCTTATATAGGGTGTTGATGTCATTACACCACACCCCTTCTCATTACAGAGTTGTACATCACCTGATTTACTTAATTGGTAGTTGGCTCTCAAGCCTATACAGCTTGGAGTGGGACAACATGTATAAAAAGTATCATGTGATTAAAATACTCATTTGCCTAATAATTCTGCACACAGTGTATGTGAGGGGGGCGGCCTGGTCAAGGGCTGTAGTGATTGTGGTGTTATAGAGGGTGGCAGCAGCGTCAGCGTCATGTGTGGAAGCTATGTCTGAAAGAGGGAGAAGGGACTCAGAGAATGCATGAAAGTCAATGAGTTTAAGGTTTCTGCGGAGAGAGAGAGTTTCCGGAGAGGGGGAAGTGTGGTGGGAGGGGAGGGGAGGAGAAGTCAGCAGGTTGTTGTCGGATAGGGGGAGGGGTGAGTTATAGAGGTCAGTGAGGGAACAAAGGTAGGTGAGGACAAGGTCGAGCATGTGGCCATCCTTTTGAGTGGCTGAGGAGGTCCATTAGGAAAGCCCAAAGGAGGTTGTTAGTGATATGAGTCTAGAGGCAGCAGGGTAGGGGGTGTCGATGGGGATGTTGAGTTCGCCCATGATGATAGTGGGGATGTCGGAAGAAAGGAAGTGGAGAAGCCGAGTGGTGAAATGGTCAAGAAAGGTGTAGGTAGATCCTGGTGAGCGGTAGATGACAGCCAATTGAAGGTTGCAGGGTGAGAAGATGCGGGCGGAGTGCACCTCAATGAGGGGAGGGAGGCAGAGGGCGGGAGTCTAATTGGGGTGAAGAAGCAACTGTCGGACAGGAGTAAGCCAACACCTCCACCGTGCTTGTTGCCGGGCGGAGGGTGGCAAAGAGTCCGCCATAGGAGAGTGCAGTGGGGAAGGTTTTGTTAGAGGGGATGAGCCATGTTTCGGTGATGCCAAGGAATGAGAGTTTGTTGGAGGTGAAGAGGTCTCATCTGAAGTCAATTGTCTATGCTGTGAAGATATGAGATGTGCAACATCTGAAACAACGGATACTGGAAGCCTGTGCTAGCATTTCATCTGCGGTGTTGCTATCAGTGTGTCAAGAGCTTGAGAAGAGGGTTGCACTGACAATCCAACACAATGGGCAGCACTTTAACACATTCTATAAGTGGTCATAAACTTGTACATAACTCATGAAAGAATAAAGTTACATTAAAACCAAGCACACCATTGTTTTTTCTTATGAAAGTCTCAATAAGTTTGATGTATCACACATCAAAAAATAAAGTTGGATCCAAAATGGCTGACTTCAAAATGGCAGCCGTGGTCACCACCCATCTGGAAAAGTCCCCCTCCCATATACTAATCTGCCATAAACAGGGAGTTGATATCACCAACCAGTCCCATTTTATTTTGGTGCATCCATATAAATGGCCCACCCTGTACATTAACACCATGGGGAACATCACATAACACCATCATAGGTGGGAACAGTAAAATGGCAATGTTTAGCCCTGCATGCCCACAGCCGCATGCCTGTTACCTGTCCTCGGGGTCACAATCACTGACGCCGCCACCACTATTGACACTTGAAAGGATCCGACCCTTGGCCCAGTGATTGAGTATCCTAACCCTGGTCAGGACAAAGGCTTACATGTGGAATCCTGAGCGCTAACGGGCACAACTCTGAGTTAAAACGATTGCTAGGTAATCTTAACAAACCTTAATTAGTGTAAAATATACAGATAGACAGAGTCTTCTTATCAGATATACTTTGACAAGGATAACGACATTTTAAGAGCAATGCAGGAACAGAAGGCATCATGTGCATGAAACCTTTCTTACAATTGCTGCTACTACCCAGGATGCTTAGGGGCTGGCCCACAATGCACTAGGATCTTAAAGGAGAACTCTGAATAATGCAGGTAATACTGCCAGATGGTGATAATCAAACAAGACAACATGTAACATTACATAGTTCATAATATGTGGCAAATATAGCATCACATTCTTTCACTAAATGGGCAGAACATTAATACTGCTGCCTTGGACTTGGTGTATCTTCATTACACGATGCTCTGGTCTTTCGAGTGCTGCTATTATATATATTTCAAGTTTTTGTTTTTTCATTATTGCCGACATGAAACACTTGTGTTTCTTTTCAAATGATATGATAACTAGTGACTCTTACAAAACATGAATCAATTTAAAGTGCACTATTTAAAATATAACTTTTAATGAATTGTTTGTTAAAATAACAAAAAGGTGCTCACCCACACCCAGTGTCTATACACACATGTATCATACAGGGGTAATTCCTTTCTTTACCCTGTTCTGTTTCCTACCTGACAGCGGAGTTTTATACACCTAATTTGTACGGTGTCCCCGCTCACCGACGGCTCTCCCTGTTATTTATATACCTATAACTAGGGCGCAGTCATGTCATGCATCCCTCTTCCTTCAGGGGTATCTATCTCGACAAGGGTCAAACCCCTATGTCTAATGCACTGTCTCTTGATAGTGACAACCCACTATCTTGGGGGCTAGTACTACTATGGGCTAAATATCGATAGTCAGGAGGTCTATATGCAACCATACACACATACTAAGATACCACTATAGTCACCTGCCACAGTACCTTCAATAAATGTGGGGGGGGGAGTTTCAATGGATCTATATTCCCTCCAAGGTGCACCCACTTCTATAGTGTCTTATATCCTAACAAACAACATTTTTAAGCCCATTCTTTTATTGCCTGCAAGAAAAAGTGGTGACAGTCATTATTGCATTTATCCCCTCCGGAAGGTGGATGCATACACTGGTAGATACAGATTGGTTACTTATCTCACGTCCACTGTCTCAGCACTCTACGCGTTTCCACCTACTGATGGAAGTAGGTTTCGTCAGGAGTGACAGTTCCTTCTTTGGAGGTGCCCGTGACTTCTTTCCTTTATTCACAGGTTGCGCTGGTAGGTGGATAAAGCTATTACTTTTCCCCTCAGTTGTTGCGCCCTCCTTCCCAGTGTAGATGTCTGGGAGACTTTTCTTTTCTACAGATAGTGCGCTAACAGGGGTGTCAGGTATCCCCTCCTGTTTACTAAAATAGCGGCGCCGCTATTTTAGTAAACAGGAGGGGATACCTGACACCCCTGTTAGCGCACTATCTGTAGAAAAGAAAAGTCTCCCAGACATTTACACTGGGAAGGAGGGCGCAACAACTGAGGGGAAAAGTAATAGCTTTATCCACCTACCAGCGCAACCTGTGAATAAAGGAAAGAAGTCACGGGCACCTCCAAAGAAGGAACTGTCACTCCTGACGAAACCTACTTCCATCAGTAGGTGGAAACGCGTAGAGTGCTGAGACAGTGGACGTGAGATAAGTAACCAATCTGTATCTACCAGTGTATGCATCCACCTTCCGGAGGGGATAAATGCAATAATGACTGTCACCACTTTTTCTTGCAGGCGATAAAAGAATGGGCTTAAAAATGTTGTTTGTTAGGATATAAGACACTATAGAAGTGGGTGCACCTTGGAGGGAATATAGATCCATTGAAACTCCCCCCCCACATTTATTGAAGGTACTGTGGCAGGTGACTATAGTGGTATCTTAGTATGTGTGTATGGTTGCATATAGACCTCCTGACTATCGATATTTAGCCCATAGTAGTACTAGCCCCCAAGATAGTGGGTTGTCACTATCAAGAGACAGTGCATGAGACATAGGGGTTTGACCCTTGTCGAGATAGATACCCCTGAAGGAAGAGGGATGCATGACATGACTGCGCCCTAGTTATAGGTATATAAATAACAGGGAGAGCCGTTGGTGAGCGGGGACACCGTACAAATTAGGTGTATAAAACTCCGCTGTCAGGTAGGAAACAGAACAGGGTAAAGAAAGGAATTACCCCTGTATGATACATGTGTGTATAGACACTGGGTGTGGGTGAGCACCTTTTTGTTATTTTAACAAACAATTCATTAAAAGTTATATTTTAAATAGTGCACTTTAAATTGATTCATGAAACACTTGTGCCAACCTGAGATTTTAACGCTATAATGGGATCCTAATGGATCCTGCAATAAGAGTGCCTGGAACCACCGCCACCCACTGCTCCTTTGCTAGCGACACTATTGGGTATAATGACTATCTAAATTTCTTTTAACAGCATGCTCTACCAGTGATGTGTTGGACCTCAAGATACTCAATCCTTTGTTATTGCATGATTTAAGCCACTGCCACGAAGAAAAGAAGTTTATTTTTCTCTTATTGAAACAAATGTCCTGATTTAAATATATTAATTACATAAGGCACAAGTCCTAAAATTGTACATGTATAGTAATATTTTCTCCACTTGAGGGAGACAAATCCCACATATACCATCTACATCTACGGTATTTTTTTTTTAATATAATTTACTTTTGTTGAAGATGCATTTTTATACTCCCTGAACTCAATTTGAAGGATTTTATAACCCTCTTATCCTAAAGATGTCACATTCATTCTTTTCAGGAGACTTTCCACATTATGTACTTAAACTTCATGAGTGCCAATAACAATGAGCAGGACTGTACATATAACTTTTTTATTGTTTTTATACTATTATTTATGGAAAAATAGTGATAAAAAAATCCCAGCAATTTGTTTTATTTAGCTTTTTTTATTGCCTTCATCATACAGGAGAAATAATGTATTGTTAGGTGACAGAAAGAGAAGATTATGGTGTATGTGGATGGGCTCACCCTGAAAGGGTTAAATGTGCCCAATCACAGCTACTTCTTATTGCTGCAGTTAGATGTAGGTGTCTGCGGTATAAGGGCCGCTTCACACTGCGGCGTTATCCGGTCCAGTTCTGTCCGGGATGACCCAGACAGCCGCGGACCGGATCAGCACACAGGACTGGGGGGCTATTATGCCCTCCGTTCTGGTTTGCAGCACACGCAGCTGCAGCCACTGACAGGTCAGGACTGCAGCGCCGCAATCCTAACTTATCAGCAGGGGGAACTGCGTGCGGCTGCACACCAGACCGGAGGGCATAATAGCCCCCCAGTCCTGTGTGCTGATCCGGTCCGCGGCTGTCTGGGTCATCCCGGACAGCACCGGACCAGATCACGCCGCAGTGTGAAGCGGCCCTTACTCAGCCCTTTCTGGTTCAGTAGCTTCTTATTACTGAGCTTCTGCTTTTGTAACGCCAACACTTTTTTTTCACTACTGGAGTGGCGCTTTTAATGTACGTCACCTGCCCCCCATCATATACTAATTTTACTATGACTTCACCTTTTCACTTCTTGTATCCATAACTCACTAGCTGAAGGTCCTGGGTTCATATCCCCCAAGGAAAACATTATGTAATCAGTTTGTATGTTCTCCCCGTGTTTGAATGGGTTTTCTCCATTACTACGATTTCTTCCCACACTCCAAAGACATACTGATAGGGACTTTACATTGTGAGTAGGGATGGGTGAGTCTACTCGCTAGGACTCGTTACTCGGCGAGTAGTAAGGGACTCGCAGGACTCGGTACTCTGCGAGTTTCCCAGCGATTACTCGCACAGCAACGAGTCCAATGCAAATCAATATCAATCCTAGTTTTGTCAGAGACTCTGACAAAACTAGGATTGCCATTGACTTGCATTGGTCTGATTACTGTGCGAGTAATCGCTGGGAAACTCGCAGAGTAACTGCTGTTACTTTGTGAGCCGAGTCCAGCTGTCTGCTCTGTGCAGGCTGCCGCAGCTCCAGGGTCCTAGAGCCCGCCTGCTCACAGAGATGATGTAGCAGAGCTGAGGTTGTTCTCAGTCTGCTCATTCCCTGTGCATAGACATCTATATCTATGCACAGGGATGTAGCAGAGAGGACATCGCGTTTTGGACTACGTCGGACGGAAGAGGATTTTTTTAATTAAAGATGGAGTCCCTAATGGCTTTTTTTTTTTATTTCTAATAAAAATTTTTCTCTATGTTGTGTTTTTTTAACCCTTTATTGGAGATTCTTAGTGGCCGGGTCAAACGTGGCCTGACATTAAGAATCTCGGGCTTAATACCAGCTTGTATAACAAAGCTGGTATTAACCCCTTTATTACCCTGCGTGCCACCGCCACCAGGGCCGCTGGAAGAGCGGGGTTGAGCGCCAGAGGATGGCGCTTCAATGAACGCGCCATCTTCTGGGGCCCAGACAGCTTGGGCTTCCCTGCGCTGCGGATTCCAGCCCCCAGCTGCTTAGCTGTACCTGGCTAGACATAGAAATTGCGCGGAGCCCCACGCATTTTTTTTTTTATTATTTCATGAAATTCATGAAATAATTAAAAAAAAGGGCTCCCCTATATTCTTGTGTCCGGCCAGGTACAAATAGGCATCTGGGGGTTGGGGGCAGCCCGTCGCTGCCTGCTGGATCCGGCTGGTTCCAGAAATACGGCGAAGCCCACGTGAAATTTTTTTCTGACAAATCCATAAAACAATGTAAATAAAAGGGACTGCATCTTTATTAACCCCTGGACCATGTGCGAGGGGTTAATAAAGATGCAGTCCCTTTTTTAGGATTGTTTTATTGATTTTTCAGAAAAAAAATTACATGGGCTTCGCCGTATTTCTGGAACCAGCCGGATCCAGCAGGCAGCGACGGGCTGCCCCCAACCCCCAGGTGCCTATTTGCACCTGGCCAGACACAAGAATATAGGGGAGCCCTTTTTTTTATTATTTCATGAATTTCATGAAATAATTAAAAAAAATGCGTGGGGCTCCACGCAATTTCTATGTCTAGCCAGGTACAGCTAAGCAGCTGGGGGCTGGAATCCGCAGCGCAGGGATGCCCAAGCTTTCTGGGCACATCCCGCTGCAAATTGCAGCCCGCAGCCGCCCCAGAAGATGGCGCGTTCATTGAAGCGCCTTCTTCTGGCGCTGAACCCCTCTCTTCCAGCGGCCCTGGTGGCGGTGGCACGCTGGGTAATAAAGAGGTTAGGGCCAGCTTTGTATTATCAGCTGGCCCTAAGCCCAAAATTTATGGCGGTCACGCCAATATTAGACATGACCGCCATGAATTTCTATTAAATTGTTTAAAAAAAAAACACAACACAGAGAAAATTTTTTATTAGAAATAAAAAAAAAGCCATTAGGGACTCCATCTTTAATTAAAAAAATCCTCTTCCATCCGACGTAGTCCAAAACGCGATGTCCTCTCTGCTACATCCCCTGTGCATAGATATAGATGTCTATGCACAAGGATGAGCAGACTGAGAACAATCTCAGCTCTGCTACACACAGGAAGAGCAGGCGGGCTCTAGGACCCTGGAGCTGCGGTAGCCTGTACAGAGCAGACAGCCTGACTTCTTACTGTGCGAGTTTCCCTGCGATTACTTGCACAGTAAACGAGTCCAATGCAAGTCAATGCCAATCCTAGTTTTGTCAGAGTCTCTGACAAAACTAGGATTGCTTCAGGCTGAAGCTTCCGAGACACATCTGCGATTTGTAAATCGCACACTACTCGCTATTACTCGCTTCCCCATTCATTAACATTGGACTCGCTAGACTCGCAACGAGTAGCGAGTCCCGGGCTCGGACTCGCTAGAGTCAAGTGATTCTGAGTAATTTAGGACTCGCCCATCACTAATTGTGAGCCCCAATGGGGACAGTGATGATCATGTCTGTAATGCGCTGTGGAATTAATAGTGCTATACAAGTGAGTAAAATAAAATAATCACAATAAAAAAGTCAGACGTTATGTCACAACAACTCAACACAGCTTTTGAGAGCAACAGCAAGGCTCCCATAGAAATTTATTGATAAGTGACCTCCAGTGCGCTCCATAAAACACTAGAGCATCCTAGCAGGTAATTTTTCGTCAAAGACCAACAGAGTGATAGCAATAGTGGCTGGAGCCATGTACGGAGACGCTCCATAAAAGACACAGCAGTCAGGTCTTTGAGAGAGAGAATCACATCCTTTATTAGAAGGGCAAGGTTATATACCATAATCAGGGGTTCCTAACAATAGAGTAACACTTAACAGGGTAATACGTGGCAAGATGGCGGGGCCATATCCATACAAAAATGAAAGAAATGCGTGATGAACAGTTCTAAACCTATCAACACCTTTATCAAGAAATGTCTTACAAACAGTTCTGAATCTATTGACGCATTTATAATAGACATCTGGCTCCTGCACTTATGCTCATATGGCCACAGACCGGTGACCCCATGACTATGTTCCCAGCCTTCAACTATTGCCACGTAGCATTTCTGCTAAGTGTGTCTAAAGTTCAGAGTGAATAGATATGATAAACTGAATGGCTCTTAGAGAGACAAGATGGCTGCGAATTTACAGTACATACAAAGCATCAGACAACTTCTTTAACATTACTTCCACAGCCGAGTAGTCCGCAGTATTTAAATGTTATTTAAATGTCCACACCCACAGAAGCTGTTATTCTGTCCCTCCCCTCTGTGCTCTGTGTCTCTTGCTAGTGTAGTGTAGTTTTCATTTTCATTTCTGCCTGTACTGCTGCTGAGGGGAGAGGGAGGGAGAGATGGCAGGTACGTATCTAGTTATCAGACAGGGCTTTCTCCTCCTGTGACACAAGCTGTGCTATCTGCGAGAGATTTTGTGTTTTTATTTGAACATTTGTTTTCTTGCATACATGGGAGAGGACAGACAGGAGGATACAGTTCCCCCTTGTGAGTGATTTCCACTGAACTTTGCTTGTCGAAGAGGGCAGTGCAGAGCAGGCAGTGATGTCACTACATTAATATTCATTCCTGGGGAGTGTGCTGTAGAGAATGAAGTGATCACTCACTGTGATTGACAGATGGAAAGAATCTCTTTTTTGCAGTTTACAGATAGGGAGTGTATAAATAAAAGAAATATGTGGCACCCTACTATGTAGGTGCCACAGAGGGGTACTGCACCCGTAAAAGAGGTGTAGTCACCCCAGCTGCAAGTGGATTTATGGATGGTAGGCGAGACCCTAAAACCCACATCCCACATTAGATCAGGCAGTGGGAGGGAACCCGGGAGGGTATATAGTTACCAGAAAGGAGAAAGGAGAAAGGAGGTCGATCCTTGGCAGGAGGTCTTTGACCGTAGGCCTCTGCATCTGGGTTGGAAAGCTAGAAAAGTTCCAGGCAGGGAGACTGAGGCAAGAAGGAGGGTCTCCTCGGCTGAGGGACCCAGGGACAAGCAGTACAGATCCCAGACAAAGAACAGAGAAAGGAGCAAGGAGCTCGGAGGGAGTTAGTTCAAGGAAGGAAACCGGGTTCCGGAGCCCGCACCTGTAGGAACCTTTACGGCCTGCAGAAAATCCGCAACACGGGGGTATCTCTAGATACGGCCTTGATTCTCAAGCAACCATTAGAGGGGACCAGACACAGCTGGCAATCCGCTGTGCAAAGAGCCGCAGTGTCCAAGGAGCCGCCGTGTTCAATAGAAGGTTACCCGATGGGAGCAAAGGAAGGAAAGAGAGACACCAGGAGGTCAGATCTACTCTATATGAGGTCAGGCTTCACACAGCTACTGGGAATCAGGGAAGAGAAGAAACAAGAAAGGCACACACTGGGGGTTCCGTCCAGCTACCAGAGATCCGCTTGCAGGCACCCGTAGCCACTTGTCATTTTAACACCTAACTGCACTGAGGACTGTAATGACTCTGGTAAAGTTCCAGTAAAGTACCCGGTGAAGTGACTTTTGACTCTGCTACATCTTTCTTTCCACAAATTAATTCCTTCCACAGGAATTGCTGCCCCGGAGGTCCAGTCCTGCCTGCGGAGGACTATCATATCTCAGCCGCAATACCACCGACCTCTGGAGGACTGTAGCGGTGCTGGTGACATCTCACCAGGTACTGCAGGTGGCGTCATGACAACTATAAACTTGTACATAATCCTCTGTATATAAATCCCCCTTTTAAAGATAGGCCCAGGACACGGGATCAGGCACGGCCACCATTCCCCGTGACACAGCAGTTAACCCTTTGCCACCTGATACCCGAGTACCCCAAAGCCTGGGTGCTACAAATACATGAATAGAAAGAGCTTCACTAAAGGAATTCGAAAATGACATCAGTTACATATGATTTTTTGACCTAACAAATTCACTCTAAGGCTGCCTTCAGATTTGCAGATGCCTCCACAGCGTTTTGCGGAGGCATCTGCAAGCATCTGCATGCAGACGGCAGCCCCTATGTTTATAATGGAGCGCACGGCGGTCTGCAGATGCTTGCAGACCGCCGTGCGCACCCATTCACTCCTATATGTGATCGGTGCGCAGGCGGATGCCTGCGCACAAATCACCCACTCTCGCCCGCACCAGGGACGCAACTGTCGGGCCCCACAGGACTGGGGTACTCGGTACCGGACCGGACGGTACTGGGGAAGTCACGGGTGGCTTGGTCCGGACCGTGTCCCTCGCTCGGCAATAAAGGGGAATTATTTACAAGGGATTGTCACGGGTGACGCCACCACTTGGTGCGACCAGTGATGGGGCCGCCGCTGCTGCAGAACCTCCGGGGGTGATAGGATGGCAGCGGAGATGGTATAGTTCAGTGGCAGTAAGAGTAAAAGTCTATTGGGGTTTTAGATGGTGGAGAAGGGTTAAATGACACACACTCACGTTTGGTCGACACTGGTGCACTTCCCTTCTTCTCCTGATGCTGCAGAGCTGGCAGCTTGTAGCAGGGGAAGCTCTCTGTGCTGAATCTGGAGCAAAGGTCGCAATCAATACACAGACTCACAGTTTTGCTGTTTTCCAAAGCTTTACTGCTGATGTTACTGCAGATTATAGTCCACGGAGTCTGTAATGGGTCTGAGCTCTCTCCCAACCCTGTCCGGGGTCGTCAGCGTCCTTATGCTGCGCTGTGTGTGTGTCCTGGTTGCTGCATTAGCTGAGCTGCTGGGATTCCTCACGTCTCTCTGTATTCTGCTGGTACCACTTGGCTAGGCAACTTGAGTCCTCTGTGCTGTGCTGACCACTCCGTGTTGCTTCGCTCTGGTACTAGGGCATCTAGAGATCCCACTGTTCCTGGATTCACTGTGCTGTGGGTGCCAGACACAGTACCGGATCCGGTGTCCGTTCTGTGCGCTCTTCTGGGGCAAGTGAAGGTATCACTCCAGCTCCCAGACGTGTTCCTCTGTCTGTAGTTCTCCTGTTCCTCTGACCCTTGCTAGGTCTGCACTGAGCTAACTCTGCTCTCAGTGTGCTCTTCACAGCACTACACCGTGCTGTACGGTCTGAGCTCTCAGTTCTCCTGAGCTGTTCTGAGCTACTTCCTCATGAGCAGAAGTATTAAAGAAGCAGGTGGTGCTCCCCCTTCTGGCTCAGAGGTGCTAGTGTTCGTCAGTGTGTAGTGGGGGAGAGAACCTATGTGATGTTATTGTGGCACATTAACCCATGGGGTGCCACACAACATGTCGCGTCCCTGGTGCGGACGAGATGTGTGATCTGTACGCAGGCATCCGCCTGCGCACAGATCACATATAGGAGTGAATGGGTGCGCACGGCGGTCTGCAAGTATCTGCAGACCGCTGTGCGCTCCATTATAACATAGGGGCTGCCGTCTGCATGCAGATGCTTGCAGATGCCTCCGCAAAACACTGCGGAGGCATCTGTAAATCTGAAGGCAGCCTAAGTGAAGACTGCAGGCAGTAAGAATATTAGCATTTAGTTCTATGCTTCTGTTAAAATAAATGAAACATTTCAAATTCTGGAACAGAAATACAGAATAGTGCCAATGTTAATATAATTTTTATTTTAATACATTAGATTTAAAAAGAGCAAAACAATAGGTACATTTTAACTTTAAAGATGGCTATGTTCTGTTTAGGAGCACAGGGGGGTTGCTGTGGATGCTGTCAGCACATTGCATCACTCTTGCAGTTTGCTAATGGCATTGGGAAAGCAGATTTAGAGATTTTGATTTCCCCAAACCTGCTCTCACCTATTACCTAAATTAGTTCCACTTATAAATAGAGTTATTAGCCAATAGAAATATACTAGGGAATTATGATAATGCAGTTTCCTAATATACAAGTGAAGGTTCATCTAAGGTAAAGCTTCACTTCAAAATAAGAGACCTTTTATTGCTCAAGTGCCCCATATAACAAGAACATATATACAGTGGGAACTTATTTCATGATGATCATGCAGGCACAATAGCTCAATAGCTATGCCCGCATGATCACCATTGGAAGCTTGACTGAGGTGATAGCCAAGCTGTTACACCCAGGGCTGTTCCCCGCACCCCACTTGCTGTTTGACCCCCTAAATTCCAGGAGCATGGTCTAACACATATTCTATGCTAACTGAATGCAGTATTGAATACAGCGTGTCTGCTGCATTCAGAGAAGGGGTCCTCCATGTCTCTAGCCCCACTGTATGTTGTAAAAAAGAGTTTATAAAGTTTATGGATAAGGGACTTACTCAGCTGTTGTATGGTGTCCTCCCCGCCTCCAGCCCTCTCTTGTTCAGCCTCCTGTATGTGTCACCACTGTTGCTGGTGTCCTCCCCACCTCCAGCCCTCTCTTGTTCAGCCTCCTTCATGTGTCTCCCCTCCACAGAGTGAGCAATGGGCGGGAGCAGTCCCAGCAGCTTAAATGCCTCCTGCTGGTGATCTCAGAGCCAAAACCCGCCCCGCTGTATGAATACAGTATAATCTGGTGCAGGGTGGGCTCTGGCACTGATATCAAAGGCAGGAGGCATTTCACCTGCTGGTACCACTCCCGCCGATTGCTCGCTCTGTGGATGGGAGACACATAAAGGAGGCTGAACAAGAGAGGGCTGGAGGCGGGGAGGACACCAGCAACAGCGATGACACATGCAGGAGGCTGAACAAGAGAGGGCTGGAGGTGGGGAAGACACTATACAACAGTGATGACTCATTACTGAGTAAGTTCCTCTGGACTCCTTATCCATAAACTTTATAAAGTCTTTTTTACAACTTACAGGGGGGATAGAGACATGGGGGACCCCTTCCATGAATGCAGCTGACACGCTGCATTCAGTATTGCATTCAGTTAGCATAGCATCAGGGGGGTGACAGGTCCTCTTTAAAAAATCTGAAAATAAAGAACAAAAAAAATTAAAAAATAATATACAAAAAATATATTTATGTAAAAACAAAAATAAACAAATGTAAAGTACACATATTTCGTATTAACATGTCCGGGACAACCCAATATATAAAACTGACCCTCTAGTTAACCACTTTAGTGAGCACCCTAAGAACAAATTGTGAAATAACGTATTTTCATCATGTAGCCAATAAAAGAGTAGTATAAAATCCGATTAATAAGTTGTATATACAGTGCCTACAAGTAGTATTCAACCCCCTGCAGATTTAGCTGGTTTGATAAGATGCCAATAAGTTAGAGCCTTCAAACTGCAAACGAGAGTAGGATTTATTAACAGAAGCATAAATCTTACAAACCAAAAAGTTATGTTGCTCAGTTGAATTTTTATAAATTTTAAACATAAAAGTGTGGGTCAATTATTCTTCAACCTCTATGTTTAATATTTTGTGGAATAACCCTTGTTTGCAATTACAGCTAATAATCGTCTTTTATAAGACCTGATCAGGCCGGAACATATCTCTGGAGTTATCTTGGCCCACTCCTCCATGCAGATCTTCTCCAAGTTATCTAGGTTCTTTGGGTGTCTCATGTGGACATTAATCTTGAGCTCCTTCTACAAGTTTTCAATTGGGTTAAGGTCAGGAGACTGACTAGGTCACTCCAACACCTTGATTTTTTCCCTCTTGAACCAGGCCTTGGTTTTCTTGGCTGTGTGCTTTGGGTTGTTGTCTTGTTGGAAGATGAAATTACGACCACTTTAAGATCCTTGATGGAGGAGCGGAGGTTCGTGGCCAAAATATCCAGGTAGGCCGTGCTATCCATCTTCCCATGGATGCGGACCAGATGGCCAGGCCCCTTGGCTGAGAAACAGCCCCACAGCATGATGCTGCCACCACCATGCTTGACTGTAGGGATGGTATTCTTGGGGTCGTATGCAGTGCCATCCAGTCTCCAAACGTCACGTGTGTGGTTGGCACCAAAGATCTCGATCTTGGTCTCATCAGACCATAGAACCTTGAACCAGTCTATCTCAGAGTCCTCCAAGTGATCATGAGCAAACTGTAGACGAGCCTTGACATGACGCTATGAAAGTAAAGGAACCTTACGGGCTCGTCTGGAACGGAGACCATTGCGGTGGAGTATGTTACTTATGGTATTGACTGAAACCAATGTCCCCACTGCCATGAGATCTTCCCGGAGCTCCTTCCTTGTTGTCCTTGGGTTAGCCTTGACTCTTCGGACAAGCCTGGCCTCGGCACGGGAGGAAACTTTCAAAGGCTGTCCAGACCGTGGAAGGCTAACAGTACTTTCATAAGACTTCCTCTTCCGGATGATGCTCCCAACAGTGGAGACAGGTAGGCCCAACTCCTTGGAAAGGGTTTTTTACCCCTTGCCAGCCTTGTGACCCTCCACGATCTTGTCTCTGATGGCCTTGGAATGCTCCTTTGTCTTTCCCATGTTGACCATGTATGAGTGCTGTTCACAAGTTTGGGGAGGGTCTTAAATAGTCAGAAAAGGCTGGCAAAAGAGATAATTAATCCACACATGTGAAGCTCATTGTTATTTGTGCCTGAACTACTTCTTAATACTTTAGGGGGACCAAACAGAATTCTGGTGGTTTGAGGGGTTGAATAATAAATGACCCTCTGAATTAACTTTTAACGCTTTAAAAAAAAAAAAAAAAGATTTTTTTGTGGCACTGCATTTTCCACTTCCAGGCTGATCTACAGTCCAAATGTCACAATGCCAAGTTAATTCCACATGTGTCAACCAGCTAAATCTGCAGGGGGTTGAATACTACTTGTAGATAATGTAAATAAAAATGGTACCTCGCAAAAAACAAGCCCTAATTCATCTCCATCACCAAAAATATTTTTCTGTAAAATTGTTTTCATTGTGTAAAAGTGGCAAAACATATATAAAAAAAAGTATAAATGTGGTATTGCTGTATTTGTACTGATCCGATGAAGCCATCTTATCACTCTTACAGTACGGTGAATGGCGTAAAAAAAAAAAGCAATTCCAGAATTGATGTTGTTTCTTGATTCTGCCTCACAAAAAGCGGAGTAGAATGCAATTAAAAAATATCATGTGGCCCAAAATGGTACCAATAAAAAATCCAACTCAACATGCAAAAAACAAGCCCTCACATCACTCGCGAGAAAAATGAAAACAAACTATAGCCTACACAATGCAGTGATGCACAAAACATTTTTTTTGTAAAAGAAAAATGTATTTTATTTTGATAGCAGCGAAACCTAAAAGACCTCTATAAATCTTGTAACTCTGTAGTTGTACTGACCCAAGGAATAAAACGTATAGTGCAAGGTGAACATTGTATAAAAATATATAAAGCCAATTCTTCAACTAATGTTGATCTATTCATTCTGCTTCTAAAGATCACAGTAAGACTCAGCTCACATCTATCCTGCCTTTTACGCTGAGGGTTTACATGGGGGTTTATGTGGAAATCTCTGAATAATGTGATTCCGACAAAATTCCCAAAAGAAAATTGACTTTATTGAGGCAGACAGAGTCACTTTGAAATCCCGCCTAGTCTGTGATCCAGTAGTATCCATCTTTTTACATGTCTTTTTAGGCATGCATAAAAGTGTATTTGTGGCACCCCTGCTGTTCGGTCGTCACTATGGTACTGCACCTATCTAATAGGTATGGCAACATATGCATAGATAAGATGGGAAATCTTTGCTGAGACACCCAACTTACACCCAACACAATCTAGACTCCAGGCCAGGGAGATGCTGCGCACAAGAAACTCACATTCAGGGCAGTCTTCTTCTATTGGCTGGAGGGAAGAGTTAGGTTATGGGTGGGAGGCAAGAAAGGAGACAGTTCTAGAGACGTTGGGAACTAGTGAAGACCCAGGACAGACATGTGGAGTGGAGTGCTGGTCCTAGTCCCAAGGACCCAAATCTGCTGCTGGCCTTCTAGGCCAGGCAGTGGAACTAGCTGCAGCAGGGGTACCAGCCCCAATTTGGTTTGAATTTCTTCAAGACCAACCGAGAAACTGGAGGTCACTGGGCTGCATGTACAGTGACTACCATAGTGGACCCTCCCAAGGCTAAGGAACTAGCGGACTTGCAAGGCAGTCGCTTAGAGGACCCGCAGTCAGCTGCCTGCTGGGACTGGCAACCACAGGACACTAGGAGGACAAGAGGTAGCATTGTCAGTAAGGAAAAGAGCAGCAAGGAAGGCCATATTCCCTGTGTCACAGCAAAGTGGACCCAGATTACCTATGAGCTGGCCAGACTGCAATCCTGGTGAATACAGTACCCCGGCTGGGTGTGTCTGCTTCAGAACCAAGTAAAAGGGTAAGAACTGCAAGAACCTTGTGTGTTGTCTGGTCCTTCCTGCACCTCCCTGCACCCCCAGAACCTTTAACTACTACAATCATCATCGCTTCACCACCACTACACCCCAGGGGCCCGCTCCATATCAGAGGAGTGCTCTACCTAGCTGCTTAATCATCTACCCCTGTAGACTATCATATGCAGCGCTGGTCACTCATGACTAGAAATCTCAGATGGCATCACAACAAAAACTCTTACATCCCCTGTAAATATCCTCTCTTTCATGTGTCCGGTTCTGGCCACGGCATCTGTTGATGCCACCATGAACTACAGACTGTTGCCCTGTATTGTTCAAGTAACATGGCCCTTGCGACTGAGACATAGTAAACAACAGTTTTGTGTACCTTTGAAAAGAGGGATATCGCTGAACAGAAGCCAAGCAAAGTTCAGAGTAACTCTGATACCTCATTAGTGAACTCTCCATAAACAGCCAATTGTCAGATACCCAATGCACTTAGCAGGACTCCACAGGCTGCAATAATAGAGGCAACACAGGTGGATAATACCGATGCTGCAATCATTCTCAACATGTCATGACATGGAGGAGGTGATTGATGGTATTTTGTATGCACACAGATGAAGTTTCTTTCGCTGTTTATGGTGAGTTTTCTGATTTCATGTCCTTATAGGTTGTTTTTTTTTCTGAATATAGTGATAAGGGACTTGTAAGCGTGAGGAGCCTTGACATGGCTTACGAGCTTGCGTCTTTTGGCCAAAATATCTACCAATACTTCACATTATCACTCATAATTTTTTTGCACTTTTTTATTTTTATGCAGGACGCAGCCAGGCCCTTTTGGGATGTCAGTCCTATGTGGTACATGTATATATTGCTGCGCAACCTTCCTTATTATTAATATTGTTATTATTTATTTATATAGCGCCATTAATTTCATGGTGCTGTACATGAGAAGGGGTTTCATACAAATTATAGATCTGGTTTTCAGTAAACAAGTTAACAAAGACAGACTGATACAGAGGGGAGAGGACCCTGCCCTTGCGGGCTTACATTCTATGGGGCAATGGGGAGGAAACAGTAGGTCCAGGTTGCAGCAGATCTGGTGGTGGAGAGGTGGTAGTTCCGTTGGCGGTGGGGCAGCAGCTCCGGAGGCGGTGGGGCGGCAGCTCGGTCATTGCAGGCTGTAAGCTTTCCTGAAGAGATAGGTTTTCAAGTTCTGTCTGAAGGATCCGAGTGTGGTGGATAATCTGACGTGTTGGGGCGCAGAATTCCAGAGGATGGGGGATGTTCGGTAGAAATCTTGGACGCGGTTGTGTGAGGAATGGATAAGTCTGGAGGAAAGGAGGAGGTCTTGGGAGGATCGAAGGTTACGTGAGGGAAGATAGTGTGAGATTAGTTGCGAGATATAGGGAGGAGACAGTTTATGGATGGCTTTGTAGGTCAGTGTTAGTAGCTGGAACTGGATTTGTTGGGGAATTGGGAGCCAGTGGAAGGATTTGCAGAGGGGAGAAACAGGGGAGTAGCGAGGAGAGAGGTGGATTAGTCGGGCAGCAGAGTTGAGGGCAGACTGTAGAGGTGCAAGAGTGTTAGCAGGGAGGCCGCAGAGGAGAATGTTGCAGTAGTCAAGGCGGGAGATGGTGAGGGCATGTACAAGAATTTTAGTAGATTGAGGGCTGAGGAAAGGACAAATTCTGGAAATATTCTTGAGCTGGAGGCGACAGGAGGTGATGAGAGTTTCGATGTGTGGTTTGAAGGATAGGGCAGAGTCAAGAGTTACTCCAAGGCAGCAAATTTGAGGATTGGGAGAGAGCATGATGCCATTTACCATAATAGATAGATCAGGTGGTGAAGATGAAAGATGGGATGGAGGAAAAATGATGAGCTCGGTTTTGTCTACGTTGAGTTTTAGGTAGCGAGAGGAGAAGAAGGAGGATATGGATGACAGACACTCTGGGATTCTGGACAGTGGAGAGTTGACATCTGGGCCAGAGAGGTAGATTTGAGTGTCGTCAGCGTACAGATGATACTGGAAGCCAAGAGACTGTATGAGTTGTCCTAGGCCAAGTGTATAG
This sequence comes from Allobates femoralis, assembly GCA_033576535.1. NCBI lineage: Eukaryota > Metazoa > Chordata > Amphibia > Anura > Aromobatidae > Allobates > Allobates femoralis. The sequence continues at coordinate 623,977,197 of JARQOC010000002.1, forward strand.
ATGGAGAAAAGTAGAGGCCCCAGGACAGAGCCTTGTGGGACTCCAACAGAGAGAAAGCGGCATGAGGAGGAAGTGTGGGAGTAGGAAACGCAAAATGTGCGGTTGGCAAGGTATGAGGCAACCCAGGACAGGGCAAGGTCTTTGATGCCAAGGGAAGAAAGAATCTGTAGTAGGAGGGAGTGGTCGACTGTGTCAAAGGCAGAGGACAGGTCGAGAAGGAGGAGGATGGTAATTTTGGTTAGGGCAGTTTTGGTGGAGTGGTGGGGCCGGAAACCAGATTGTAGAGTGTCAAGGAGAGAGTTAGATGAGAGGTGGGAGGAAAGTTGAGCATGGATGTGTTGCTCAAGGAGTTTGGAAGCAAACAGGAGCAGCGATATAGGGCAGTAGCTCGTCTTAGCAGTCGGGTCTAGGTTTGGCTTTTTGAGGATGGGCATGATGGTGGCATGTTTGAAAGCCGAGGGGAAGGTTCCAGAAGATAGTGATAGATTGAAGAGGTGGGTTATGGCTGGGATGAGCATGTTAGTGAGGTTGGGAAGGAGGTGGGAAGGGATGGGGTCAAGTGCACAGGTGGTGAGGTGTGATTTGGATAGGAGACGAGTAAGTTCTCCTTTAGTGATGTTGGAGAGGGAGGTTATGAGGGAAGGGCTGATGTCTGGTAAATGGAGTGGTTGTGGTGGTGGAACGATAAAGGTTTTCCTTGTTTGGTCAATCTTATTTTTGAAGTATGTTGAGAAGTCCTCAGCAGAGATGAGGGAGGTCGGAGGGGGAAGTGGTGAGCGGAGGAGAGAGTTAAAAGTGCTCAACAGTTGTTTGGGGTTGTAGGATAAGGAAGATATTCCTTATCTAATAGTATGGGCATGATCAGTAGGTTGCATACAGACATTCTGCATCATGCTTGCCTGTGTGACTGATGCCCTATGGAAACCACATCTTTGTGCATACAAAATACCACCAGTCACCTTATCCATGTTGTGAGTGATTACAGCATCGGTATCAATCACCCTTGTTGCCTCTATCATTGGGGCCTCTTGCGTTCTGCTAAGTGCATTGGCTATCTGACCTTTGGCTGTTAGTGGTGAGTTTTCTGATTTTATGCCCTTATAGGTTGTTTTTTTTTGTCTCATTAGTAAATAGATCAATCAGGGGTTTCACCTTACACCTGAATCATGTATTTTGGGGATATAGATGGAAACCCTAATGTAAGTGCTCAGCATAGAACACAGGATAAATGTGAACTGATCCAAAATGTTGTTTACCCTAAATTGCCACCAATAGATTTCTACTCACCCACCAAATTTAAGCTCCACTCAAATCTATTATTTCCTAATGGAAAATTAGGGGCTTCCATGTTACTGGTAGCACAAAGACTACGAAAAAGTGCTATGGCACCCCGCAAAAAATCCAGCAAATCCTGAATCTCCAAATCCAAATCCCCTCCCTTTTGAGCATACAATGTGGCTAAACCAAAATTAACATTCATATGTTTGGCAGTATTGAAGCCCACCTATTTTATGGGGTGTGTGCTTCCAGAAGCACATGCTGGGCACAATGTATAGGCACTGTAATGTACTGGTCAGTTCAAGGTCTTATTTGCACTTTTTAATTCTGCAACATTTCCTTTTCATTTGACTCCATGGGTGTTTTCCAAAGTCAAAATTGTCATTTAGCTGTAGATGGATGTCTAGAGGTGTAATTTCCAAATTGGAGTCGCTTGAGGAGTTTTCTGCTGTTCTAGCACTTTGGGGATTTTGCAAATGGAGTGTGCGAACTACTTTAGGAAAGTCTGTGCTCCAAATGTCAAATGGCGCTCCTTGCCTCCCGAAATCTGGAGAGTGGCCAAACAGTACTATATAATCACAAGTGGGGTATTGCTACACTTAGGAAAAATATGGGGTCTTTTGTTTTTACCAATTCCCCTTGTTAAAATTGGAAATCAGGGGCTAAAAAAAAGCATTTCAGTGGTAAAAAAAATATTTTTTACCTTAATGCCCAATAGCAGAACATTTTGTGACACCTCTGTGGTGTCGAAATGCTCACTGCACCCCTAGATGAATTCATTGAGGGGGTTTAGTTTGTAAAATGGGGTCACATGTGGGAATTTCTGCTGTACCGACACCTCAAAGGCTTTATCAATGTGAGATGCACGTGCAAACCATTACAGCAAATTCTGAAGTCCAGAATAGCACTTCTTCCATTCTGAGCTTTGCAGAGAACCTCAAAAGAAGTTCCTAATTACATGTAGTGTATAGGTGCAATCAGGAAAAATTACCAAACTGTGTGGTCCATTTTTTCTTATTAGCACTTATAAAGATTAAAAACTAAAACAATATTTAGTGAGAAAATGTAATTACTCTTTCTTCACTGCCCAATGGTATAAAATTCTGTGGCACACCTCTGGTACCAGTATGCTTACTGCATCACTAGATGAATTAATTGATAGGTTTACTCTATAAAATGGAAAGAATAATAAGGACAATAGGGTTTTATAAGGGTAAAACAGCAGAGCGGGGTTACCGGTATGCTCACCTGGTAGGGTTGTGTGACAAAACCACTAGTGTGCATACGTTAAGGCTGCTGCAGTTTCCACAATTTAATGTAAGGTATTTCTATGGGTATGAGTATATTCTGCCCTGATGTATGTGTGGAGCCCACTGGGACGGGGTACTCGGTACCGGACCGGGGTACTGCTGTGGATGTCACGGAGGTCCTGGTCGGACCGTGTCCTGGGTTCTCACAAGTAAAAGGGGATATTTACAAGGGATAAAGTTTGTCGTGACGCCACCCATGGGTTGTGGTCAATGATGGGACCACCACTGCAGCGCTGCTCTGCCACGAGGATGGATGGGCTGCAGCCAGATGGATGAGCCCGCCCGGGTCGGGCTGCTCCTGACAGGATAAAAGATATTTTAAGCAATTCAGGGTACCTGGAATCAAACACGGACACACAGGCTGGGTTCACCGGGTTTACTTGTCAGCTTCTTCACAGTTAACAGCAGTTCACAGTGCAATTCAGTTCTTAACAGTTCACAGTCAATTCACTCCGGTTACACTGAACCCACTGCAGCCAGGCTGGCCCTCTGAGACCCCTCACGCCTTTCTAAGTCCTTCCAGGCTGTTCTCTCCTCTTTAAGTGTCTCCGTTTAGTATAGTGGCAGCTTGGACCCCTGTGGGTCCTCGTGGTTGCTGCTGTGCTTCCCACCCTTGTTGTGGGAACTCTAACCTGGAGTTAAAGCTCCCCATCGGTTAATCTGGGAATCTGGTATAGAATCTCTGTTCCCCTCAGAGTCGATACTCTGGTGTGTGCCTATCTGCAGTAACCCTTTCCTGCAAGACGTTACCAGACTCCTTCTCACCCGTGTGACTCCAGCTTCAATAGGGAAGACTACTCCGCCTGTAGTTGGTCGGTGCTGCCGAGTTCCTCGGACCCAGTGCTGCTGGTCCGGTCTCTTTCCTCGCACTCCCCTGGGATGCCGGCTATGGACGAGCTTTCTCTCCATGGTTTCTGTGACTCTGTGGATTCTGCGTCTCCATCAAGCCCAACCCCACCGGGATGTGCGTCTCTCTTCCTGATGTCTGTGCTGCTCAGCTCACTCTGGCCTACTGTGTCTTTACAGCTCAGCCTACCTCGGCCTACTGTGTCTTGACTGGTCGACAACCTTGGCCAACTAACTCCTTCCTCCTCCTTTTCCTCTATTTGTACCTTCTGTCACCTGACCTACATACGTTCCCACCCACTTGTTTGCTAAACCCACCACCCCTTGCCCGCCTAGAGTTCTGGGCTCCGGGTTGGGTGCTGCCTCCTAGTGGTGTGTGGGATGTCCGTGAGGGTGTTTAGTGCATAAATCGTCTAACCTTCTACCTGGCTGCAGTTTCCTATGTGGCCACCCTGGTCGCAGGGGCGCCACAAATGAAACAGATTTTAAGATGTTTTAGATTAATAGGGATTTATTGTCCGTGAAACAGACTCGTTCCTCAGGTCTACATGTGGTTGTCCTGAGGAAGGAGTCTGTTTCACTCAGAAACGCATTGACAATAGACCATTCATCTAGAATGCCTTATAATCTCTTTAATTCGGTAGTGCAAAATATACTTATACCCATGGAAATACTTTACTTCATAAAATGGGGTCACTTATAGGGGGTCTGCTTTTCTGGTATGTCACGGGCTCTTACAATGTGGTACAGCACCCACAAACAATGCCAAATAAATCTGAACTCCAATATGGCACTCTTTCACTTCTGAGCTTTGCACAGGGCCTCAGACGTAGTTTTCTACTACATGTGGGGTATTGGTGAAATCAGGAGAAATAGTGTAACAAATTGTACTGTCCATTTTCTCCTCTTACCCTTTCAGAGAATTAAAACTTTGCAGCTCATTCAACATTGTAGTGGCAAAAAATTGTAATTTATTATATTATTATAGCAATCACCTGAATCACCAGAGGGTTAGAATGGCTTACTACATCCCTAGTTGAATTTCGTGAGAGGTGTAGTTTCCAGAATGGGTTCACTTGTGGGGGGTTTCTGGTGTTTTTGCATTTCAGGAGATCTTGAAATGCAAGAAGGTGTCCGCAATCTATTCTAGCCAGAATGGCGCTGCAAAATTCAAATGGTGCTCCTTCCCTTCATAGCCTTGCCGTGTGCCCAAATAATAGTTTTCCACCATTCATGGGGTAACTCTTTACTCAGGAGAAATTACACAACAAATGTGCTTGTCTATTTTCTATAAATTGTTTAAAAAATCATACTGATGTTAAATAGACATGGATTGTATTTCACATGATGGAATTAGATACATGGCTAACACATGATAAGGTTAGATACATAGCCCAGTGGACTCTATCACATATCATAGGATAAGATATATGGCTCTTCAAATTGTATGATACATGATAGGAATAGATACACAGCTTAGTTGACCATATTACACAATAGGATTAGGTACACAGATGTGCAGATAGTGATGAGTGAGTATATTCATTACTATTCGCTAATCGCATGCATAGTATGGTATTCGCAATACTCATTACTCGGTGAGTATTGCTGGTTCTTATGAGCGATTTGTCGATCATTATTGATCTGACACATATTGCTGCTGCCTGCCTTCAGTAAACAATGGGAGCTGGCACCTCAGGGAGAACAGATTGAATGTTAGGGTCTGTCTGGGGGGCACTGCAAGGTGTTTTATGCTGTGAAAATTTGAAAGAGCCAACCCTCTACCCTGCCCCAGAAAGACTCGTTTTATCGCCGGATATGTACGGGCGGAGTCTATCACTCATTAACTTACATTGTATTCGCTATTCAGACGAGTACACAAGTGTTAAAATCTACTCATTACGAGTAAAGCGAGTGCGAATATTACAGTACTCGCTCATCACTATGTGCAGGCAATTGTGATCTGAGTGACCAGTACGCACCACAGGAAGAAGTCACAGCTGCAGCACTGGTGCCTAGATCTAGCGCAGTTTTGAAGACATAGCAGTAAAGTCGGAATCAGATGTCCTTACTTCGGATGAGCAAACCTGACTTCAATGTTTTGTGTTCAAACCGAACACAGACCTGTCAAAAATTTTTAGTGCTTGGCTTCTGAGTTCAGGGGCTTTATGTATGCATATCACTGGAGCGATAGTTGTGCTCGGGTATATTTGGTGCTCGGACCAGTGCTAGACCCTTGTAGTATTTGAATAGCTGCACTGGGGGTAAAGTCAGTGTTATCGAATGTAGTGTGTATGAAAAAAATGATAAAATCCTGCTTTGCCTCCCCAGAAGTGCTTTGTTTATGCTGGCTGTATGTGGGCAGAGAGTAAAACTGCCCAATCAGGCACTTCAAGTGAGGTTCGGGTCAAGTTTGGGTCAAGAACAGAAGTTATATAAAGTCTGTCTGAATCCCCAGTTCCCGTACATCCTTGAGTCTGCTCATCCCTAGTTTCTACATCCCTGCTTTACACTGATTAAGGAGAGCTAAGTTGGTGTTCACAGCATAGTGGTGTGAGGATTTTACTTCTCTGCTCTGGACACTGCAGTGGTCTGGCAGACTGTCAGTGTATACTAATGCCTGGCTACCGTGCTGTTCTTACCGCTGGAAGACATTACTGCACAGATCTACTCACAGTCCTCAGAGAAGGGCTATGTCAGGACTCCAAATATTTTGATGACCTTTTGGGCATTCTTGCCCTCTTTCAAGATGGCATCATTTGTTTTATGCGCCTTTTGTCTTCCTGCCTTTATAAACCCCACCCCAGACTCTAGACATTACTAGAGTATTCTGATTTGGTTTCTAGTGGCTTCTCAAGTTCTCTGCCTACTCCTGCAAGTCCTGTGTGATTCTCTTGCTTCTGCTCACCAGAGGTTCTGCTACCTATACCTGTTGCCAGTGTTCCTTCTTCTCTGGCTGTTCATGGTACTCTCTCTGCTGTGGCTCTTGCCTAACCTGCATCTGCTGACACATAATCTGGTTTCTTTGTTAAGTGCTCTTTCGTTTTCTACATTCAAATAGATTTAAAGCACGAGACTGTTCTGGACCTTGTAATTGCTCTACATCTGGTTTTGGACTTTCTAAAAGACTTCATCTCAGGCCTCCCTGGATGATTTAATGTATTATATAGACTTGCTTAAAATATCTCCTTGTTTGGACTTGCCTTAGACTTTACTTTTACTGCATCTCCAAGTGTAAACTGCACTTTAAAGACTGTTCCACTGATTGCTTTTACCCGTGAGGTTTTCAACAGACTTTTCATTAAGGATTAATTCTATATACAGTATACACTGTGTGTTTATGGACTTTGAGTTTTCCTCCGCACTTGTTGTGAATCACTGTATGTTTTAATATACACTTTTTCCCCTGTAAACTGTGTTCTGTTGTGTCTTTGCTCCTCGCAATAAGACTCCTGAGTTATCCATTATGCTTATTACAGGCTGTAGAGTTAATTTCTTCCACACATGAGAACAGTTCATCTCGAAGGCTGTCCAAACTTTGCTCACTGGTACTACCCTAGTGCTTCAGTCACCACTCCCCACTAAACATTGTGTGAGCGGTGACAAGGGGAGATCGTAGCTCTGAATTTAACACTGAGCTACAATAAAATGGTTCCAGGCTCCCCTCCCAGGAGGTGTGCCCAGTTCACAGCTGAGACAGTCACAGTGTAGAAGGGCGTCAATGTTAGCCAAATATCCGGTGTGTAAAATTAATTGATTATAAAATTAATAATTATTAATGCAAAAATGAAAATTGTAACACATTAACTTTAAGAAGATGAGAATCATACAGTGATTATCTTCTTTGCATCAAAGCCCTGATATATACTCTCCCAAGGTCTCATTGAGAGGAAAAGCTGTTTGTCGATTAAACACAGACAGGTAAAAAATCCACTTCAGCAGTGAGCAAACATGACCTTTGCCTGACAGACAGTATTGATTTGCTGTTGGGAATGTCGCCTGTACCATGCACTTGTCAGGACTCTGGAAAACGAAGCAGCCCTGAACCCGATAAATCTCTAGAGCGAATCATACTGCCAAAACTGAGTGCAATGGGTTTTACCAGGACACTTGATGCTCCCTTCTTTCCAGCATATATTATAAGATAGTTGAGAAATATAGTAATCTCTTTTAGAAATTATTTAAAGATGACCTGTCACCAACCATGCATGTTGAGCTAAGGGCAGCACTGAATGCAGCATGCCTGCTGCATTCAGGCAAGGGGTCCCCCATGTTTGATGGTGGCTGGTACCCCGAAATAATAGTTTAGTAAAACTTACAAGCTGGAGCCAAGTAGGCTGTCCCTGGTGTGGCAACCTGTGTCTCTGTGCTGCCTCCCTGCTGCCTATCACGTCCTCCTCACTCTGTCTGTGCTGGTGACGCATTAGGTAATATTATCTCAGCCTCCGGCTGCCTGTCACGCCTCCTGCTATGACATTAAATAATTTCCCCGCTTAGCTGCTTGTTATGCTATGGAGCTGGGCGGGGAAATGCTCTGACATCACAGCATGAGGCGGGGCAGCCGGCCAGGGGCGGGCTAAGCATTACCTCGTTCTGCCTGTGTCACCAGCATAGGGAGCAGAGACAGAGCGAGGAGGACGTGATTGGCAGCAGGGAGGTGGTACAGAGACACAGGCTACCGCACCAGGGACAGCCTACTTGGCTCCAGCTTGTAAGTTTTACTAACCTATTATCTCGGGGTATAAGCCACCATCAGACATGGGGACCCCTTGCCTGAACCTGAATGCAGCAGACATGCTGCATTCAGTGCTGCCCTTAGCTTCATATCCATGGGGGGGGGGGTGACAGGTCCTCTTTAAGTACTGTGTTATTAAAGCATTGTGCAAATGATTTAGGCAGGTGTGGAAAAAATGATTTAAAGTATGATTGCTTTCAAATGTAGTTGTGTTACTAGTTTATGCTAGGGATCTGAACTATAACATTTCTCCTTATGACATGACAGGTCTGGCATGTGAGGTCTGACATATGAGGAGACTTAAACGCCTTGCATGCTCCTCTGGGAAACAGAGAGTCTATGATGTTGAGATCAAGGCTTTATTGGGCAATATCATCAATTCCTGGACTTATTTTTCTTCTTTATGCTGAAGATAGTTAAAGTGAACCTATCACCCCCTAGGGCTTTTTAAACTAAAAATGCCACCTTCAGCAGTGCCTATGCTGCATTCTGTGAAGGTAGCTATCCTCCCTCTATCCTTCTGTACACCTATATAATTACTTTAAAACTTTCCCGCCCTTTATGAAAAGTTATACTTACGGGTCATGTAGGTCTTCATTGTGTAGCACGCCTGAGGGTCCAGTAGGCACAAAGGTACTGCACCTTAGTCAGAGGTGTGGTACACCCTACTGTAGGTAAGAAGGGGACACTACCTGGTATACACTCACACCACATGCACCACTAGTCACTCCAGACCAGAAAGGCGGGGGACTGATCAAACCCCCATCCCTGGCTGGAGATGGGGCTAAGAGACGGTGGTGGGTGGAACTGAAAAAAGGGGAGCCCTTAGAGGGAGTGACAGGAAGAGTAGGAAAGTAAGAGAGAAACACCAGGAAATGGGGTGGGAGAAGAAAAGAAGCAGTGGAGAAGGAGAGCGGTGAAGAACAAGGAAGGAGCAGGAGAGTTCAGCTCGAGTGAGGGAGCTGAGAAGGACTAAGATCAGTGGACTGGAGCTGGAGGAACTCGTCCGGGGAGGAAGCCAGGCAGAATCTCCAGAGAAGGAAGGGGTCTCAGAGGTACAGGAATCAATAAATCCAGTCATGGGGCTTGCATCCATTGACGGTCGCAGGCAGGAGGAGGGACCAGGGCCGTAGAGGGTCACTGGGCCCAGACTAGTAGAGGAGACTTGAGGCTTCAGATAGCCAGATGGAGGCTGTTGCATCTCCAGGAGCAGCAGCTGAATCCACGCCATTCGCTGCAAAGGTGGCCAGATAGGGCCAAAGGGGACGAGGAGAACGTCGCCGGTAGGGTCCGAGGCCACTGGCGTGGGACAATAAGTGTGAGGAGCAGGGTAGGAGGGAGAGAGCCAGCATAAGAGGGAGACAACCCAGAAAAGGTACACAGAATGGGGTTCTGGCTAAGTGTTGTTTCCAATCTACCTAGGTGTGGCCGGACCCCTGGCTTGTAGGACACAGCACCCAGCTGGACGGTACCAACTGAGAAATGGATATCCACAGCACCACGTGGAAACGGAACTCTCTGAATTCCGCACATCCTTAGCCAGGGAGATCCACCCGGCATAAACAATACCAAGAAAAAAGTAGAAGAACAGCGCCTCACAAACTGGTACCCTAAATCTTCATGTGTTTATTCCGTCCACCAGACAGCACAACATTTCGGTCAATGACCTTTATCAAGTGCACTTGATAAAGGTCATTGACCGAAACGTTGTGCTGTCTGGTGGACGGAAATAAAACACCATGAAGATTTAAGATACCAGCTTTGTGAGGCACTGTTCTTCTACTTTTTTCTTGGTACCAACTGAGAGTCCTGAGTAAATGAGTGAAACTGCACCAGCTCTGCCTGTCGAGCCCACTGGGGGCAGATTAACCGCATCACACATAATGTCTATGGGAGGTTCCGCGGTGCACCAGGGATCTTTTTCCCCGCCGGATGTTGTCAGCACCAAGGGAGGAGGCTGAATTCGCGCCAATGCAAGGTACCCCCCCTTTCTTTCTCGCGCGCTGCAAAATGGCGGATTCTCAAAAACACAGTTCGTATGGCGCAGCTTAAAAACAGTTTTCACGTTAATCACGGCACACAATATCCATTTTAACGGGCACGGTAGCTCTTGTTCGTGACGCCAGGTTTATGTCGAGCCCACTGGGACGGGGGTACTCGGTACCGGACCGCGTTGCTGCGGGGGATGTCACGGAGGTCCTGATCCGGACCGTGTCTCGGACCCTGGCAATAATAAAGGGGTATTTACAGGGAATAATGTCAGTCATGACGCCACCCACGTGTGTGTGGTCAGTATGGGGGACGACCGCTGCTGCAGAACCTCCGGGGTGATGTTAAGCAGCTTAGATGGTACTGCTCTCTGTAGGCAGAAGAAAGGTCCACGGGCAGTGGTTGTATAGTCTATTGTGGATGTAATAGTAGGGGATGATAGCGGAGACAGATTAAGGAACACACACTCATGTTTTGTAGTTTCCAAAGCTTTACTGCGATGTTGTTGCAGATTATAGTCCACGGAGTCTGTACTGGGGCCGGGTAGCTCCCACCCTGTCCCGGTCCTCAGCTTCCTCGTGCTGCGCTGTGTTTGTGTCCCTGTTGCTGCTTCTAGCTGAGCTGCTGGCAATGTCTCACTCTCTCTCTCTCTTTCTGCTGGTACCACTTGGCTAGGCAACTTGAGTCCTCTGTGTAGTGCTGACCCCGCGTGTTGCTTTGCTCTGGTACTGTGGTGGTCTAGAGGCTCCAATACTCCTGGATTCACTGTGCTGTGTGTGTCAGTCACAGTGTCGGATCCGGTGTCCGTTCTGTGCACTCTTCTGGGGCGAGTAATGGTGGCACTCAAGCTCCCAGATGTGTTTCTCTGTCTTTCTAGTTCTCCTCTCCTCAGACCCTGGCTAGGCCTGGATTCGAGTAGCAGATTGTGGAGAAGCCTGGCGCAGCTCCTTTATATCACAATCTCCCTCTCTCAGTACTGCCTTGTACTGAACTCTACTCCTCACTTCCTCATGAGCTGGAGTATTTAAGGGAGCTGGTTGAGCTCCCCCTCCAGGCCCAGAGGTGCTAGTCTAGGTCAGTGTGTTGTGGGGAGGGAACCCGTGTGATGTTACTGTGGCACATTAACCCCTGGGGTGCCACATGCCCTCAAATAATTCTGGCATCCTCTGCCCTGCACTATAACTTTATTGCCATCTACACTTTGACTTTCACACCTGCCCTGGGGTACCACTCCTCCAACGGCTGCACCGTCATCTGCCCCGGAGGTCTGAACTGCAGCATTGGCCATCCCTGGCCTAGCACCGTAGGTGGCATCATGACATTAATCCCCAAAACCTTAATCCCCAAACTTTTATTGACATTGTCAGGGTCACGGAGCCGGGTCTCAACCCCCATGACTCCCACAGCAATACTGTAGCCCGGTTCCAAGTAAACCATGGTCCTGAGGGGCGTGTCAATTGTGTCCAGTCCTCACTGCCTCTCTGGTCTTCCTCCACCTCTTTGGTCTCCAACTCTTTGGTCTTCCTCTACATCTTCATTCTTTTGGGCACCTCGTCTTCTCTCATCACATTCTCGTTTTTGGCACCTACGCAGATTCCTCCCTGTTAGCAGAGGTGCCCTGAACTCTGCGCAAATTCAGGAAGAGCATCTGACTGCATTACGCTTGCATGAGCTGCAGATGCCAGATCCCTCCCTGTTTTGTGTTCTGCTTTATGCAGCTCATGCAGATGTAATGCTGTCAGATGCTCTGCACACAGTAGGGCAGACCTCTTCAGTCTTCCCCTGCCTGTTCATTCTTCTGGGTGCCTCCTTTTCTCTCATTCCATTCTAGTTTCCGGCGCCTGCGCAGATTCCTCTCTGTTCGTGCAGGCGACGGAAACGAGAATGGGATGAGGACTTAGACACAATGAAGACCTACATGACCTGTACATACAGGATGGGAAAGTTTATAAAGTAATTATTTAGGTATATGGGGGAAGGAAGGATTGAAGGGATTATAGCTACCTTGGTAAAGGGCAGCATAGTCGCTGCTAAAGGTGGCACTTTCAGTTTAAAAAACAGAAAAGAGAGAGACAGGTTCACTTTAATGGTATGCCGAGTCCCTATGACATGGAGACTGCTGGGAGGAATAAAGCTCATTTCCTTCCGGTAGCAGGGCTTTAAGTTCAAAGGTCGCACAGCTTTAGAATGCTAATAAACTGAAGAGTAACTCCTTATCTGCAAGTAAATAGCGTGGGATTTTTTTTACATAAATTCCCGTTAATTATATTGGCTCTATGGTTGGGTTCCTTGTCCTGTTGCAGAATAAATTGGCAGCCAATCAGACACCCTCTAATAGTATTGCATGATAGGCAAATATCTGCCTGTATTACAATATCTGGCATGAATACCACTCTCTTTGAAATACAGCAGAAAACATTGGGATAGATATGACAAGCTAGATGCACCAGAATTTTTGCACAATTAAAGTTATAAACTATATATGGCAGATTGATATGTCAATCTCTACAAGAGGAAAAGCTTTCCCCTTAGACCCAGTGAGCCTCTCTGAGGGGCACTGCAGCCATAATTCAGCTGCTGCCCCCTGACTGATGGGCCCTCCCCCGGGATTAAAGAGGTCTCCCATAGAGAGGGAGGCGAAGTCCCATCCCTTCCTGGGTAGTCCCTGCCCCTCATGTATATATCCTCTGTATTCTACTTTCCAGCCTCTCTCTGAGACTCGGACCAGTTTCCCGCCCTCCCTTCCTGTTGTTATGTTATGTAAGTCCAGCTGCGGAATAGGTGATGTCTTTGGTGGTGAAGAAATCTGCGCCAGAAGGCCGGATGGCAGAAAGTCTTCCTACATCCCTGCTTGGTAGGCAAATCGTTGCCTGGTTTGAGCTGCGACCTAAAATTATGCTAAGTAAAAGATGAAGTTTTGTTCCTATCTGCAATTTTATCACCTTCAGAGGTGATGACTCCAACATGATGAGTAATCCTGAAAACATGCACTGTTTGCAGCCCTTGAGAACTGCACCTGGCCAGCCCTGTTCTACCAGTGTGTGTGTGTAGTGTATTGCATTCCATACCTCAAAGGTCAGGCCAGAGGCCTGTGGCTTGTTAACCAATCTCTATAGGGTACAATCAAAGCACCTGTTTGCAGAAACAGTCCAGCACAGTAGGAGTGAACTAAAAAAAACTTTACTGTAACACACAAACTCCCAAACACAAATATAATATACATAGTAATAAATATACCGAAAGTCCCATAGCGATCAGCAGCAGCACACAGACTGTTAAACTGTTAAAGGCCATGAATGGTTAGAGTCCATTAAGGTCTTTCAGTTAGAACCCAAAGCCTGCATTTTTACTCCAATAGTGAGTTCATAAAACACTTTTCTAATATACAAGTTTAGTTTTTGTTTGGTTAATACTGTTCTTAGAATATGTTAATAATAGCACAATGGATTCTATAACTCCTACTGTACTTGCCTACTACTTGGCTCGATA